>JAQPPZ010002370.1:2777500-3377500 GCA_028583015.1 Wollemia nobilis
AGGTCGATGGCATCCAGCCACTCTCAGTCCTCTATGGTCAAGGCATCCCTCATGGAATCAAATAGAATAGGAACTTGATATTGAATCCTTACCACTTGATAGGGATAAGCAACTCAATAATACACCACCAAAATGGCCTCACATGGCCCCAAAAACATTCAAAAGAAAAGACTCAAAATGGCCCCTCTTTGAGTCTGGTTTGTGGCCATTCCCCCCAGGAATGGCCCCCAACCCTATGGCCATCCCATCAATGGATGGCCTATGACCAGCCCACACTAGCCATCCCACCTAGGGATGACTCCAAGAAATTGGGCTCAAAAAGGCCTATCAGGCCATCAAAAATAGCAAAAACAATGCAAAATTGGACCTATAAAATGCAATTTAACTACACAAAAATATGGATAAAACACAAAAATTGGTACATATCTCATAAATTAGGTTTAATTACCAATAATATAGTGTGATATGCTTCCAAGCCAAAAATATACCATAAAAGCGAGAAAATCAACTCCTAACACTAGGAAAATGTAATAAGAGAGACTTGGCGTACATATCTAGCATCGGTTCCTCCACTAGCTGAGTTTTCCCACAGAATCATGGTGAATGTGGGATGAATTTTATAGCACTCCTCTACTCATAATCACTCTCCTACTCCTCACCTCTCAAATTTCCAAAGAAAGCATGCACAAATGAGCCTAACCTTCATATTTTAGATTTATATAAAGATGCAGGGGTCACCACCATCCTAGGGTGGGATGAGTGCATATTTGGCTGACTATGACACCCTAGGATGGTGGTAAAACATGCCCTCATCCCATGCTAGGATGATGGTTGCAAAAAGAGGCCAAAACAACCCAAAATGACCCAAAATAGGTCCAAAATTGCACCAAAATAGCTCAAGTTGGGTCCAAATTTCACATAGATCAAAATGCAACCATGAGGATCCTAAGAGGGATGTAAAAGTTTTTAATTAATGCCCTAAGAAGGCCATTGTGGCCATCCCACACACCAGGCATGCAGTTTTCAGCTCCTTTCCTCCAAGAAAACTCAACAAAGTCAAAAAAATCCTCTCTAAATTGCCCTATTTTTCAAGGGACAAATCTGAAGGTAAGCATAACACAAGTCAATTGGGTCAAGTGACTCATTTATTTTATCACTTTTCATTCTCTCATCAATTTTTCACTTGAGGGGGTAGTTATACTTAGTCCAAATCAGTAAGCACACACTCAATTATGTGAATTGTGTTTTTTCAACGAATCTTCGATAAAGACAATCATGCTCCTGCTTGGGGAAGCAAAAAAGCACACAATATCACATAATAATTCTTGAAATTACTTGCATCATGAATTCATGGGCCTTATCCTTTCATGACGAACAATTTTCAAGCATAGGCATGCTCATTTAAAGAGTCAGAAGCAAGGATTCAAGAACACACGCCCTTTTCATGATTGGGGCATCTAAAGTTGGTTTGTTTATCGAGTAACCTCAATCATTCAACATTTTGGTCATCTATTTTTGCTCAGCACCATGCTGCACACAATGCATCTCAAAAATGGGCATCTTTAAACACTAAAATTTGGTAAACCTGATTAAGCATCCACAAACAATGATCAAATTGGCATCATATGGCCCCTTGGGCAGCCCTCAGGAGGATCACAGTGGTTATAGCCACTCTGAAAAGGTTTTTTGAGGCTACCGGCCCAATTTTGGGAGGTTTTGGCCAAAAATTCACCATCGTTCCATCTTGGGATGGTGGTTAGCCATCGTCCCACGGTGGGACGGTGAGCAAGTTTGACCCCAAAAAAGTCAAATCTGGGCCAAATGGCACCTAGAAACTGCCATCTAGCATGCCATTTAGAGCATGCAGGTCAGAAAGTACTGAAGCCTTATGACACACTTCTTAATGGAGGCTCAAAATGGAGATTCTCTTCCCCATCTAGTGCATGCCTCCATTTTGACAAGTGGTGCCTCCTGCCATGCATGCCCTTTTGCACATGCATGCCCTTTTGCGCATGCATGCCCTTTTGGGCTATAAAATGGATTCAATATCCACACAAAAACATAGATAGGAGTTCTATGATATGCAACGGAGTTCTGTCAAGATTTCCCCTCACCTTATTGCACCTTTTTGCCCTTGAAATCTCCCTTTTTCCAAGGAGGTTATCGAGTGACTTCAAGAAGGTAATTTGAGCATAAATTTTCCATTCGGGTGAATTTATTCACCAAATTATATGACAACACAACTTAGGCTATTTAGGAACATTTTATAGTGATTTTGGTAGCAAAAAGTTGTCGAAATTTGTGGGTATCCCCTCCTAGGGTGCCCCCCAAATAGTTGTAGTCACCACCGTCCCCCCTAGGACGAGGTAAACTCTTGCACAATTTCACTAAATTTTTTTAATTTCTATTTTTTTATATTATCCCATGATTATACAGTTCAAATTTCATGTTATTTGGAGTTAAATTGATGAATTTATAGCATTTTAAAGTTTTTATAGGCTCGTAGGGCCCATCCGGGCACCCCAATTTGATGCAGGTGTATCTGGACTCCAATACAAAAATATAATAATATGGGTTATCTTGAAATTTCAATTTATGGATACTGTCCAAATTTCATGAGTTTTGGATATGTTTACATTCAGGATTTGCTTATCTTCTTCTTTGCAAGTTGTAGGCGAACGACGCTAAATCGAGGGGTCCACGAGTGTAATTTCTGATATTTTTTTGATTATATCATCTCAAAACCTCCTCTTTAACATCTATGTAAATTTTCAAGTTATTTGGACATGTTTTGATATATTTTTAATATATGCGCTATTTTACCCCTATGGGGATTGCATGTTTTCACCATACACCCTTGCTATTTGACCCCTTTGGCTTCTTTGTGTGTAGGTGCAGGTTCTTGGAAGGCATTGGGGAGGAATATAAGACCTCATATATTAGACATACAATCAGCGACGGCATTTTATCACTCACCTCGATTGTGGGTACGCGAAGAAACATTGGATGTGCACCTTGATTTCGTGAAAGACTTGGTATTTGGGCACCTAATATTTTAAAAATTGTATCACATTTTGATCCCTCAAGGGGACTACTATGTACCCTTGTATCTGATCCAACAAATTAATTAGAAGATACTTGCTTTAATTCATTTCATTTTGTTTGGTATTCTTTCCTTTTCACATGCATGCTTCCTTTTTTATGCCCATGAGCGATATGGGGTAGATACGCATATTTTTTTACATAATTTGGTGCACATTTTTTCCCTAATTCACTTAGCATGCTTATGGACTTATCCATCAATGTTATGTTCATCCATTTTGCAACTCCATTCTGTTGTGGAGTATACATAGTTTTTTTCTACATTTTTATTCCATAGTCCTTGAAAAACTACTCAAATTCATTAGAGCAATAATCACCACCATGTTCACTTGTCAAAACCTTTATATTTTTCTCTATATTATTTTTTACAAGAGCCTTAAACTCTTTAAATTTATTGAAAACGTCAAATTTATTTCATAAAAATATACCGAGGACTTTCTTGAAAAGTCATCTATAAATGTAAAAAAATATATAAATCACCTAATAATGGTACTTTTGCAGGTCCAAACACATCAATGTGAACTACATGCAAAATTCCTTCAGATCTTGTAGCACTACTAGGAAACTTGACTTAGGTTTGCTTTCCAAAAATACAGTGCTCACAAAAATAAAAATTTAATGGGCAATAAAAAATTTCTTTAGCCATACCTTTCATTTTTAATGTTCAAAGGCCTTTCTCACCAATATATCCCATGCATTGATGCCACAATATTATCTTTGTTATAGAAATACTCAAATCCACTTCTACTATATTATTCTCCTCTACAATTGAAGAGTTATTGTAATCAATACTTATAGTGCTAGCCTCAAGTCTGAATAGAGTTCTTGTACGAACTTCCCTTGCCAACACCAAGACTCCACAAACCATATTGTATCTATCCTTATTGAATACCACAATCACACCCACATCATTCATCTTACTCATAGATATCAAATTTCTTTCCCAACCCAAAATATGCAACACACCAGGAAGGGTTTTAATTCTTCCATATTTTAACCTCAACTTGACTCTTCCTCGACCTATTATTTTATATGTCAAATTATCTTCCAAGAAGACTTCACCTTCATTTATCTTTTCATATTCACAGAACCCCTCCCTATGAGGAGTCATATGAAAGGAAGCACTTGATTCAATCAACCATGAGTTGTGGTTTTCACTTGAGCATGTTGTAGCTAATATTAAGTCCCCTAAATCTTCATTTATGGTCTTCATTTTTGTATTTCCTTCATTATATGATCAGTTAATCAATTTGTTTAGATATAGTCTCTTTTATAATGCTTTGTTTTACCACACTTCTAGTGTTTCCTCTTTTCTAGAGCAACAAATTTACCCCTAGATCTTAATTTTCTTTATCTTGATTTCTTTTTTCTTCTTTCTTGAGAACAACCTCTCACAACCAAGGCATCCTTCTAATGATAATCCTCAAAAGCTTTTTAGCTCATTTTCTCAGATAGCAATAATCCTACTATATCCTCTACTTCCAATGTAGATGTAGTATTGGTGATAGCCATAACTAGGTTATCCCACAAATTAGGTAATGAACAAAGTAAAGTAATACACTTTTCCTCTTCATCCATTTTTACTTTAACAGAGTTTAATTGACTTACCATAGTGTTAAAATTATTCATATGTTCAACCACAAAGTCATCATCATTCATCCAAAGTGAATACTTCTTTCAAAGAAAGAGTTTATTTACCAGTGACTTTGTTTGATACAAGTTTCACAGCTTATCCTATAATGACTTTGCCATGGTCTCTATCAATACATTCAATAATACTAAATTAGATAAGCACACTCTGATATAACTCCTTGCCTTTCTATCGATATTTAGCCAACGATGTTGGTTTTATTCTTGAGATCGCAATTTGCTTATCTGTATCAACCAAAAGATCCTCCATATTAAGTTTCCATAACTCAAAATTTTATCCATTAAAATTTTCAATCTCTACCTGTGTGCTTCTCATCATTTTCTTTTGCCCAAATTCTTTCGTGTACGACTCCTACTAGAGAATTAATTTATCACAAGGTTGAAACTCTTACTCCTCGAACAAAGCTAAAAAAATCTAGCTCTAGTACCAAATGAAGAGCAAAAGACCCCAATAAATTAAATATAGAAAAATAGTAAATACATAATCAAATAAAATAAGATAACAGATACACACATAACACATTATTTCACCTAGGAAACCCTTATAAGAAAAAAACCTAGCACAATAATATCTCCTTATTGTATAAACT
Organism: Wollemia nobilis; assembly: GCA_028583015.1. NCBI lineage: Eukaryota > Viridiplantae > Streptophyta > Pinopsida > Araucariales > Araucariaceae > Wollemia > Wollemia nobilis. Next base: position 2,782,843 of record JAQPPZ010002370.1, read on the forward strand.
TAATCATCTCAAATACAATACTGTTCATTTCTCCTCTCTCTTCAAAATTTTATGCAAGTGCAATTAAATAACAACATAAGAATGGATTTTATAATACCATGGGCAAAAAACCATGGGTTCAAATATTTAACCCTAAACAACCCATATGGGTCTAAAAATAGCTTAAGAAATCCTAAAAATTTTGTCAGGGATTGTTGTCCCCAAACCCCAACGAGGATACATGGAGAGTGTCTAGTACCTTTTAGAGTTAACCCTACCAAAATAACATGGAAAATATTCAAAAAATTTCCAACACAAACCAAGAGCAGAGATAATATTGTCAGAGATAAGGCTGACAAATATTTACACAAGCTTAACAAGTAGTTTTTTAAGGACATGACAAACCAAAAGATAAGAGTGATAATTTTTTAATCAAAAACCCAATAATAATTAATTAATTAATTAAACATAAGACTTAATTAATTAATATATTTTAATCCTTAACACTCCTCCCAACCACAAAAGCATTAGACTCTAATGCGTACAAATAGAGGGGAGAAAAAATTGAAAGAAAACACAAATTGGAAGACAAACGATCCAGACTTTGTTGCTATAGTAGCTAGAGCAGGTCTTTACAAAACACAAAAATTATGATTCCACTAGGTCGATCTCAGAAAGAGCTTTTTGATGACCATAAATATGTCTATGTTTGTCATTGCATGATGCCTCAATTTATGTGAAAAACAAAAGTATCATTAGGAGCAAAAAGACTTTTTTTTTTGCTTAATAAAAAGGGGTTGTACTCGGGTCCCCCATCCTTAACAAATAACATATCTCTTCTTTAGAGCTTGAGAGTTTACAAATAGATACACTTCTTATCTCAATTGATATGAAATAATTAGAAACCTACATCATTTTACATAAAATGTTTGAATTCTTGATTTTCATTGTTTGGATATTTTTAAATCTCTATATGAATACAATTACTCCATAATTTAGCATCTTTTTTTACATTTTTCTATAGAAACCTTCACAATGCCAAAAATTCACCTCTACTACTTATGTCTTGCATCTTAGTAGAGTAATATTTCCAAAACATCGCACTAACATAGTTCGCTTTACCAAATATGGATTGCTAGTTTCCTTCCTAAAACACAAGTGTATCCACAAAAATTATAATAAATAGTCTAAATGAACACACATTATTGTTACAAACTAAAATAGATATTAACAATGGAAAACATTAAAGTAAATCTTAATCATTAATTGATTTAAGCAATCAACAATTTTTGTCAGCTTCAACTAAACTTTTCTACTTTCTCTAACCATGGAAAGGATATGTTAACTTCACAATCCTCAACCAAAACCCCTCTATTGGCTAGCTTATCTACACATTTGTTTCCTTCCCTTAATATATGTGTAAACTTGATTTCTTCAAACTCTTTAGCAAGATCTTGAATTTCCACAATTATCTCTTGTATGTTCCATGAAGCCTTTGCTTTTCTCAAAATTGCATTTATTACTATGAGAGAATCACCTTTCATCCAAAATCTATTCCATTTCATTTGTTTACATATTTTTAACCCTTCTAAAGCTTCCCAAGCTTTAGCTTCATTATTTATCTTAAATCCACAATTTAAAGCATAATGAGACAAAATATCTTCTCTATTATTTCTAATTATTCCTCCTCCTACTACTAGTCATCGGTTTCCTTTAGATGCTCCATCAAAATTGAACTTAACCCACTCCACATCTGGTGGTTTCCACTTTATATTCTTTACCTTATTTTTTTTCTCTTGTACCCAACATCATAATTTCATTTAATGACTTGACTCCATCTATCAAGACTCTCTGCTTCTAAATTAGGGATTGGGTGAGTTGATAGGGTTGGTTTAGACTCCTCTATGGTTAAACATATTTTCTTTTTTGTTACCTCTAAACTACTTTACTTTCCTTTAAATATTATTCTATTCATTTCTAGCCATATAGTCCAAAGTATTGTATCTTTTGATATATCCCATATTGTCTATAAAGCCTCACTTTTATAAGTACTCTACCATTACCTTAACCAATCTTCATGAAGAACACAAGCTTATACTGAGAGGGGTGAACAATATAAGATCACTTTTTACTTTTCTTTCCCAAACAATATTATCCAATATAATCAATGGCAATATCAATAGCAATAACCAAATAAATGCACAAATCATCACACACAATAGAGACACCAATTTAACGTGGTTCACCCAATGTGGGCTACTCCACAGAGAAAATATTTCACTAATATTTTCTCAACAAATATCTTTGGGAATCCTTTCCCTATTACAATTTTTATGGACCTTTTTCCAAAGGAGAAACCAATCCCCTAATTAATTTCATGGATCTCTATCCATAGGAGAACTCCTTTCTCCTTAGCTCTGACTGGTGATATTATAGAAGAACTGCTACCCCCACTACTTTGGCTAATGGATCTCTATCCACTAAAGACAGTTGTCCTCACTACCCTAGATAATGGATCATTATCCACTAGAGATTGTCATCCTCTATACTCTATCACATTCAAAGTTCTATCTCAAATTTGCACTAAACACAGTCATTCGATCTAACACAAATTTGCTCAATCTCTATCTCTAGTCTGGCATAAACCTGTCCTTAAATCTACATCAAACTCTATCCTAAAATTTGTACTAAACATAGTCCTTATTTCTAGCACAAATATATCCTCAATCTCTATCCTCTGATATGCACTAAACATAGTCCTTCGATCTAGCACAAATTTATCCTCAATATCTATCCTTTGATCTGCACTAAACACAATCCTTTGATCTAGCACAAATATATCCTCAATCTCTATCATTTGATCTATACTAAAAATAGTTCTTTGGTCTAAAAAAAATATATCCTCAATATCTGTCTTCAAGCCTTAACACAAAGCTTGATCCAATCACACATCAACACTTCTATATCTACCCCAAATTTTAACTCAAATTTTGAACAAATAAATCAATCAAATATGCTCTCAATTCTTCTCAAAGACTTATCTCAAATCTACCTTGTAAGCTTCCACAAAAGCTCACACTAATCTATCCACAAGTCCTCTCTAGAACTTGTCCAAATCTACTCAATAAGTCCTCACTAGAACTTGTCCAAATCTGCTCAAAAAGTCCTCACTAGAACTTGTACAATCTCTATCCTCAATCTATATTGTAAGCTTCCACAAAATCTCACACAAATCTGTCCACAAGTCTTCTCTGAGACTTGCCTCAAATCTGCTTAACAAGTCCACACTAGAACTTCTCCAATCTCATAGAAACATAAAGATAATTTTTAGAGACTCAATATGCTTCACATTCACCACAATGCTCAATCAATTTCAATCACTCTTTTTACCATAGAAACATATAGAGAATTGTTAGAGACTCAATATGCTTCACATTCACCACAATGCTCAATCATTTTCAATCGCTCTTTTTACCACAAAAATATATAGAGAATTTTTAGAGGCTCAATATGCTTCACACTTACAAAACTCTCAATCACTTTCAATTTTTCTTTTATTACAGAAACATATAGAGAATTTTTAGAGACTCAATATGCTTCATACTCACAAAACTCTCAATCACTTTCAATCTCTCTTTTATTACAGAAACATATAGAGAAATGTTAGAGACTCAATATGTTTCACATTCATCAACACTCAACCTATTTCTTAAATCAATTCAGAATATAGAACAATTTGTTTCACATAAATTGAACTATCACATCAACACATCCACTTGACTAGGCTCAACCAACTCTTCTCAACCAATCACTCAATGAATTAATCCTTGCTTACAAACCCTAGTCCAAGCATATGAACACTCACTCAAATGTTTCCAACAATTTTTATCAACCAATCTCACATAACAATGATACTCATGATCTTTTCAAACCCTAGTTCAAGTTCTTCACTCAACCAATCACTTCAACAACAATGCTTATAAAACAATCTTCACATAACAATGATACTCATGATCTTTGCAAATCCTATTTTAAGTTCTTCACTCAACCAATCAGTTCAAAAACAATGCTTATAAAATAAGGTAAACTCTTAATTCTAGAAAACCTTGAAGCATTCATTCAAAACACACCCAACAATGCTTACCAAAAAATCCTTTTCACTCCAACTTTGCATTCACAACATTCAACAATCATTCGCTAGGAATAATATGCCCATACCTTTTATTTGATATAGAAGTGACCTTAGAAAACCTGTCTCAATCACAATTTTTCTTTTGCCAATCTCAATAGTTAGATGATAAAATATCACACTAACTTCACAAATTTATTCTCAATTACAAAAATAATTAAACTTAATTACACCTTATAAATCCTTAAAATAATACCCAACACCACAAATCTTTAATCAAACACTTCTTCCAAAATTCTAACTCATCAAAAGAACATTTTAACAATTCAGTTTCATCATAACCCTTTTTAGAAATATATCTCACAAATAAACCAAAATCTACTTATGACTCCCTAATTAATATTGCATTAATTAAATAAATCACTTTATAAAATAGTGCAATAAATTAATTTCCCACTTTACTAAGGTAAAACAATATTACCCTAGCTTTTACTTTAGCAAAAAACAATCCTTCATACATAAAATTCTTTCCTCAACACTTAGGTTAATTTCATTACCTAACTTCCACCTTATTCCTCCTAAACCTTAGCAAATGCAAATTAAAATACTTTAAAAATTTATTACCCTTTTCACAATCCGTGGGGCTCGAACCATGCACAATACTCTCCACAGTGCCTTGGTCACGGCTTCCATGTCGTGTGAGCCACGTGCTCCACTTGGAGCCTTAAAGCGCAATACGCGTTTTGACTTCCTCACAATCCTCAAGAGCTCTTGGATCTTCCTTCAACACGACAGAACCACACTTTGGTATTCGGGAGGCACTTAACAAAATTCATATGAGCTTCTTCGTATTAGGTGGATGCATTAAATATTATCAAACTTTGGAATGACTAAGGTATTAATACTTTATGCCTTCCTTGCCATACACATCGATGGAGGAAATACGTTGGGAAGTTGGCGCTAATATTTTCCTTCGAATAATGTTAATTTATAATTATTTAAATTCAAAAGAATTTAAATATTATAAATTAAATATTTTAAATCTTCTTTGGGCTTTATTAAAAATTAAAGCCTCCTTAAGAATTTAAATAATTATAAATTAAATATTTTAAATCTTCTTTGGGCTTTATTAAAAATTAAAGCCTCCTTAGGTTTTAGAAAACCTTTTTAATTTGCCCACCTAAGGTTTAAAAAAAAACCTTTTATTTTGCCCAACCATAGTTTTAATAAAAACCTTTTATTTTGCCCAACCAGTTTTAATAAAAACCTTTTACATAATATTTAAAAATAAATATTATGAAGCTCTTTTGCCATCAACCTTCTGCATTGCTCCTTTTGACCTTTTGACATCAATGATAGTTCATTACTTCACATCAATGACAACTTCATTAACTCAAAATATCTAACACTTCAATTATGTTACTCATCACCATGCATTTACCAAATATATTAAGAATTCATTGTCATAGATTTCAGACTATTGAGCAATATCCCAAGAGATGATCAATACTCTCCTCCTCATTATAGAAAACACATTTAGAGGGGCCATGAAAACCCTTTTTCATAAGATTATCCTAGGATAGATTCTTCTATGACCTACTAGCCAAACAAACATTTGACTTTAAGAATGCTTGGGCTATTCCAAATATCTCTCCAAATTTTAGTGATATTATTATTATGTCGATGTTGAACAATATATCCAATTCTTGTTGTGTATTCTCTTGATCTATTCAACTCCCAAATAAATTTATCCTTGGCACCCCTCGACATAATTACAGTTGTTATATTTCTACTCAATTGCCTTCTAGCATTAATGTCTTGTATACTTGTAAAGAAAATTATTTCCATTTGTATCTTCCTTCTCGATCCTTGTACAAAATGTTTGAAATCCTATCACCGTGTTTGTCTTGAAACAATATCATCCAATGTTTCAAAACTAGATCTAAATTGAGTGTTTTTTTATCACACCAAGTATCCATCCAAATAGAAATTTTTTCTCCAGTTCCCACCACCCATATTAAACCTTTAATCATAATATCAATAGATTTTTTTAAACCATTCCAAAGAGCAGAACCATTTGGAAGAGAGAATGTAGTAAATATTAAACTTGGATCATTGGGATCAACATACTTAAAAGAATTCTTGCCCATTGTCTTTAACTCTCTTTGTACAATCTCTAGATAAATTTTCCCCTAAGAGCTAAATTTGCATCTATAAGAGTTCTTAAACCAAGACCTCCCTAGTTTTATCATCACACAACTTGTTCCATTTCACCAAATAAAATTTCCTTTTATCATGTAAACCTGACTATAAAAAGGATCGCATAATAAAGATTAAATTTTCTTCAACTAATTTTGGCATAGAATACAAAGACATATAATATGTTAGAATGGCTTGTAATACTAACTTAATTAACCACACTCTTCCTGCTAATGATAACCATCTACCTTTCCAATATGGAAGTTTATTTTAAACTTTACTAATAACTGGATTCCATAAATCTATCCTCATTCTCCCCTCAAATAAAGGCATCCCTAGATAATTTGTTGGTAAATTTACCTCCTCCATTTGAAGCAACCTAAAAGTTATTTCTTTGATATTAGCAAGAGTGTTAAGAAAGTAAATTTTGGATTTAGTCCTATTAATTTTTTGCCCTGAAGCTCTTTCGTACTCTTTTAAAAAGTTATTCAAAGCTCTAGCCTCATTTATCCTTGCCCTTCCAAAAATGGTTGTATCATCTACAAACTATTGATGGGTGATGTTATCGATGTTATTACTAACCTTAAGTCCACTTATAAACCCATATTTGTAAGCATTATTTAAGTTCCTACTCAAAACTTTTACCATAATAATGAACAAATACGGAGATAGAGGATATCCTTGTCTAAGGCCTCTCTTGGCTTTAAAATATTCTATCACTAACCCATTGAAAAACACTGAATAAGAAATTGTAGAGACACAAGTTTTAATCCATCTAACCCATTTCTTCCTAAAACTAAACTTATCTAAAATTACTAAAAGAAAATTCCATTTAAACCTATCATAGGATTTACTCTAATCAAGCTTTAAGATCATAGCTTTCTCTTTTCTTAAAGTTGTTGAATGTATAACTTCATGAGCTACTATGATCCCATCCAAAATTTGTCCCCCTTTCACAAAACCTCCTTGCTCTTATGAAATAATTTTGTCTAACAATGACCTTAATATATTCACCATCACTTTGGAAATAATATTATAAGTCATATTACATAGGCTTATGGGTCTAAAAGAATTAAATAATTTAGCATCCTTCTTTTTGGAATTAGGGTAAGATAAGTTGCATTTATTTTATAAGGAATGTATTGTTTTACCCTAGACTGTTCCACTGCCACCAATAAATAATCCTTCACTATATATCAATTATTTTGGTAAAAAATTGTAGAGAGCCTATATAGACCAGGGTATTTATCCTTACTAAAAGATAAAAGAGCTAAATGAACTTCTAGAGTAATAGTCTCCTTCAGTTTCCTATTGTCTTCATTTGTTATAATTGAAGGAACATCTTTAAAAAGTTTATCATTAAGAACTTCGATCTCCTCTAAACCTAGAATATTTTGATAAAATTATTTAGCCTCTTTTCTAATTTCTCTCTGATCTTCAATCCAAACCCCTTCTATAGATTTAATTCTACCAATTTTAGAAGAAGATCTTTGTGTTATAGCCATCCTATGAAAAAACTTTGTATTTTTATCTCCTTCTTTTAAGCAAGTCTGTATTAATTTTAATCTCCAAAATTTTTCTTCCTTACTCAAAATATTATGATATTCACTACGAAACTCCCTTTCCTCTAAGCTTGTATTATTTTCATCACCTTTTTGGAATTTTGAAAGTTTATCTTTAGTTCTTCTTTCTTATCAAAAAAATTTCCAAAGGTGTTTTTGTTCCATTCTTTTAATCTAGATGGCATAGCTTTAATTTGGTTTGGAAGAGCATACAACCCACCATTACCTAAATAATTCCATGTTTGAGCTATCATATCAACAAATTGAGGATGGTCTTCCCACATATGCTCATATTTAAAATATGATCTTTTTTTGAATTCACTAACCACCATTTTAACTCTTATTGGCTAGTGATCTGAACCAATCCTTGTTAAAGTATCAATTTTAGCACAAGTTCCTTCATCTAGCCAATGATATGAGAGAATGCATCTATATAATTTTTCTACTATTAGGTTTTTACCTCTCCTGTTGTTGGTCCAAGTATAGTTGTCTTCTTCAAACTCAACTTCCCATAGATTGTTGTTTTGAATAAAAGATGAGAAATCTTTCAAACTTTGGGTCAATTTTCTAACTCCCCTAAATTTTTCATTTAGCTTGGTAATGGCATTAAAATATCCAATGATCATGAAACGGGTTTCTTGGTCTTTACTTCTCATAAAGGCCTCAATACACTCTAAACTTCTAATCTACCTGACTGAGTTGTAGGACCATACACATTGATAAAGAAAAAGTGAATATCAGAAAAGTAGCAAGTGACTAAAGAGGCTATCCAATGCCTAGTTTTAAGAATGGTTACACAATAGGTTATAGAAGTATTCCAACAAGTTATAATTCCCCCTGATACTCCTTCAAAATCCATAGCATCCCATTCACATCTTGTCCAAACTACTTTCATAGTTTTTTAAACTTCTTTTGTCATTTTAGTTTCCTGGATATAGAGAATATCAAGTTTATTACTTAAAAATAGGTCCCTAATACACCTATGCTTTGAGAGGGCATTAACACCCCTTATATTCCATGATATGATAATCATGTCTCATTAGGGGCTTTTAGCCCCTCTTGCGTATTACCAATATCATTTTGTTGTTTGGTAAAGATAAGTTCAACCAACTTAGTTTGTGTTCTTTTCTCTATGTTAGCTCTTGTTTCCCTGGATCTTGCTTGGTAATTTGAGGGTTTTCCTCTTTTTTATTACCTATATCAGGAGTAGGTCTTATTATTATATTCCTTAATATTCTTTCACCATTTTTTTCAACATATTTATCATCTCCTAGCTCTATTATAGAAGATTTTGACTTATCCTGCTCATTTTCTGGTATTTCCTTATTAATGGCAAAGGTATTACCTTCTAAAACTGCATTTTCTTTACCAATTGTTTTCTCCTGAATGGTGAATGGTACTTCAAGAGAGTCTTAAAAATTTGATGAAACACATTCCTTAGGTTCATAGAGAATGTTCTTCATTAATTTAGGATTATATTGAATAGACGATTCCTTGCTAATATGTTGAAATTGTTGTCCTGTGTCCTCTAAGTTTTGATATACTTTTTCTTCATAGGCTAAAGCCTCAAAAGAATTGGAATTTCTTCTAGTATCCTTTCTTATTGGTCTCCACTATTCATTTTATTTTATTTTATAGATCTATTTTTTGGAAGTTGAAAACCATATTTATCCATAACCATTTGTAAATTTCTCTTACAATTTTCTACAAATGATTTTGCTTGGCTCTTCTTAGGGCATGATCTCTCAATATGTCCCACCTTGTGGCATATTCTACATCTAAAAGATATATTTTCATAATATATAGTTTGGGTCCATATATTATCCCCATACTTAAGAATGATTAATTCTGGTAAAGCTTTACTTATATCAATCATGACCAATATTCGAGCATAAATAGCCAAAAATCCATCTTTTGTTGTATTTTAAATCTCAAGGAATTATCCTAGAGTGTTGCATATTGCCTTGAAGGTGTATATTTCCTAAAATTTAATGGGCAATCCAAACATCCTAACCCATACTAGTACTAAGGATAGATTTACATTTTCAGGTGAAAAGACTTCATACCAATGGGTAAGGAAGAGCCTTGCTCTTCCCATAAACCAAGGACCTCCTTTTAGGATTCTTTCTCTTTCTTCCCTAGAACAAATGGCTAGGAAGAAACCTTTGGGAAGAAATGATAAAATCACTCCTAGAGAATTGCAACTTCTATCAATCCATTTTCTCAAGGTTGAAGCCCTTGTCCAATACCTATTAAATTTACCAAAAACTACCCTATCTTGGAGCAATGAGGATCTCTCTGATGTGCGCTCACTAACCTCTACCACTAGGGATGATTCTAAGGATTTAACTATAAATCAATCCATGGAAAGGAAACTAAAACTAAAAATCTAATGAAATTTATCTGAAAGTTCTATAACAAATGATATTTGATAAAAACTTTATAAAATTTTCATGCGCAATTTCTAAGATAAATAAAGGGAAAAATTTTCTTTTTCCAAATAGAATGTCTTATCTCATTGAATTCCTAGCCCTTCATTGCTCTTCCCATTGTTCGAACCCTATTTGGAAAATATTTGCAATTTCATTTTTTGGGACTTGAAAATTTGTCACTGCCCTTTTTTCGAATGGTTGACTTCACAGGGTTGTATCTCCCTCAATATTGCTTGGATTTTTGGATATGACCACTCATTTTAAAGCTATTCAAATTCTGCACAAGTTGGTCCAAGAATACAGGAGAAAAAATATTGGATTGATGCTCTTTACATCATTTATCAAATATTTTTGTTTTGAAATTTTAATATGACCTTGTCCTTTCTCATACACAAGTGCATCAGGAAAGAAAATAGAATATAAGATGGTTAAAATTCTTCTCTTGAATACATGTGGAAGAAAATATTTTTAAAAATGCATCTTCATAAGTTTTTGATGACAAGGAAATTTGTAGTTTTTTAATATGTCGAAGGATTCTTTAGAATATTCTGCTTTAAAGATATTAATGTCTAATGACTACCTCATTACAAAGACATAAAAACAAGTTATAATATAATTCGTAGTCCTCCCACAAGTCATGTGGGATAAAAATAATGTAATAGGTTGACTAATTGAGTGCAATTAGTGAAGAAGACTCTCTTTCTCCATGTAGCTAGCTAAAATATGGGTATTTGCATATAGGTGGTGATGATAGATTCTTCAAAGGAGCCAAAGAAAATAAACTTGGATGCATGGCATTTTTTTGTGTCTAGAGGCAACGACATTTGTGGCCAAATTTTTTATTGATAGCTTATAGATTGTAAGAGAATGGTGATGCAAGATAGCAAGGAAGGGGTGGGAACTACCACCTGGATGCACAAAAATATAAGGAGAAGCCACGCACAATATCAAGGAGGCAGTGGATAGGGAACACAATGGAGACCAGGAAAACAATGGTAAGAAACAAGTATTAGGGAGTGTTGAGTTATGTTAGGACCCCATCCTAACAATATGATGTAATAGTCCTAGTTGAATGTGGAGAACACCCATGATAATATTTTATAATATTTTGTAAATGTGGGAGGAATACCCATGATAATATTTTGTAATATTTTGTAATATTTGAGGATATAGAAGTGCCTAGAAAAGTGGTATCATTTTATGTAATTGTTATCAAGAATGTATTTTCTTGTAGGTAGGAGATTCTATTCTGGGTGGCATTGTGCATGTAAGCTAACCTTGGAAGTTAGGTGGTTGATGAAATCCTTAAAACTGTGAGGGGTAGTAATGTATGTATATTTTTTCATAATTGAATGAAAGCATTGAATGAGGTTGCCCCTATGAAGAAGCCTACTATTATGTGTTATTTGTGAGGTTGTTTTTTTCTACATTTATATTTCATAGTTGTGTTGTGAGCTTTATATTTATTTGCAATATTTGTGTGAGTGTGTTTATTTTTTACAGTAGGTTCTTAACAGGGCCATGTTTTGTGACTGTGATAATTTCTACCATTTCAATCGTTAGGTATAATATTTATGTGTTTTTATTTTTCACCAATTTTCCTTATTTAAAAAAAAAGAGAGCAAAAATTAGCAAAAAAATACACTCTTTTTTTTGTAATAGTTGTGTAGGTTAGAAACCCTGTGCTGGGGGTTTTAAAATATCATAGAGGAGTTGTTATTGGCTAAGCTATATAGCCCATAAAGCATCTAGTGAAGTGAGGGGTGATCAAGCTCCAATATTCAGGCATTAGATAGCACATGTGTATAGAATTGAGCTTCCATGTATCTTTGGGTATTTAAGGAGACCACGTAGAATTAAACAAATATTTATTCTTAGGAAGCTTTTTTTCCTTGTATTATCCATAGTACATCCGATACAGGATCTAGAAATATTACCCTCTCGTACTGGTAGAGAGGCATGTAGTGTGATCAAGGGTATGTGTGGAATCCTCCTTGGGTAGTGGTCTGAAATATTGGTTCAAGCACTATCGTTTGTCACTATGGTATAACAAAGGGTCTATGGGTATTACATACACCTTTGTCTAGCATACCCTGGTTCTATCAAAAATTTTAACCTGTAATAAACATCATATTCTATGAATTCCAAACATGTTACCATACCCTTGTGACAAAAATTAAGCATATGGAGAAGGCATCTCTATTCCAAAGTTCTTGCATGCAAAACAATCAAAACAAATAGTACAAGAGAATATAACAAGAAGACATAAAACCACCAAATTTAAAAATAAGAAACAAGGGGGTCAATATCAATTACAATCAGGAAATTTCATCAGTAACGGTCGGTGTAGGATTGTTAGATTTTTAGTGTCAAAATAGTTACCTATGATAGTCAAAATTAAAATATACAGGGAATATTTGTAATAGTCAATACAAGGTTTTCAGGTTAACAATATCAAGATAATTACCTATGACTGTCATCATTTAAACAAATAAGGAATATCTATGACAATGTCAAACCAAGAAAGTGATAGTGCACTATCAGGAGTAGTTAGTAGTCAGAACAGATAAGACAAAGATCAAAAAGGGTTGGCCGACATAAAACCCAACTTTTGAACCAAAACTCCAAAGGAAAAATTGACCACACCAGTAGACTCGATAAAACAACAATATAAAAAAAGTTTGAGGTGTCCAAGACCAGTGTTATGGTATACAACTCATTGTGATCATATTCTCAAGCTGATCATTTTGATATATAGCATCCAAATAATTTTTGGGGCTACTTACTAAAAATAGTAAACCCTTATACCACCTTTCTATTTTTAGTAAATATCACCAATAGGACATAACTCTAATAACATGGCTACTGGTAATCAGTAACAAGAACTAGATAACCAAATTTCTCAAAAAGTAGATGTTATGAGCATCAAAATATGGTCTTCACTAAACCATAGCTGAGGGGATATAAAGATAAATCAAAACCTTCCATGAAACTATGAGTGTGGTTACCAAGGCATAAAAATGATTGAAGGCAGAGTTCGATAGTCTTACTGATTCAATTGGTCATAAGGATCAATAGGATGCAAGTACAAGTCATCATCAACAAAATGTACCAAATCATAATGGACATTAGTTACCAAAATTAGACTTTCCAAAATTTTATGGAAACAATCCTAAGAGGTGGATTTGTAAGGCCAAATAATATTTCACTCTTCATAATGTCCTACGCTACATGCGGTTGACTATTTCCTCTTTCAATTTTGAATTCGATGCACTGCATTGGTTTTTATGGCTTAGGAAGGTTGAAACTAAACTTTATTGATAATATTTTGAACATCTACTCACTCGCTTTGGTCTTAGCAAGTTTGATGATTTTACAAGAGATCTTTTCAAACTTAGACAAACATCCACCATTCAAGAGTATCAAACTCAATTTTAAAAGCTTACCAATCATACTACTAGTTTAGTTGTCGACTCTTATCAAAGTTGTGTGAGTAGGTTGAAGGATGACATTAGTGTTGAGGTTAAACTACTAAGAACCCAATCATTACCACATGCAATACAATTGGCTAAATTGGTTGAAGAAAAATTTAAGGCCCTAGGGTGCACCTTTAAATTTCTTCAATATTGACCATCTTTTTTGTTCAATCCAATAACAAGTCCTACCACTAAATCACCAACTATTAAAAAATTGACTCATGAAGAGATGGAGAGTAGAAGGGTACAAAGGCTCTGTTTTAATTGTGATGAAAAGTATTCTCGGGGGTATAAGTGTGTGCAACAAAAATTGTTTTTGCTTGATCTAGATGAAACACCAACTGTACAATCATTAGAGGATGAGGAGGATCCTCAAGATTGAGAAACATCAAATGAGGTGAGGCAATAAATTCAGAGGACTCCCAAATGAATCGCTCTAAATTTTTTGCATCCTTACCTTTAGGCTATAGGATCCGTGCCCGAAAGGGGGATGCGAGAAGGATGGGACAATACCTCGGACTGAGAGGCCCTTTGAAGGTCGTGCCTCTCGGGGGAGGGGTATAAGGGTGAATTTTTGACGGATGGTGGGTTCACCAGAAAAATTTTGAGTGGCAGTTTCCATGCCTAGGTTGAGAGTAGGTTTGATGTGTTCATTTTGTACTTTAATCATTCAATTCCTAGGTTTGTCCAAAATGAATCTACGCTATTCTATATGCCAATGCTAATTTATATGAATACAGAAAATATGAATAAGTACTAAACACATAAAGTATGCTAATAAGACAATATATCTGATTTCGGATGTCTGATGGAGATTCTGAGGTTTGTAGGAGTCCAAATCGTCTCAAATCGTACGTAATCATCTGAAATTGCATAAAATCATCTCAGATCTTAGTCGGTCGTCTAAAATCAAATGAGATCATCGTCGATCTGACAAATTTGTTAGACGAATTCATTAGAAACCTGCAATCACAGAGACAGATACCAAAAACCAAAATGTAACTGCAAAAGCAAGGGGAAATGATAGAAATGACAGTAAATTTGCCTAAATGATAGATCCAGATAACGATTAAAGGAAAATGTGTTACTTTAATAATTTATTTTAACTTTAGCATGCATCTGCACTAAATGAGGTGAACTCCAAGATGTAAAAATAAAATAAACCAAGTTAATGCATAAGAAAATGAAGAGAAAAGATAATAAAAATGCAAACTTTAGGCTCTAATTGCCCCCAATCTAGACTACATTCAGGATTGCCTCCAATCGTACGATATCATCGTTGATCCTCGATAGGATCATCCGAAATCATCTGGAATCGCCTTCAACGATTCGAGCTTGCTTCGACTGAAAAATAGTAAAATTCTTGCAAGAAAACTTGAAATACATAATGCAAACGATGGTGCGAGGATGTTCTAATGCACAAGGAACTAAATTTGCAATGAAATCAGTCAGCCAGGGGGTTCAGGGGGGTAAACTAAGAAAATCCCAGTTTATATAGGATTAGGGATAGGTTAGGAGGTTGGAGATCATCCCAATTTGGGAGATCTCCAACGGGGGAGACTCTAACTGCGTAGACATGCTTTCTGCCCAAGTTAGAGAAGTTGTTGAATAGAAGCTAATTATGAAATTTTGATTTTGGGATGAAATCATCTGGATGTTCTGTTCTAGACGAATTCGTCAGATCTGGGACGATTTCACTTCATCGTTGACGATATCATCCAACGGTCAAAACAAATTCTAAAAATGGCATGAAAAACAAGGGGAGCGGGTAATGGGCGATTTTGGGTTAAAATTCAAATTTTTATCTTTTTACTAAGGTTTAACTGTGCCAATTTTAGGGTGCTAAATTTTGCCCCTCTTTAGCGAATTTTTCGAAGAAAATGCGTTAAAGACGAGTTTTTCCCATTTTACGAGAAAGCAAAAATTTACTCAATTTTCTAGACAACAATTCTAGGTCGAATCGTACGATTTCTGACTATGGTGCCCCCTCCGTGTTTTTACCCAAATTGAACGTTTAAGGTAAAAGTGCGGAAAAGCAAAATTAAAAAAAATGTTGTTGGTTTTAAATAAAATTAAGAAAATAGGGTAAAACCCTAATTCATTTTTACTGTTCATTTTTACTATTTTTAGAGCTCTGCAGACAAAATGGTTGAGATAGCGCACAGATCGATAGATATCCGGTACGGGCTACGGGTAAGGATCTAATCCTAGTAAATTATGTTTGAATTTGATTTGTGCAATTTTTTTGTTTAATTTTTGACTGTTTTGGGGCATCGCGGCCGTTTTTAGGCCATCGATGACGTCGGGACGAAATCATCCCTATTTTGTCAAAATCATCCCTAGATTGTCGATTTCATCTAAGGGCAAAATCGACGAACTAAGGGTGATCCTGTCCAACAAGGGGTGATCCCAAAGTTGCGAAATTAGAGACGATTTTGTCCTACAAATGACGATTTTACCCAATTTAGGACGATATCGTCCAATAGTGGACGATATCATCATTTGATGAAATTAGGCTTGTTAGAATTGCATTTAATTGATTTTAATGATTGGTTTATTAATAAATTTTATTTTTTTATTGTTTGTTTTGCAAAGGGGATTACTAAAGAGTCAGGAGTGGAAATACGGGGGGCTGAGAGATGACATAGCCACACTCGACCAGGCAAAGCACGGTCGACTAGCATAGGTCAGTTTGTAGCATGTGGAAGATATGCCACAAGTACTGATGGACATGGGGCTATTGATAGCCCTAGCAGAGAGGTGGTATCTGGGGTCATCCTACTTTCGATTACCAATAGGGAAGATGGCTCCCACACTAGAGGACATATGGAGGATCTTGAGGATCCCCATATAGGGATGGCTGATGACTCCTATGGCCAATCAGGGCTAGGCGATGATGAGGCTGAGCGAAGACCAGAGCTTCACCCTGGAGAAGGTTAGAGTGAACATCGAGTCTCTAAGGTAGATGCTTGGTGCATCTAGGTTGACTCGGGTGTTGGTTGGGATAGTGGGTGCATATTACCCTGGCTCCTATAAGATGTGGTCTACGACATGAGAGACCATGGGTACAAATATTCATGGGGCAGCTTTGTATTGTGCCGCTTGTATAGGATCATGCACGGGGTCGTATACAAGGGAGGTCGATGTCTAGTTGTGACATCACTACTATAGGTTTGGTGCTGGGAGCACATCGCGGTGCGAAGGCCGGTAGGGCTCCCACTGACAGGGGTTGATCGAGAGAGGCCCCAGGTTTTCTATTGGTGGCTCTAGAGAGGGTCACAATGGCGGATAGATCTACCAATGTCTCGAAGGTTGCTAGACAACCTCATCCTAGACCAGATCACCTGGAATCCATGGAGAGAGCATCCAGGGTGGGCAGAGGATGGACAAGAGCTAGCTTGCATCAGACGAGTCTACTGGCTGAGGATGGAGTGGGGAGAGGTAGAGCTCCACCGCTATGACCGAGTTTTGTGGCAGTTCAATCTTCAGCAGGGGATCCATTCTCTCAGGGATTACGAGTACTCTCAGACTATATAGGATAGTACTACACTGAGTGGGGCTCCAAATATGCAGTGATTCTAGAGCCAGGACACAAAAAATGCCCCCATCCAGCTAGTGGATGGTGATGATGTTGGGGTTGCTGATGAATACGATGTCTGGTACGTTGGCATTCACCCTCCTCGGATGACAAGGGCACAGGGTCCAATGCACACCGTGGTATGATGGATGGGGAGGCAACATCAGGCTGCTATTGAGGTAGCACGGGGTCACAGAGGGAGAGAGCAGCAATGGTCTTCATAGGAGAGATGCTAGAGGATGGCACAAGCTCCACAGAGGACGTAGCAGACAGGGAGGAGGGAGGAGAGATTCCCTTCTCAGCAGGGGGAGAGGCCACCATCACTCGATAAGGGCAAGGGTATCGAGGTGTGGGAGAGCAAAGAGATAGTGGCTCTTTGAGCTGAGAATGCCCACCTCTAGGCTCAGGTGCAGACACTATAAGATGAGGCTACACATCTTAGGACTTAGAGCAGAGGGGTGAGCACTCAAGATCTAGCATGGGTTATTGCTCAAACCGCATTCTACTAGGGGTTGTACTATCACGTGGTCCTAGAGGGGCAGAGGATACCACTTCCAGCCTCCATTACAGAGCTGGTCATGATGGGATCATCAAGGACATCCTCACGATCGATGGTGAGGACCCGAGACACAATCTGGACCTCTATGGGACCACCTCCTCCTCCTTAGGGTGGGAGAGGAGATGAGGGTGAGAGCTCAAGGGCTTATTGAGGCTAGCTGCTATAGACTACAGATTGATTGTATTATTATTACTTTTTGATGGGATTGAGTATGCCAGGGTATTGATTGTGGCATACCAATCCAGATGATGTACATAATTGATTGATATATATAGATTGTATTTTTGATGATATGACTTGTGTATATGTTGTATGATGCTTTAATTTTGAATTTTGTGATTGATTATTTATGTAATTATGTCATTGGAAATAAATTATAATGTTATGTCATGCCATAAAATTGTAAATAAAATAATCTGATGTAAACAAATTGGTTGTTTTTGGTGGTGTGTTTTGATAAGAAAAAAAATAAAAATAAAAATAAAGAGACTTCTAACAATAATTTCTAAGGACATTGTCATTGTTATAGACCATTTCATGGAGTTGCCGCTCACTAGGTCGTCAAGTTAATCCTAGTAGAGAAATATTGTTAAAAGTAAAAGAGTGCTTAAGAGATTGTCTTAAGACTTTGTGTTGTGATGATGGTGATGATTTATTTTCAGATTTTCATAAAAATATTATGCATGAAATATTAAAGAAATATGTTTTTTGCTAGGCATAAATTCATAAGTGCAATAAAATTTTTGAATAAGTCCCTAGGAACTATACCATCATTGCAAAATTGAATGTTGACATAATGACATTGTTGGTCACGAATCTGCCACAAGAAAGGATTTTCTATGTCTATGCACCCTAGACCCGACCAACATTGAAATGCTGGGAGAAAGAAATGTCTCCTGGACCAATCTCCAGAGAGGGTTGGTTCCCTTACTAAATCTAAGCTTGATGAAGACTAAAGTTACTGGAAAGGAATTGGAAATATGCAGAAAGAAATGGGAAATTACGGAAAGAGATGGGAAATATGGCTAAGGCCAAATTTATATGATCGGGGAAAGAAACTCAGCAAGAATTTAACCTCAAGCATATGAACAACATATAATAATAGAATACAGCATAATCCACTTACGACCTTGCGTAGACAACCTTTAGGATTGCATTCCAGAACTCACTTCCTCATTAGCAATATTCAAACTCAGATGCAAAATTGAAATCTAACAGCAGATTAGAAAGACGAGCATAACTGAGAAATGCATGAAATAGAAGGAAATCATTAGAAAGACGCTTGCAAAATCAGAGGCCAAATATCTCTTATTTACGCAAAGAACTTGAATGTTTTCATGCAACATGTCTCTCAAACTCCCGATCCCTCTTTCTGAGATCTACATTGATTTATATAGAAGTCTTGCTTCTTTACAGCATTTAAAATATGCAACGAACTTCCTCGAGATCTACAAAATATGCAACAAAAACAAGGAAATGATCCCCTTAAACCAGCCTCGGAGAAACCAAAAATTGAATGAAATAAGGAGTCGATCGTCTTCATTAAATGGTCGTTCTTGAAACATGCTTGAACCATTAGAAAAATCATGAACAACAGCTTTGAATAATGGAAGTCTTTAATTCTGGTGGCTTGGACACGTTCTTCTACCTTGCTCACATTGGAAAGCAGCAAAACATTTAATTTTGGAGTGCTTTTAATTGTTGGAAATCGCAAAACTTCATCGGGCCATTTGAACTGCTTTCTGGCGCGAAACTGTAACAGGTCGCGAAAACACGACATGTGAAATCGTGACGTATTTTTGCTCCATACACTTTGTCACTTTGGAACCGTGAAAACCAACCATGTCACGAAATCGTGACGTATTCGGCTCCTTTGTCTCCTTTGCTACCTTAGCTCGCGAAAACGTGATGCGTCGCGAAATCGTGAAGTTTCATACCATTCTGATCTTTCTCCACTCTATTTTCGCAAAAATGCGACAAGACGTGATTTCGTGACGTTCTTCATCCATGCTGTCCTCTTCGCTGCTTTGAACTGCAAAAACACAACAAGTCGCGAAATCGCTACAATTTTATGCACTTGGTCCTTCCGCCCCAATATGTCACGAAATCACGACGTTTCCATGTTGTTGGACTTCATCTCCACAAATGTCGTGAAATCATGATGCCTTTCATGCCTTATGCTTTCTGTTTCCACTTTGTCGCGACCATGCAACACGTCGTGATTTCGCGACGTCTTTCGCCTTTTGTGCCTTGTTCATTATTCTGTCACGATATCGCTACAAAGTTTATTGTCAACGCCCTTTGCTTAGTTATGTCACGATTTCACGACCTTTTCTCTTACTCTGCTCCATGGCCATTGTAAGTCATGAAAACGTGACATGTCACGATTTCACGATGGTTTTACTGCGCTGCCCCCATTGACCATTTTGACCGTGAAACTCCAACACGTCGCGATATCGTGACAACCTTGCTGCTTTGCTGTCGTTGACTGCGTTGACCGCGATTTTGGAACACGTCGCGAAATCGTGACATTTTTTTACTTTGCTTCTCTCTCCTCAATAGACCCGCGATAACGCGACATGTCGCGATATCGCGATAGTTTTGAAACTGTGCTCTCCATGCTGCTTTTTGTCGCGATATCACGACAGTCTTCGGACTTAGCTTTTTTTTGCATCAAAACCTATAAAGGAGTGAGAACTTCAACATCTTATGCATGAATAATCAACAATCAAAATAATGTGGCAAAAATGCCAACATTCTTGGCGGCTCATGGGGTATACAGTTTTGTTGTATGCACGAATCCCAGGCATGAATCCATTGGGCAACAGAGTCAAGAAAATTTGAGAACAGAAATCTGGCTGATGGGGTACATCTCGATGGACTGCTGCAACAACTCTTGCTGAATTACTAAAAACTCAAGGAATCTGTATTTGGCTTAGCTGACCAGGTGCTGTAAAATAATCTCCATGAAAGCACCAGGGGTTGCAAAATGGAAATAAATGAAATAAGTGGAGTGAGGACTATGGAATGGAAATAGTAAATGATGGAATAATGGAATGGAGGGAGTGATGCGGTAGATACAGTAACAGAGTGCTTCTGTGCTACCAGCTGCTATGAAAGGGAAATGGAAGTGAATGGAATAATGGAATGGAAGTGGAAGAGATGACAAATGCGGGATGAACTATGGATAAATGCTAAAACAACAATGAAGTTAGAAGAAAAGGAAAAGAAGAAACGGGAATATCAGAAAGGAAAAAAGAAACAACAGCAGTGGCTTGATTACTTGCAGAAGAAAAAGGAGTAGGAGAAGAAGGGAATAAAGAGGGGAAGGGAAGAAATAGAGAGGAAGCCACTAACTGCTGGGAAGGAAGAAGAAAAAAGAAAGAAATACATACCTACGGGCTCGCATGCAAAAAGAGCCGAAGTTGACAGAGGAAAACAATACTTTTTTTTTCTTTTTCTGTTTTCTCTTTTTTTTTTTTTTTATATGTACAGGGTAACTCCCGAATTAGTTGTGAATTCTCGGGAAAGACACGAACCCAAACACGGTCCTGTCTCCTAGATCCCAGACCTTTGATAGACACTCAGTAGACTCCTGGTTGATGATCAGCTCAGAGTCACCAAAGATTTGAAACTACTGCACTCCAAGTGTCCCAGCCATCTTGAAACCTAGGCATGATCGTTCAGTCCCAGTGTTAGCACCATTTTTGTATTGTGCTCCATCAAAATAGAGTTGATCTGATAGAAATTCTTGACCAACTTGATCAGGGGGCAACTTGACTTCAACCTCTTCAGGCTGCTTTGTAATGGAATAACAACCAATCTCAGTTTCGATCATGGCATTAAAATTGAGCATTGAAAACTCATCCTCCAAATCAGGATCCTCCAACTCTTCAGTTATCATATGAATAGCATTTTTGGACTTTTCTTCTTCTTCTATCTTCTCAATATGAAAAGTAGAAGGCTTCTGATTATAGATCCGGACTCGTCTTCCTTTGAAAGGAATCTCCAAGTGAGAATAATCCAGAGCAAGGTAGCCTCCCAACTTTGCAGTAAATTCTCTTGATAAGCACATACTGAAATACGGTTCTAGATCGACCACAACTATCTCCTGAATGACTGTAATCTGAGGCATAGTGTGTAAAACAATTGGGACATCCTTGATTACACCCATTGTTTTCACTAGAGTCCCATCCAACTGCAAAACTCCAGGGCTGCTTCTTGTATATTCCATTCCCATCGCTTCACAAACTGCCTTTGGCATGATAGTTGTAGCAGCACCAGAATCAATCAGGCAATTATGTACAATCCAACCCTCCATCCTGAGTGATAGATAAAATGGGGGTGGTCTAGTCCTTCCAGAGGCTAAAGAAGTTAACGTTTGAGCCATAACTACCTGGGCTGGAACTTTCCCCTTACTTTGTATAGTCTTCAGGGATTCCTATAAGAGATTTACCTATCCAAGCAACTGTAAGGTGTCATACAGACTTACCTTAGCTGGTATCCGTTTGAGTTCTTCAACAATGTTGTACTCCATGGAGATCTGTTCCTTCCTCGCCACTAGCAGATTCAAATGTGCTCTTATATTGCTGGGTAGCCTCCACTCGTTGTCGTTTGGTCAATGATGGATACCGCAACGTCTCTTTGGCTTGTTCCTTTGTTTCTGCTTGCGACTGGGAAGTAGAAGCTTGTTCCTTCTCTTTTACTGGTGGTGGAAGTGGATCCTTCGACAAAACAGGTGATTGTCGTTGCACTAGGGAATCATGAGCCTTTGTTGGCATTTGCTGCTTCGTTGCTTGTACAGGAGGCACTTTCAATGGCTCCATCTTAGCCGGATCTACCAACATTGGTTTCTTGCCGCTGCATGTCAGTATTGCTATATGTTCCTCTAGAGACTCCATGGAATTAAGATCCACCTCTCGAATCATGTTTACATGGCTCCCTGTAAGAACTTGCAAATAATTTTGGTGGACCATGCAAGTGGACTCATCATGTGGGTCATTGCAGGAAGAACACCAGTAAGATGGCTCATGTGAAACTTCAGAAGTACCAGCCTCTTCACTTACCAGAATTGTTGAGTTCCTTTCAGTGGTTTCTCCATAGCCTTGCTAGGAGCAGGTTGTTCTCTAGTTACTGCTAGCATAAATCTTCGTGGCTGATAATTCCTTTCCGCCTCTCTCTATTCCATAGATGTCACCTTGTTAGTGAGAGATCTCATAGCCGACTGAATTTCTTGTAACATAGCCAATTGAGGATCTGGGCTTGAGGACACAGGCGATGTCGGTAAAGGTAATGGAACCTGTGGGGAAGATAATGCAGGAGTTGGAAGTGGAGGGACTAACCGTGGAATGCTCGGTGTAGGCAACTAGGGAATAGTTGGAGCAGGAAGCTGGGGAACTGGAATAGGTGCGATCTGAGGCGCACTTGAGCTCCATGATGGGGTAGGATACATAGATGGCATGGGCTATGGAAGTGAACCAGAGTACAAATACTTAGGAAGATCAGGTATGATAGGCATTGTTACCTTTGGAGGAAGTCTACCTATAGCAATCAAATTAGCTTCCGCCTTTAACGCTTGTTCGAACAACTCTGGAAATGTAGTCATGTTGGACTATCGGACAGCCCAACCGATGTCTATGTTGAATGCTCTGAGGTAATAAAATGCAGCTAGCTCATCAGCAGGCCGAAGACCATCAAGAATTCTCTGCCAGGTTCTGGTAAAATGAACATTGAAATCAGCTATCTCTTCCTGCGGGTGCCTCTGGATTGCATTAAACTGATGCAACAACGAAAATGGATCAGCCTGTTCATGAAAATTCTTAACTAACAGTTCTCCTAGCTGATCCCATGATGTAATGGTGCCTGGTTGCAACGTTCGGTACCAATACAACAATTTACCTCTCAGTGATAACACCAACAACTTCACCATCACATCTTCATCAGTTATATCATGGATGGCCGCCAAAGAAGCTACATCATTAATATGCTCATACGCAGTCTTACCAGTACCATCATAGGTTGGCAAAACTTTCAAAGCAGCTTGAGGAACTGGATTTTGAGCCTGCAAATTCAAGGCTCCTGAACTATTCCATGCCAAGAACTTCCTGGGTTGAGGATACTGGGCCATTGGGACTAGTGGATGTGACTGAGAGGACGGAAAACTAGTAACAATACCAGGGATTTGTGTGGATATGGCAGATGATGCAAGCGATGGGGAAACCAACCTAGAGTGTTCACCTTTTTTTGTGTTGTCAAGTTCAAAAAACTCAACAAGATCTTCAACTTTTTTGGACTTTGATCTCGTGATCATGAAGTATAGCTTTCACTGCATCCACGTTCAGAGATTTTTGGGTACTGCAGAGTCACCAAATGTTCTAACTATACGGCATGAAGGCGAACATTAAACCCTCAATACTATGGGATCTTTTTGAGACAGAAACAGTTTGTCCCATCGGGCGTGCCAAAAACTGTTGGTCACAAATCTGCCACAGGAAAGGATTTTCTATGTCTATGCACCCTAGACCCGGCCAACATTGAAAGGCTGGGAGAAAGAAATGTCTCCCAGACCAATCTCCAGAGAGGGTTGGTTCCCTTACTAAATCTAAGCTTGATGAAGACTAAAGTTACTAGAAAGGAATTGGAAATATGCAAAAAGAAATGGGAAATTACGAAAAGAGATGGGAAATATGGCCAAGGCCAAATTTATATGATCGAGGAAAGAAACTCAGCAAGAATTTAACCTCAAGCATATGAACAACATATAATAATAGAATACAACATAATCCACTTACGACCTTGCGCAGACAACCTTCAGGATTGCATTCCAGAACTCACTTCCTCATTAGCAATATTCAAACTCAGATGCAAAATTGAAATCTAACAGCAGATTAGAAAGACGAGCATAATCGAGAAATGCATGAAATAGAAGGAAATCATTAGAAAGACGCTTGCAAAATCGGAGGCCAAATATCTCTCATTTATGCAAAGAACTTGAATGTTTTCATGCAACATGTCTCTCAAACTCCCCATCCCTCTTTCTGAGATCTACATTGATTTATATAGAAGTCTTGCTTCTTTACAACATTTAAAATATGCAACGGACTTCCTCGAGATCTACAAAATATGCAACAGAAACAAGGAAATGATCCCCTTAAACCAGCCTCGGAGAAACCAAAAATTGAATGAAACAAGGAGTCGGTCGTCTTCATTAAATGGTCATTCTTGAAACATGCTTGAACCGTTAGAAAAATCATGAACAACAGCTTTGAATAATGGAAGTCTTTAATTCTGGTGGCTTGGACACGTTCTTCTACCTTGCTCGCATTGGAAAGCAGCAAAACATTTAATTCTGGAGTGCTTTTAATCGTTGGAAATCGCAAAACTTCATCGGGCCGTTTGAACTACTTTCTGGCGTGAAACTGTAATAGGTCGCGAAAACGTGACATGTCACGAAATCACGACGTATTTTTGCTCCATACACTTTGTCACTTTGGAACCGCAAAAATCAACCATGTCGCGAAATCATGACGTATTTGGCTCCTTTGTCTCCTTCGCTACCTTAGCTCGCAAAAACGCGATGCGTCACGAAATCACGACGTTTCATACCATTCTGCTCTTTCTCCGCTTTTTTCCACGAAAATGCGACAAGGCACGATTTCACGACGTTCTTCATCCATGTTGTTCTCTTTGCTACTTTAAACCATGAAAACGCAACAAGTCGCGAAATCGCTACAATTTTCTGCACTTGGTCCTTCTGCCCCAATATGTCGCAAAATCGTGACATTTCCATGTTGCTGGACTTCATCTCCATAAATGTCATGAAATCGCAACGTTTTTCATGCCTTATGCTTTCTGTTTCCACTTTGTCGTGACCACGCAACACGTTGCAATTTTGTGACGTCTTTCGCCTTTTGTGCCTTGTTCATTATTCTGTCGCGATATCGCTACAAAGTTTATTGTCAACGCCCTTTGCTTAGTTATGTCACGATTTCATGACCATTTCTCTTACTCTGCTCCATGGCCATTGTAAGTCGCAAAAACGTGACATGTCACGATTTTGCGATAGTTTTACTACGCTACCCTTGTTGACCATTTTGACCGTGAAACTCCAACACGTCGCGATATCGCGACAACCTTGCTGCTTTGCTGCCATTGACTACGTTGACCGCGATTTTGGAACACGTCGCAAAATCGTGACATTTTTTGACTTTGCTTCTCTCTCCTCAATAGACCCGCGATAACGCGACATGTCGCGATATCGTGACGGTTTTGAAACTATGCTCTCCATGCTACTTTTTGTCGCGATTTCGTGACAGTCTTCGGACTTAGCTTTTTTTTTGCATCAAAACCTGTAAAGGAGTGAGAACTTCAACATCTTATGCAGGAATAATCAACAATCAAAATAATGTGGCAAAAATGCCAACAGACATAAAATAGAAAAATTTGCGTTCTTTTTAAAGCACAATTGGGTAACATAATGATGTAAGCCATATGTTTTTATGAATTTAAAATGAATGGGAAATAAAATGAGAACAATGGTTTGTGCTAGGCATAGAATTATAAGTACATACTTATACCATAATCGCGAAATCCAAAAAAATAATTTGATATTGTAGTTTTATTGTATGATTGATTTTTTGGTTTTGAGATAAACAGAAAATATTAATATATAAACATGACTTTATTTGCGAAGTTTTTAAAGATGTGAAAAAAAAAATTGTTTTTTTTTTTTTTTTGTTGGAAAGACATATATTTAATTGTTTTTATGCTAAGAAAATGTTCTTAAATAAGAAGATGAAATGATTCAAAAGTAATTGTAGAGATATTTTAAATTAGCTCAAAGACAAAAAAATAGATTTATAAGGAACCCTCATGTGCAAATGTGAGTTCATTACCGATATTGATTTATCATAATGATACAAAATCTATCAAATACAAATGTGTGTGCAATTGTATTGTTCATTCACCAATTTTGAGCAAGAGAATTTGGTACAAGTAATTTAAATGAACCAAATAAGGGTTCATTGACCATGATTTATATGCATGTAACCATACCAGACTACTATGTAAGTCGGGTCATCAAGAGCTAGCTAATCCATAAGCCAACATAGGTCTATACAAAAGAAGGTCGCTAATGTGACAGACATATCACCTTGCTAGGAATTACCCAAGGCCAAGCGGGTTGGGTACAAACCACCTGTTATGGGGCTTACCTCATAGTTTTCAAATACTTGAGAATTCCATGGATTCAAGCTCATTCACCCTTTTTTTCTTTTCAAGGGGAAGGGAAAAGGATTTTTTTGTTGTTTGCTTTTCTTTTCTTGTTTGCTTCTTTTCTCTTTTTTTTTTGTATTTTTGCTTGGAACTGAGATAATGTTGAAATATTGTTGCGGTGATACAAAATAATATTTTTCTTTTTCTCATTTTCTTTGACTTTTTCTTTTTCTTCCTATACTAAGGATACTTGCTCGGATTGGCTGTAGAGCAAGGGATTTTTATTCTAGGTAGGGGTGAGCTTGTCCTTTTGTCAATTCTCAAATATTCTAGACCATGTGCATGATAAGATAGTAGGGGAAACTTTTCGCTCAAGAAACCACTTCTACTATGTAGCATCATATTGAATTTGCAATGAAATCATTTTAATGTGAAGAGATATACTTGGTTCAAGTAAATAACAATATCAGTTCGCTATACTCAGAACTTTATTTAATTCAACTGTGGACTTTGATATAAGAGAGATTAATAATCATACCAAATAAAATCAAGATATTTATGTATGTGAGTGTGAAAGTGCAGGATTCCAAATAAATGCTAATTTATCCAAAATAATTGAAAATATAACTGCAATACTTCAAGAATTGACAGGTAGAAAAATAAAAAATATTTTGAAGATTTTGATGATTTTGAAGTTTTTATATTTTGATTTTGATTGATGAATTGAAAAAATAAATACTGTTACTGTTTTTGAAAAGATTTTTTTTTTATATGGATGACTAAAATGAAACAATATGCAAAATAACAATATATACAAATGATGAAATGACCAAATGTTATGCATAATAGAGCTTAAGATGCATAATTTTCATAGGTTCTTTAAGATCTTTACCATCTAAAGTAGCTAATCTGTATGCTCCCGATCCAAATTTTGCAGTGATGATATACGGTCCAAGCCATTTGGGCTCAAATTTACCTTTAAGGTCTTTATTTGCATTAGTATTTCTTTGATTTTCTTTTAAGACAAGGTCGTCGATCTCAAAGGATCGATGATGAACTTTCTTGAGGTATGCTTGCTTGAGCTTTTTTTGGTAGGCACGAAGATGCTCCAAAGCATTGATGCGCTTCTCATCTAGAAGTTCCAACTGACTAAATCTGCCAGCATGATATTCATCTCCTACTTCAGTATCTTGAAGTAGCAGAGCCAAAGAAGGAACTTCTAATTCAAATGGAAAAATAGCTTCAGCGCCATAAACCAAAACAAAAGGTGAAGTACCTGTGGGGGTGCGAATGCTAGTTTGATAAGCCCACAAAGCAGGATATAGTTGGATGTGCCAATATCGACCAGATTTATTGACCAGTATTTTGAGGATTTTGATCAATATTTTATTAGATGCTTCTGCTTGGCCATTACCCTGA
The DNA here is from genome assembly GCA_028583015.1 of Wollemia nobilis. Lineage (NCBI taxonomy): Eukaryota > Viridiplantae > Streptophyta > Pinopsida > Araucariales > Araucariaceae > Wollemia > Wollemia nobilis. The sequence goes on from JAQPPZ010002370.1 coordinate 2,811,388, forward strand.
GGATAATAGGGAGTGGACCAACGATGTTGAATTTTATATTTTTGACATAATTTTTTGACATCTTTATTTTTGAAACAAGTTCCATTATCTGAGATGAGATTTGCAAGAATTCTGAACCGACAAATAATTTGATTAAAAATAAACTTGGAAACTTGGGTTCCAATGCAAGAAGATAAGGGCATAGCTTCAACCCATTTCATGAAATACTCAGTGGCGGTTATGATGAATTTGTGTCCATCAAATGACACGGGATTGATTTTTCCAATGATGTCTAAGCCCCATTTTGAAAAGAGCCAAGGAGATGAAATAGCCTACAGTTCTTGTGCAGGTGCATGGATAAGGTCAGCGTGTTTCTAGCACTTGTCGCAATGGTGCACATAATCATGTGCATAATTTTCCATGGTAGGCCAAAAATATCCTATCCTAAGGAGTTTCTTAGCAATGGCACTACCACTAAAATGTCCCCCACAAGATCCATCATGGCTTCACTCAAAGATGATCTAGATTCTTCTAGATTCAAACATCGTAGTAAGATGCCTTCAAAAAATCTCCTATATAAGGTATTACCAATAATTACGAAGCAACTTGCTCGTCTACGTAATAACCGATGCTGATTGCTATTACAACCTTCAGGAAAGGTCCCATTTTGAAGAAAATTAAATATATCAGTGTACCATGGTTCAAGAGTAGTTTTGTTGATTAGAAACACATTCAAAGGTTCTAAGCATGATTTATTTGAAGCGGGTTCCTGGAGTCGACGAATAATGATGGTAGCATATTCGTCATCTAACTCCAAGGGCAAAAGAGATGTAGTTGCAGCCATAGTGTTAGCCGCACGGTTGCTAGTTCGAGGAATAGCTTCCAAGGTAACTTGATCAAATAAAGATAATAATTGTAAGACATATGCTTTATATGGACGTAATTTATCATCTATGGTTTGATAAACATCTTTGATTTGATTTATGACAAGTTGAGAATCACCGAAAGCCAATAGATTTATAATTTTCAGTGCCAAGGTAGCTCGTAATCCTAGGATTAGAGCCTCATACTCAGTAGTGTTATTAGTGCAAGCAAATGTTAATTTAAAGGACAAAGGTATAAGATGTTTTTGCGAAGATATTAAAATAATACCTGCACTAGCCCCACTCATGCATCGGGCTCCGTCAAAGTATAGGGACCATTGCTCGGGATGGTCTGCCTCTAGTTTAAGGCATTCATCAAGAAACTCAATGATGAGGGGATGGGTAGACTCTAAGGGTGCAGCAACTAATTGATCAGCTATGATTTGACCCTTAACAGACTTTTGTCCTATAAACATGAGTTCAAACTCGCTTAGCGCAAGAACCCACTTTGTTGTGCGACCAGATAAATAAGGTCGACTCATGAGATATCGCAAAGGGTCAAATTTAGCAATAACATACATTTTTTGACTGAGCATATAATGGCGTAATTTTTGTGTAGAAAATATGACTATGAGACATAACTTTTCTAATATTGTATAGCGATTTTCATAACTGATTAAGGTTCTGCTAATGTAATAATTAGCACGTTCTTTCTTCTCATCATCAAGTTGAGCTAACATAGCTCCTAAGGCAAAATCTGAAGCAAAAATGTACAAGATAAATGGACGATTAGATCTAGGTGGTGAAAGCACTGGTGGTTTAAGGAGATATTGTTTGAGGAGTTCAAATGCTTCCTGACATTCTTCGTCCCAAAGAAAAGAGACATCTTTCTTAAGAAGCTTAAGAAATGGTCCAGTTTTGTCCGCCAACTTATCGATGAAGCAGCAAATAGCTTGAAGCTTACCTTGTAGACTTCGTAATTCAGATATATTTGTGGGTGCAGGCATATCAGTGATAGCCACGATCTTGAGAGGGTCAATTTCAATGCCACGTAAAGAAACTATAACCCCCAATAATTTATCGGACTTAACTCCGAATATACATTTAGCTAGATTTAGTCGGATAAGATATTCCCTTAACCGATCAAATACTTTTCTCAAGTCATCTAAATGATCATCTTCTTTGATGGAATGAGCTATAATATCGTCTACATAATCATGTAGAATATCATGCATCATATCATGAAAGATATAAGTCATGGCTCGTTGATATGTTGCACCTGCATTCTTCAAACCAAATGGCGTCACTTTCCAATAAAAGGTTCCCCAAGGGGTAATAAAGGTTGTTTTAGCCTAATCTTCAGGAGCTATCCTGATCTGATTATAACCATAGAATCCATCCATGAGGGATATCATTCCACTCCCAACAGTAAAATCAATGATATGATCCATATTAGGAAGAGGAAAATCATCTTTAGGGCATGCAACATTAATATCTCTAAAGTCTGTGCAAACCCTAACTTTGGTAGCTTCTTTCTTAGTTACTGGAACTACATTCAAGATCCATTCAGCATAATCAATGGCTTGTATAAAAATAACTTTCAAGAGTTTTTCTAATTCCCCTTTGACTAGTAAAACCACTTTAGGATGCATTTTTCTAAGTTTTTGTTTAACAGGTTTAGCATTCGAATGGACTACTAGGTGATGCATGACTACAGAAGGGTCTAATCCCGGCATATCCTCATATGTCCAATCAAAAACGTCTTCATATTCTTTAAGAAATGCAATGTATTTATCTTGTTTTTCTTGACTTAATTATGATCCAATGTTGATTATGTGAGGGTTATCTTCGGTTCCAATGTTAATTTTTATGACGTTTTCTACTTCCATGTGTAGATCTCTCTCAAAATTAGATGGGACAGGTGAAACGTCTAATTCGCGTAATTCTTTCGGGGTTAGCTTGGATAATTCGTCTTGAGGAGTCATGGCCTCAAGCTGGGCTATACTAGGTATAGAGCCATCGAAATAAAATCCGTTATGTAATAATTCCTCAATAGAGACATCATGGAAGATATCCCCCTCCAACTCATCGTCGGATTTAGCAATCATCTCAAGGTAAGCTATGGATAGCATATTACATGTAAATGGGTTATTCCTTAAATGCAAAGCATCACGTTTATCCAAATAATCTTGGTAACATATGAGATGGTCATCATCCTCAAATGGGAAGGGTTGACATTTACTAGGAAATAGGCCCACACCACATCGGGCAGGCCATGGTTCTACCTCAAAAGGTTCTTTCATACCATTCTGGAAAGGTCCCAAACCTTTCCCTTTATATCCCAATTTAAGCATTATAGGCTTAGCTTTAATATACTCATTAGCAAAATAACATCGAGCATATCCATCATAATGAGTCTTGATGTTTCTAGGTATTCTTCCCCAGTCATATCCTTTGTAAATAAAAGCACAGCTCCCGACTTGGTAAATACTTCACATAGGCTATGGGAGGCCCAAATTACGAGGAGAGGATGGCAAATTATTTAAAATAAGGGAATTTTGCATAGCAACGTTTGTTTTTTTTATATAAGAATTTTAGATAAATCGGATAAGAGCTCATCAGTAAGAGCGTAAGAGGTAGAAGGAACATTTCCTACATCTTTGGATGCAAAAAATATGCCTCGTAGGTGTAGATGTTGTAGAGATGTTGATGGACGGGTCTATAGGTATGGAAGTTATAAGAGTAAAACACGAAGCATTGGTTGTGGGTTTAGGATCCTTTTGAGGTCCTAATGTGGTTTGTTCGGAAGATGGTTGAACTATATGTAGAGGTGGATTTGATGGATTAGATGATGTTATGAGTGTGTGTTTCATATGTTTAGATGGATGATTAGAATTAGGATGTGTGGATGATAAAGCAGGGCAAAATTGAACTCCAATAGGTTTTGCCAAAGCACACATATCAAAGGGTCTGGGATCACCATGAATGGTAACCAACTAATTTTTAAATTCGAATTTAACACACTGACGTAAAGTTGAGTGAACAGCTCGCATTGCGTTGATCCAAGGGCGACCCAAGAGTATATTGTACAATGCAGGGCAATGTACAATAAACACGATCGTGTCTAAGGTTCTTTGACCAACTTGCAATGGGATAGTAATAACTCCACATGTTTCTTGTGTTTCATCATTGAAGGCTTTTATGATCATATCAGTTCTTTTCATTTTGTCACTTCTAAACCCAAATCTTTGGTAGAAGTCAAAAGCACAAATGTTTAATGATGAACCATTATCAATCAAGACTCGTTTAACTGCTACATCTCTAATTATGGTAGTAATATATAAGGGGTTATCCTTATGTAAACTATGTTGTGGTATATCTCTATCCCGGAAGTCAATAAAATAGACTTCTCAAGTTATGATAGTATTGGCCATGGCTTCAAGTTGAATATTTTGTGGTACCATCATTTGGCTTAATGTGAGCATTAACTCATCCCTATGTGTAGAAGAAGATCTTAAAAGGTCTAAGAGGGAAATTCTAGCTGTAGTATTTGATAATTGTTCATTAATATTATAAGGAGGCTTAGGTTGAACATTAGGCACATGATTCCCTTTATTAGGAACTTTCAAAAAAAATGGAGCTGATCCATCGTTCTGAGTTTGATCTTGTTGAGAATTTTGAGCTTGTTGTCGAGTAACAACTCCGATGGTACTTGTAATATTATTTTACAGATGATGAATGGGTCTTGGTCTAGCATTTATGGCTTGTTCATTAGAAAGTAATTGGTGAGAAGATGGTCTAGTAATGACTCTTCTTGGAAATGGTTCTTTCAAAACCATAGAATTTGTGATAGGTTGAATAGCATATGATTCATCTTCAAAACTATTCGATTGATTTGAGGTAATTTCCATGTCACTTTTAGTCTCATATTTTGTATCACTAAGATCAGGCTTCCGAATATTATATAGAGGTTTGGTCGTAACCATGGATAAATTTGTGTCAAAGACTTGCGGATCATGAGCAGGTAAATTTCCACTAACAGTCCCTACATATCGGGTAGGAGGGGGAACATTATGATGCTCAATTTGATTAGCCACCTCTTTACCATGCTTTGGTAAAGGATGTTGAAATATGTCCAATGATTTATTGGCATTCTGATTCTGATTTTGGGGGATATTCTTTTGAGCATTATTAGGAGGATTTTGTTTAGGTTGGAAGGCTTGTACCTCCATCTCATTGCTATCAATCAGGTCTTGTATTTTATGTTTTAATCTTTTACAAGAGTTGGTAGCTTGTCCAGGTCCTCTATGGAAATCACAGTGTAAATCAGCTCTGTATCTGGGTATAGTTGGATCAGGTTCCTAGATATTTGGTAAGTGGATCAAACCTCGTTCTAACAATTACGGGAGAATGGTTGATAAAGGTTGATTTAACCTAGTAAATTCTTGAGATGGTTTATCAGGAGGTTTCAGTATAAACTTCTCTGTTGTTTTTGCAATATTAATAGTAGTGATATTTCTACTATTAGTGACTCCATCACCCATAACTTGTTTATTTTTATATTTATTTTTGGATGTTTTCTCATCATCTTTCTTTTTAAGCTGACCTCTCCTAATAAGAGCATCTTCCACTCTTCAAGCTAAATCTATAGCTTGATCGAAGGTGGTCAAGGTAGCAGTTGATAACTCATAGGATAGTTGTTCTTGTAAATTATTGATAAATATATCTAGCATTTCTCGATAAGGTAACACAAAGTGTAATTTTCCTATCAACTATCTCCACCGAGCTAGGAAATCAGCAAAACATTCATCTTTGTCTTGTTTTAAGTTGTACAAATCTTTAATGGTTACATGTCTTTCAATTTAGGCACTAAATTGATGAACAAAAGACTCGACTATTTCTTCGAAATTCCTCAAAGAATGAGTGGGTAGTTGATAATACCACTCCAATGTCATTCCTCCTAAACTTTTTGGGAACATTCTTAGTAATAACAAGTCATCATGTGATATATCATGACATGTTATCCTAAACATACGGAGATGCTCTATGGGATCTTCGGTTCCTTTGTGTATAGGTAGTACAGGCATAGGAAAGTGTTTAGGATATGGTTGTGCTACAACTATAGGATCTAGAGGCTGATTACACATCTCTCGATAATTTTACGAGGAATGGTAGGGATCTATCTGGTCCATGTGGGAGACTAACTGTTTCACCATGGCTTCTAGATTACTAGTTTGTCAACCATATTGGTTTGGTGGTATTTGAGCGTATGATGGCATGACGTAAGGATTAGATGCTATATTGTTGTTATGCAAATGGTTGGTAGGAAGAGTATTATGAAGAAGATTTTAAGTAGCATTATGTTGTATCCCAGATTGTTGGAAATTAGTGTTTGTTTTTTTTTTAGGATTTTGTTGATTTGAGGTATGTTGATCAATAACTTGGTGGAATAAAGCAATGAATGAAGGTTTCTTTTGTGTGGGAATAACCCTAGGCTTGGTAACAGGCACTCTAGGTGGTTGGGTAACCTATTGTTGTTGCATGTTCTGGATTATAGCGGCCATATCCAAATTAGATGGTCCAACTTGATCACTTTCTTGATCAACGAAGGACAAGGGATTAGTGCGTGTGTGATATATGTCTTCTAGGGTTGCTTGAGTGTCACTAATTTGATCCTTGTCCATATGGACTACTCTATTAAGGGCGCCAATATTAGTATTGAGTAACTTCCATAAATGTTCCATGTTCTCAAAAGTAACAGCTCTTTTCGGAGTTATTTTTGGGGATGAGGATCCTTCCTCTCTAACAGTTTCTCTTTGTTCGTTTCCTTCAGCAAACTCTTCTTCTTGTTGGTCTAGGGTTCCTTCTTGAATTGGGTCTTCAGGAAGGACATCTGGTTTATTTACTAGTTTTCCTAACCAATCTTCTTCTACTTCAGTCTGTTTTCCATTCCTAAGTCTAGTCATTATGCTTAAACTTAGATTTTAGAAAATATATATTAATGTATATATATTTGCAACAAGTTTGGGAGGTATATATTTTAATTATATACCTACTATAATACTTAAAAGAAAATGTTTTGATTTTTGTTATATTTTGTTTTTTTTTTTTTTTTTTTTTTTTTTATGATAACAACAAACAGTATACTAAATGCAAGAAATAATAATAAAAGAATGACTTAGTTTTCTATAAATAGTTTATAGATGTCATTGATGGGATCAAGTTCATCAGGAGTCATGAAATGCTCCTCTTCAAATTGGAAATGGTTTTTCAAGAATTTGACAAAGTGTGCTATGGTGATGTTATCTACTTCTGACTCGACTTGTAAAAATAGAGTTCATGGCAATACTCTCGATATAACACAGCTCTAGGAACTCTATTCCATATCTTTCTATCCGTAAGAACGACCTGTTGATCCTCTATACAAGATAGAAATTTATGTACTACAACTGCATTGTCGAGATATTCCCCAAAGGTGTACAACTCGAAAGACACAAGGGCTCTTTTATCTGCTAACCACCTATGGCAAGCTCTTTGAATCTCATGATATAAGGTTCCTTGATCAGGATCCAGGATTCTATCTAGGATAAACCTCTTGATTTGCCTAAGTTCTGTTGATCTAGATGAAATAAGATTCAATCTCCTATTAAGTTCATCCCATAAAAGTGGGACTCTATATGTTTGAGATACTCTAAGAAAAGAAGTAATATCTATAGCTGCTAATTGATTCTCAACATTAATGGTGACAGCTCATCTTTTGTTATAATATACCATCTAAATATGATATGCAATCTTACTTGTTTGTCTGATGATTCTAAATGCATTTATGTTTTTTTTTTTTTGGATTGTTGTCAAAAAGTTTTTAGTTTTCACGTCGAGTTCACCAAAATGTATCGCTCCAAATTTTTTGCATCCTTACCTTCAGGCTATAGGATCCATGCCCAGAAGGGGGATGCGAGAAGGATGGGACAATACCTCGGACTAAGAGGCCCTTTGAAGGTCGCGCCTCTTGGGGGAGGGGTATAAGGGTGAATTTTTTACGGATGGTGGGTTCACCAGGAAACTTTTGAGTGGAGTTTCCACGCCTAGGTTGAGAGTAGGTTTGATGTGTTCATTTTGTACTTTAATCATTCAATTCCTAGGTTTGGCCAAAATGAATCTACGCTATTCTATATGCCAATGCTGATTTATATGAATACAAAAAACATGAATAAGTACTAAACATAGAAAGTATGCTAATAAGACAAAATATATCTGATTCTGGATGTCTGATGGAGATCCTGAGGTTTGTAGAAGTCCAAATTGTCTCAAATCGTACGTAATCATCTAAAATTGCATAGAATCATCTCATATCTCAGTCGGTCATCTAAAATCAGACGAGATCGTCATCAATCTGACGAATTCGTTAGACGAATTCATCAGAAACCTGTAATCACAGAGACAGATACCAAAAACCAAAATGCAACTACAAAAGCAAGGGGAAATTATAGAAATGATAGTAAATTTGCCTAAATGATAGATCCAGATAACGATTAAAGGAAAATGTGTTACTTTAATAATTTATTTTAACTTTAGCATGCATCTGCACTAAATGAGGTGAACTCCAGGATGCAAAAATAAAATAAACCAAGTTAATGCATAAGAAAATGAAGAGAAAAGATAATAAAAATGCAAACTTTAGGCTCTGATTGCCCCCAATCTGGACTACAGTCAGGATCACCTCCAATCGTACGATATCATCGTCGATCCTTGACAGGATCGTTCGAAATCATCTGGAATCGCCTTCGATGATCTAAGCTTGCTTCGACTGAAAAACAATAAAATTCTTGCAAGAAAACTTGAAATATAGAATGCAAACGATGGTGTGAGGATGTTCTAGTGCACAAGGAACTAAATTTGCAAGGAAATTAGTCAGCCGGCGGGTTCAGGGGGTAAACTGAGAAAATCTCAGTTTATATAGGATTAGGGAGAGGTTAGGAGGTTGGAGATCATCCCAATTTGGCATATCTTCAATGGGGGAGACTCTAACCACGCAGACATGCTTTCTGCCCAAGTTAGAGAAGTTGTTGAATAGAAACTAATTATGAAAATTTAGTTTTGGGATGAAATCATCTAGACATTCTATTCCAAACGAATTCGTCAAATCTGGGACAATTTCGTCTGATCGTCGATGATATCATCCAACGGTCAAAACAAATCCTAAAAATGGCACGAAAAACAAGGGGAGTGGGTAATGGGCTGTTTTGGGTTAAAATTCAAATTTTTATCTTTTTACTAAGGTTTAACTATGCCAATTTTAGGGTGCTACACCCAACCAAAAATCTATGTATACATATTAGCCAGATTTTCCACTCCCTAAACAATGAAGGTGATTGGCTACTTTAAAGGATAATGGGTCATTATTCTTATCGACTCGGGTAGTACACAACTTTATTGATCCACATGTAGCCAAACAAGGAAATTGTTATATTACTACATTTAATTCCTTTGAGGTAATTATTGCTAATGGAGGTACCCTCCCGTGTAAAGAAAAATATCGTAATGTCAAACTTTAGATAGGGGACTATAATATCAAGACATACATGTTTGCATTACCCCTTGGGGGGTGTGATATAGTTTTGGGAGCCCAATGGTTGTGCATGTTAGGACTAGTTTTATGGGATTTTATGGAGTTGTGGATGAAATTTAGTCAAGAGGGAAAGGAATATACTTTACATGGCATGAAAGTTGGTGTGACTCAGTTTATTTCTACTCATAATATGGAAAAATTATTAAAAAATTCCTCCCATATAACGATGGCACAACTCTTTGCTATAATTGACCCTGAGGAAAAAGAACAGAACTATTCTCTATAATTACAAGGATTATTAAAAAAATATGCTCACATTTTTTAGGAACCCAAGGGGCTACCTCCTCATCGCTCACATGACCATGCAATACAAATTTTTCCTATTAGTCTTCCTCCTAATGTTCATTCATACAAGTATGCTTATGCTTAGAAGCCAAAATTTGAGAAAATAGTGCAAGAGCTTCACGCAATGGGGATTATCAATTCCAACGTTAGTCCCTACTCTTCATCCATGTTATTAGTAAGGAAAAAGGATGGCACTTGGCACTTGTGTGTGGATTATTAGGACCTCAATAAAATAACTATCAAGGATAAATTTCCAATTCTTGTGATTTATGAACTACTTGATGAGTTGCATGAGGCCCAATATTTTTCCAAGTTGGATTTACAATTTGGATATCATCAAATTCACATCAAGGATGAGGATATTCCAAAAACAGTTTTTCAAACTCATGAAGGGCGTTATGAGTTCCTAGTTATACCATTTGGGTTAACCATCGAACCTTCTACTTTTCAGAGTCTAATAAATTATATTTTATATCCTTTCCTTGAAAAAATTATTAATCTTTTTTGATGACATATTGATTTACAGTTGATCATGAGAAGAGCATTTTCAACACTTAGATCAAACACTCAAATTTTTGTCTAACCATCAGCTTTATGCCAAGATGTTCAAATGCTCTTTTGACCAACAAGAGGTTGAATATTGGGGTCACATTGTCACTAAGAATGGTGTTCAAGTTGATCCCAAAACATTTAGGCTATCCAAGATTAGCCTAAACCCCACACCCTAAAGGGACTTTGTGGTTTCTTGGGACTCACAAGCTATTACAAGAAATTTGTAAAGAATTATGGCAAGATAGCAACCTCCTTGACCACCATGTTGAGAAAGAATTTGTTTATGTGGTCAGAACCAGCCAAAAATGCTTTTATTAACTTGAAGCATGCCATGAACACTACTCCTATGTTAGCAATGCCAGATTTCTCTAAACCTTTTGTCATTGAAAGTGATGCTTCAGGCACTGGCATTGGGACCATTCTAATGCAAGAAGATCAAACCTTGGCTTTTACTAGCAAGGCCCTATCAAGCCAAAATTTGGGTAAGTCTACCTATGAGAAAGAAATGCTTGCCAATTTATATACAATCAATCATTGGTGATCGTATTTTATTGGGTGACATTTTTCCATCAATACTGATCATCAAAGTCTCAAATACTTTATAGAACAATAGGTGGCCACTCTAGAACAACAAAAGTGGGTTTCCAAATTGTTGGGCTATGACTATGATATCATATATAAGGGTAAGGAAAATTTTATGATAGATATATTGTCTCGATTACATGGAGAATAGGTTATGCTCCATGTTATATTCACACCACATCCTCAGTGGATTCATCAACTATGTGAGGAACTACTTAAGGATTCCTCTTTGAAAACTCTCATTTGCTAACTTCGAGTAGATCCTCAGTCATATCCTTGGTATACTTGGGATGACCATAATTTACAGTACCATGACCATATAATCATACCCACTCAATTACAAATAAAGGACCTCATTCTTCAAGAAAGACATGCTTCCCCAACAACTAGTCATTCAAGGGGTCTTAAGACTTATACTAGGACCAAGCGTACCTTTTTTTGGTAAGGCGTGAAAAAATATATTCATACTTTTATGGCTGAATGTGATCATTTCCAACCTATGAACGGTGAAACTATGAGTTCCCATGGTACCCTTCAGCCCTTGCTGATTTTAAAGTAGGTTTGGACAAATATTTCTATGGACTTCATTGAAGGGTTGCCTAAATCCAATGACAAATTAGTTATTCTAGTGAGAGTGGATCATCTTTTGAAGTATGCTCATTTATGTTCCCTATCCCACCCATATATTACCTCTATTATCACTCAAATTTTCCTCGACTCATTCTTTTGTCTCCATGGAATATCAAAATCTATTATCTCTGATAGAGATCCTACCTTTACTAGTCATTTTTGGTAGGAATTTTTCAAGTTTCTGGGAACACAACTTAATATGAGTTTGGCCTATCATCCTCAAATTAATGGACAAACAAAAATTATGAATAAATACTTGGAAACATACCTTCGATGCTTCACCTCTAAACATCCTACACATTGGGTCAAGTGGCTTCCTTTGGCCAAATGGTGGTATAACACCACATATCACACTACCACTAAGGTGACTCTATTTGAATTAGTCTATGGTTAGCCTCCACCAACACCAAATTCTTACATACTAAGTAGTTCTAAGGTTCAAGCTATGAATTCCACTCTTTATCAGTGAGATTCCTTTATTCACCAACTCAAGTTCAATCTAGATGTGGCTTAGAATTGTATGAAATAGCAAGCTAATCAACATCATACCGAACATCGTATTTCCATTAGTGACATGGTTTTCCTTTGCTTGTAGTCATACAAACAGTCCTCTCTCCAACTTCATGGTTAACATAAACTTGTTATTAAATACTATGGTCCTTATCAGGTGTTGCAACATATCGGGTCGATAGCATACAAACTAGCCCTTCCAGCTAGTTCTAAAATTTATTTAGTCTTCCATGTCTCATATCTCAAGCAAGTTGTTGGCAATAGGGTGCAGGTGCATTCTACACTTCCAGAGTTAGATGAGGAAGGTTTTATCATTCTTAAACCCAAATGCATTCTAGATTATCACCCCGTAACCTTTGTCGATATGTTATTACCAATGTTTTGGTCCAATGGCATGGCTTACAATCAAAATATGTGATGTGAGAACTGTTATTATCATTGTGCAACCCACCCTAATTTTGGGACCCACTTGAAATTTTGGTTTTGATCTAAATTTTTCTTACATCAAGGTTTTAAACTTGCTTGCATTGAATATCTTAAAGACTTGAATCTCATTTTGCATCAATTTGCTTTGAATATTTTATATGCTTGAGTTATGATTACATTGATCTCTATTAAAATGGTCTCGATAAAAATTTTGTTAAAAATGTTCGGGTTGTTGCCTTCAATTATTTTCTTTTGCGGACTAAATCAATGAGGCTTAATCTCTTTTGGCCCTAAAGTTCTTTTAAATTTTGTATATATATATATAGTTAGAATATTTTGTATATATATCTTAAAGACTGCGCATATTTGAAATAATATAGTTAGAATATTTATCGCAAAAATTTAAATCTTCATATTAATTTTTATTCAATAGTAACCATAATGTTTAGGCCCCTTTCCATTCGCACAATAAAATGTACTACATTAAGAATACCTAAGACTATTAATTTTTCTTAGGTTCAATACGACTAATTCCATTGCGATCAATTAATTTTGGAGGTTCTCTAAGGTTTTTTAAGTCTATTAAATAAATTGTCTCGTAAAGCCTAAGCTCAATTTTACATAAATGCCCTAATCATTTAAATGGCCACCTAAAGTTTTTCATAAAAAATGGACGGCTCAAAAGCATAGCCAGTAGATCTATGGTTCGAACGTGCAACCAATGAGAACAAAAAAGCCTGAAGTATAACACCAGGAGAATTAGGTCAAAGTCAAGAAGCACTAAAAGGTAACTTTATTTACTAAAATATGGATGGTGCAGAGCTAATACCGACAAATCAATGATGCAGAAGGGCATCCTATGATCTAAAACTTAATAAAGTCTTTCGCTAGTCTTTTCTTATATACGCCAATATGGATGACTAGGAGATAGGGCTAACATATCAATGGTGTAGATCCTCAGCCGATAAAGCTAAAAAACCCAAAAAATGATTTTAAAATTAAAGCGCTAAAGTTAGATCCGAAATAATTAAATAAATTAACTTCGAAATCTAATACCCCTATTTTAGTCTTAAAATCATTATCCAAAGTCTGCCTAAGGTCTAAAAAATAATTCGTTCAAAAAGACTCCTCTAAAACATCCTGTAATTTTTTATCTTCTTTGACTAAATCTAACGGTGTAGACATAGAACTGGTAGATCAATGGCGCAGAAGGGCAGCCCATGGTCCAAAGGATAATGAAGTTTAAAAGTATTTTTTCATATGTGCTCAGATCTAATAGTGCGGACATAGAGCCAAAAAATCAATGGTGCATAGGCACAATCGATAAAAGTAAGAAGCTCAAAAATTAATGTCTGACCTTAGTCTTCATTAAATTAAATTATCGATTAAATTTTTATCATATACACCCTAAATATTATGGTTAGGAGGTAGGACCTATAAATCAATGGTGTGGAGGCACAACCAGTAAGATCAAAAAGCCCGAGACATAGCCAGGAAAATTAAGAAAATCCCTAAAGGTCGAACTTTCTCATACTCCTATATATATTTAATACTAAAGGTTCATAAAACCTATGGTAATAAAAGAAATAATTTTGCCCCTCGTCATTAAAATTATGAAAGTTATTGAAAAATCCAAATGTTCGACTTAATAAGAGCTCATTTTTAGAAAATGAATTATTCGAGAGCTTAAGGCATAATAAAGAAAATCAAAGTTTTAATAAAGGAAATTAAAGGAAAATTTTAACCTAAACCTTAGACTTTGAACCTTAGCAATATAAAATTAAAATGAAAACCTTAGTGTTGGATTTAAATACTTGAAATCAAAATTAAAATGAAACCTTAGTGTTAAATCTAATACTTTGGCCATAAAATTAAAAGCAAAGACATTTGGCACATAATTAAATGAAAGGATTTTGAACCTTAGAGAATGACTTTAGCATTTGATATTTAATTAAAATGGAGCTTTAAGTGTTAAATTTAATAATTTGAACCTAAAATTTAAAGAGATTAAACGTTAGAAAATCAATTAATAAGATTTAATAATCACCAACCTTAGTAACTATAATAATAATAAATAAATAAATAAAGGAAATAATATTTTATTTAATTAAAACACCCATATTAAAATGATTTTCTTTGAGCTAATATATGTTTTTCTTCTCTGTTGCAAGCAATTAAATTGGATAGACAAGGGTTGAGAAAAATAATTAAGTAGACATTCGTTGAAGCTGGATCTAATTTGGAACCTAGTGCATGACAACTCAGACTACCTGAAGAGCAACGATTCAACTACCAATCTTCACAGAGATGCTACCAAAGCAGTTAAGGATCCATGGCTGAAATTGAAGATCAAAATCAAGAAAAAATATAGACCACCACATCATCTATCCACTTAGTTGAAGATAACTAAAATACAACTGTAAACCTGAAAGTATAGTTGTAACACCGTTGTAAAGCACTAAAAATTTCAAATTGTAAGGTTATAAATAACCATTGATACCCCATTCCAAAGGGTTGAAATCCATCGTAGTGATAGGCATTCTGAGAATTTTCTTTTCTTTGTAGTTGGTGGATACTTGAACCTTATCATTGTACTTGGAGAGTTATCCTTGCAATCACCTGATGCAAGCAAGTCTGAGTGTAATCATTGAATATCTTATCAATACAATGTATTAGAATTCTTGGTGTAATTTGCACATGATGATGGTGGTTACATTTGAGTCAATTTTAGTGCATTGTCTCTTTCTCCTTTGAAGATAGCACCATCTTGGTCTTAGATTGTGTGAATGTTGATCGGGCTAAGGCTAGTTTATTTCAGAATTGTTGCTTCAATAGATTCAACATAAGTCTTCAATGATGCAATGACTTATTTTATTTCTTTTTTAACCCTTTTCTTTTGAATTTTATTTGAGATTCACTTAAACTAGGAGTAGATTAGATGAATTTCAATTATTGAAGCTTATTTCTAAAGATCAAATGTTACATTCTTTTAAGTTTTAGAAGAATTACTGCTACATACTACAATGAATGATATATCAATGATAATTTTAAGGCAATAAGCCTAGAATCTTACTTTTCATATTTCTTGGAAGTGATCTTCGATGCTAATGCTTATATTTTGTGATTACATGAACAATTGAATCATAAGTTTTGTTTCTTTAAGCTCTAATGACATTAATTAATCACTCACCCTTGTAATAGTTACATGTGGACCTGAATATTCCAACATTTTTTCTTTATATTTTTGAAGTTATAAGTCAACCAAGTTAGACCAACCTTACCAGAACCTTGGGGGAATGAATAATCCCTTTAATATAGGACATTTTATCCTAACTGTTGGTGTATATTTACAACTGGGAAATGAATCACTCAATAGGAACTTCTTCAACAACTCTAGCAATAGTTTCCTCATCTTCAGCTTTGAGGACAAATCTTTTCGAAGGGGAAGGGCATGTTAGGACTCCATCCTAACACTATGATGTAATAGTCCTCATTGAATGTGGGGAACATCCATGTTAATACTTTGTAATGTTTTGTAAATGTGGGAGGAACACCCATGATAATATTTTGTAATATTTTGTAATAGTTGTGGATCTAGAAGTGCCTAGACAAGTAGTATCATTTTATATAACTGTTATCAAGAATGTAACTGCTTTTAGGTAGGATATTCTAGTTTGGGTGACATTTTGCATGTAAGCCAACCTTGGGAGTTAGGTGGTTGATGAAATCCTTAAAACTGTGAGGGGCAGTAATGTATATATCTTTTGCATAATTGAATAAAAACATTGAAGGAGGTTTTTCGCTCGAAAAGGCCTACGATTCTATGTTATTTGTGAGATTGTTTTTTTTGCATTTATATTTCATAGTTGTGTTGTGAGCTTTATGTTTATTTAAAATATTTATGTGATTGTGTTTATTTTTAATAGTAGGTTCCTAACAAGTTATGCTTGAAGGTGCTGCAGTAGGGGGTCAACAAGAATGAGGGCATCAAAATAAGTCATCGACAGTGGGAGCAACATAAGTGGAAGATAGTGGAGACAGGGGGTATTGAGATGAGTGACAAGCAATCGACCAATTTGGTAGATATGATCCATACATTGAAAGGAGACTATGGAGGAACCATTGAAATATGGGTAGAAGGCAACATTAGAGGTTGTATGCAGCTTGCCATATCGATATCTAGCAACAAAAATATGATGCCCATGGATATTACATAGATATTTGGGAGGGAATTACTATGGAAGTTGACTAGAAATACTAGGGCATAAGGGGGCAATAACAAACTATGAAAAATACCACTCTGTGTATATTGATCAAATAATTTTGTTGTTGGTGAAAATAATATGCTAGTGCTACAACAAGAATCTAGGAATCAATTTTTTTGAAGTGTGTCCACTAGGCCTATGAGTCCAAAGAGGGGGGTTGTAACTAATGTCTACAAAAATAGGCAATGAGGTGGTGCACTAGGTTATAGGGCCAAAAATAGCCCAAAAATAGTGAAGAGGAGAGGCGATAATGTCCAAAGTGGTATAAGGGCTAGTAAGGCTGAATGAAGCATGGGAGTTTCATAAGCAAGACATGATGAATCAAAAATTTGTGATGGAGGCCAACAAATAGGGAAGATAGTAGTCATTTGAAGGACATCAGGCTATAGGGGTGCATAGGGTGGCACCAAGTAATTGCAATGAGGAAAAGGAACAATGGTATGGATCGATAAAGTTATTTTCATGGCTCCATAAAGTACTTGATTATGGCATGGAAAATGATGTAGAATGAGATGGTAGGGTATGGGACCATGCAAATGGAGTTAAGTGATGGGGGCTGCATTGGTGCAATTCCACTATGAATGGACAAAAGCTAATGATGAAAACCCACTACTAAGATTATGTTGGAGTAGAACTATGGCCTGTTTAAAACATAGGAATGGTGTGGTTGTGCCAAAATGCTTCAACTGAGACCAAAGATAAACACAAGATGGATTGACTACAACATTCTCACGTAAGGCCACAATAATTTTTGTAAGAAGTGGTGCTGCAAGAGGTGGTGGGTTATGTTGAAAGGATTGTGATTCTACATAGATCACATGAGTATCTTCCAAATCTTCATCATCAGACAAATTTTTGAATTTCATCCTAAATGAATAGAACATTGTTGGGATTGAAAACAACATCAGCATCTAGAACATCAAAAATATTTGCTTCAATAAAAACATCAAAAACTGCTTTGAAAGGCATCGAATGCTCTTCTTTGGAGCCTTTGTTAGATAGATCTCTATTTTTTTATCAACTTCAAATTTTTTATCTTTAAATTTTTCATCAACAACAAGACTTTCTTCTATCATTTCTTCCATCATGGCAGCTTTAATCAACATGATTTTAGTAGAGATTTTTTTAGCTTGCTAAGATATGTTTTCTAGAGATAGAGTAGGCATCTTGGTGCCTAAAATAAGAGCAAGAACATATTGCTTTGATACCACCAGTGAGGATTCAAGCTATCAAAAATATTGTCTAATAATTTTATTTATAACAAACATATTTATACATCTTATAAAACTACTTGATGGGAAAAACCATAGGCCCAATCTAGGAGCAAAGAAATAAGTTTGTCAAAGGTAAGGATGACAAATCTTTACACAAGCCTAACAAATAGCTTTTTTAGGACCTGATAAACCAAAATATAAAGACTGACAACTTTTTTATTAAAAACCTAATTAATTTTAATTAATTAAATAAAAATAATGTTTAATTAATTAATGCATTTTAATCCTTAATAGGTGATGAAGAGGGTATTGCTTTAAGAGGAGACAAATAATTAGGCTTAGGTATAGAATCGTCATTGGATTTTGAAGATGTAGGAACAAGTAGAATGGTACCAATAATTCTTTGAGGAAGTCTCTACAACAAGAAAAGAGACTAAAGGATATTCTTCCAAGAGATCAAGAAGAGGAACTAGATGTGCTAGTGGAAAAAACTCATAAAAAATCACATCTTATTGAATAATTACCTCCTATATCTCAATATCATAGAGACAATATGCCTTTGAGGTATTTGAATACCCTACAAAAATATATCTATTACTCTTTGGTGTCTATTTCATCTAAGTATTTTTGGGTATATGTACCCATGTTATGGATCCAAATATATGGGAGCAGGACACGGTAGGGTTATCCCTTGTTAATATCTCAAGTGGAGTCATTCCCTAAACAACTAGGGTTGGAACTCACCTGATAATTATGTTGCACAAATGACTGCTTCACCTTAAAATTTGGGCTTCATACCCTTAGCATGCAATATACACTGAGCTATCTCCATAATTACCTTGATCTTCCATTTAGCTACTCCATTATGCTCTATAGGGTTGGAAATCTGGCCAACCATACATTAAAACAAAAATTTGGACCGTTAGATGATGTTTTTAGCCTTGGAGAGCGTCTCCTCTTAGAGGAGACAAAAATAAATTGTAGAGCTTTGAAATTTGTGCAATATGGAAAAAAATGGGCTCAAATGGACACCCGAGTCAAAAGCTATAGCCGAAATACTAAGACATGTAATAAACACCGTCGATGTAGATCCAACGAATGTGATTTGCTAGGGTTAGGGTTTGCTTGGTTTTTTCTTACTTAAGGTAGTTTTAGGGTTTTCTTTTATGCTAAATAATATTACATTGTAGCATGTGTGTGATCTCTTCCAGAGCATATGAGGATATTGTAATAGAGTACTGAAACTCTGCTAGAATTATTCCAGATAATAAGAAGATATTTGATCCAATTTTGTTTTATTGTATTATTGTAAATTCTTCATTTGGTATCAAAGCGAGGCGATCGAGAAATTGGGTTCAAGTAACTATGTAATTTCTACTTCAAGTTTTATAGAAGCTTCTTGGAGATCTCAATTTGTGTTTAAGGGATCTATTATGGCCAACAACACTAATTCAATTTCAATCCCAAAATTTGACGATTCCAACTACAAATATTGGAGCATCCAGATGAGGAGGATTTTGAAGGTAAAAGAAGCTTGGGACATCGTTGAAGCTGGGTTTATCGAACAAAAATACTAGAGTGCATTGACTACAGATAAAAAGGAGATGCAGGAGAAAGAGAAAGAAAATAATTTGGCTTTGGCTTTCATCCAATTGGCTCTAGACAAGAGTCTCTTTCCCCGGATTTCTACCTACGTTTTGGCTCAAGAATCTTGGAAGGCGTTGAAGGAGAATTACCAAGGGAGTACCCAAGTTAAGGAGGTGAAGTTGCAAACTTTACGGAGAGATTTTGAAAATATCAAACAGGAGGAGAATGAAACTATAGGAGATTACTGTGTTCGAGTAAAAATAGTAGTAAATAAAATGGCCACACTTGGAGAGATCATAGAGCAAAATGTAGTAATTAAAAATGTTTTAAGAACCTTGATAGCAAAGTTTGATAGTGCAGCCCTTATCATAGAAGAAATGATAGACCTATCAAAAATGGATATAGATTCATTAATTGGCTCTCTCACATCTCATAAAGAGAGAATTTCCAAGAGGAAGAAGGATAAAGAAATAGGTTCTACAGAGGAACAAGTTTTTTTAGCAAAAGATAATGATGGAAGAAGAGGTCACGGTAGGGGTTCCATAGGAAGAGGAAGAAATGGAAGAGGAGGTAGAAGAGGCTCTTATGGTTGTAGAGGTCGAGGACGATCTCAAGATTCATACAATGACCAGGCTCATGCTGCGAGAGGACGATCCAGTGCAAGAGGAAGAGGTAGAGGCCGAGATATGATAAATGTGCAATATTACTATTGTAACAACTATGGCCATTATGAGAGGGATTGTAGGCTAAAAAAATCAGCACATTATGGAGAAGAGGATTTCTATGAGGATGATACTTTGTTTTGTATGATTGAAGAAAAAGTGGAGCAAGCAGCTTTCCTCTCTACATAGAATAGCACAAAGGAGACATGGATCTTGGACAGTGGATGCACAAACCATATGACCAACAAGAGGGATGTATTTTCATCTCTTGATTCTTCTTATCAATCCAGTATCAGGCTTGGGTATGATAAGAGCTTGGAGGTGGTTTCAAAAGTAGAAATGGAGGTTCCTACCAGGAAAGGAAAAATAATGAGGGTAAAAGGTATTTACTATGCACCCTGTTTGAAGCATTCATTAATAATTATTGGTCAAATTTTGGAAAAGGATTATAAGTTAGTGTTTGAGGATAGAATGTGCAAAATTTATGATCAAAGGATAAAATTTATTACCACTATAAATATGACCAAGAACAGGATCTTCCCATTACAATTTGTAGACCAAGGGGGAGCTCTAGAATTTTTTGGTGTAGAAGGTAAGGAGAGGCTATGGCATTTGTGGTTTGGGCAATTAAATTATAAGAGTTTGAATATGCTTTCACCACTTGTTTATGGATTGCCAAAATTTGAATACTCCAAGGAGGTTTGTGAAGGTTGTGCACTTGGCAAACATGCAAGGGGGAAATTTCTACATGGTGAAGCATGGAGGGACCAACATCCATTGCATTTGGTTCATAGTGACATTTGTGGACCAACACAGACACAGAGTATGGGTAAAGCTTCTTACTTTCTAACTTTTATTGATGATTTCTCCAGATATTGTTGGGTTTAATTTATTAAGCATAAGGATGAGACATTCAATTGCTTCAAGAATTTTAAGTCTCTAGTTGAAAATGAGAGTGTTAATTATATCAAATGTTTGAGGATAGATAGACGAGGTGAGTTCTATTCTCATGAATTTGATGATTTATGTAGTGATTTTGGGATTAAAAGGTAGAAGACAAGTCCTTACACACCTCAAAAGAATGGGATGGTTGAAAGAAAAAACATGACTTTGGTGGAGATGGCATGGTGCATGATGTAAGAAAAAGATATGAGTAAGTTTTATTGGGTTGAAGCAATTAGGACTACTAATTACATTTTAAATAGAAGTCCTACTAAGAGTCTTAATAATATTACCCCTATGAATGTTGGTACAGCAAGAAGCCAAATGTAAATCATTTTAGAGTTTTTGGATGTGTGGCTTTTGTGCATGTTAATGGTGAGAATAGGAAGAAGTTGGATGCAAAGAGTGAAAAATGTATTTTTATTGGGTATAGTAAGCAATATAAGGCTTAGAGGTTATTTAATCCTATTTCACATGAAATAATTGTATCTAGAGATACAATTTTTTATGAAGGGGGAAGTTGGGTATCACAAAAATTGTTTTTTGAGGATTTTTTTGGTGAAGAGAAGGTGGAACCAAGCCATATTTCAGTTCAGCCCAGCCATGAAATAGTTTCTAGCTCATCTTCTACAAGTGCACCTTCAAGTCCAAGAGAAGGTTCTTCCAGTAGTTCTCCACCTCCATCACCACCGGCCAAAGTAAAAGGTAAAATATTGTTGAAGGATCACCTAGAATCCCAAATTCTTGATAAGAATTTTCATAAGAGGGTGACAAGGAGTCAGCATACAGAGATGAATGCAGTAATAAAGAGGTTAGAGAACCTGCATCTTTATGGATATGATGACAGTGGAGATCATAAAGGTGATGTTGTAAACTATGCACTTGTTTCACAAGTTTCTAAAGTTTTAAAAGTTGTTGTTGATGATTTTGAGCCTTCATGTTTTGAGCATGCTAGTACTAACAAAGTGTGAATGAAGGCTATGCAAGAAGAAATATATTCTATTAAAAATAATGATACTTGGGAGTTGTGTGATTTGCCCAAGGATAGGAAATGTATAGGATGCAAGTGGGTCTACAAGATCAAGACGAACAGTGATGGATCCATTGAGAGGTACAAGGCATAGTTGGTAGCAAAGGGTTTCACTCAGAAATATGGTTTGGACTATGAGGAAACATTTGGTCCAATGGCAAGGCAAGAAATAGTAAGGATGCTGCTATCATTTGCAGCTCATAAAAGTTTGAAGGTGCAACATATGGAAGTCAAAAGTGCATTTCTTGGCATTGTGTGAACACCATAAATAACATAAAATCTAAAAACAATCACAATCCATTGTACGTCTCACATTCAATATCAGTGCATTAGAATTCATCATCAACTATTGATCAGGACCAGCAATAGTGGGCTTCATCTCCATCCATTTTCTTGCCCCATAGATACCATAACAGCTTGTGAGAGATTTTTTCTAGATTTACACCAAGAAAATCCTCATTTGTGATCCATATTAGGATTCCATCCTGCATAGTAGTCTAGGCTTAGGCATACATCAAAACACATAAACCCTACAAAAAAAATTAAAGCATTGTTGCAAGACATAGGTTTCAATTATTTGTTTGATTCTATTTTCTTTCATTATCACTCCATATTTTCACACACATTCCCCACATTCACTACCTCATTTGGCTCATTATCTTATGGTTTTAACTTGAAATCAAGCCAGAAACATGACTCAAGCATCCACTAGCCAACCCACTTCATCCATAGAGTGCATCACCTCTTTCCTAGCCACTTTTGTGGCTAACCTCACAAGTGTGGCATAAAAAAGCTATTCTGGTTTTTCTATTGGACCTTCGCATTCTTTGTTTACTTCAAATGCAGATGTGATGGAAAGGGCTATTCACACATCCATCCTAGAGATCGAGCCTGCTACACCTACTGATTCCTTAATCACCTACATAGACATGGATAAATTTAGGGCTTACTTGAGACCAACCAAACCATTCTTAGAACAACTTAACATTCTAGATAGCCAAGTTCCTTATTTTCAATAGGAATTTTCTCATTCACATCTCACCAACTTCATCCAAGTTCACACTAACCCTCTCTTTGAGACATCATACACACCTTCACATCACATGTCTCTACCGCAACATAACCAAATCACCTATATCCCATTTATTCATACCACTACTTATGCCAGTCCGCTTTATGAAGCACATGTTAATGCAGCTTCGCATATTCCATCTACCATTCCATCCACCATCTCTCATTTTGTTGTGATTTATTTTACAACTTATTCTCCACCAACCTCAACCAACATGGCCAACATTCATACTTTACCCACATCCACAACCATCACACCTACATAATCTACTTCAAAAATTGCCATACAACAAGCATGGTAGTACCTTAATAAATTTCTCATGGGTTAGCAAGATGCTCGTTCTTATTCCCAACAATAAACACAAACAATATATTTTAAACTCCATTCCATCTCAAACCAACCCACATACTTCACACCTGACTTATCCTGGATATCACCATCTTCTCAGGTTGCTATACCCACACCTCTACTCACCCATATCAACCCCACTTCCATAACCTAGCATATTCACATTCCTCAAACCCCACCTCCATTCCATAAACAATAAATAATTCCATCATCAAGTCCAACAACATGCCCAACATCACCAAACACCCTTCAATCCATCAAGTCATCAACATCACATTCCATCTCAATAATTTACCACTCCACATCCCCCACCATTACACAATAATCAAATAGTTCAAGGCTTCTACACACATGGAGAAGACCCTAAAATCCAAGCAATGCAACAACATATTGATAGATTAATGCTACATACTCCTAGTATGATGTACCTTAATCCTACCATGAGATAGCTAATCAATCAACCCATCCAAATTTTGATACCATTATAGCCATATCTGGCAGACTTCATAGTATCAAAATTTGACAAATGTAAAGGGACTAAGGACCCTCAAGAGCACATTAGCACATTTATTCACTCATGCTTTCAAATTCAAGATCAATATTATGCTCAAAAAATTTTCTTAGATATTGGGGGAGACGCTCAAGAATAGTATAACCATCTACCTCACCACAATATTTACACATTTGAACAATTGATAGATCAATTTTTCGAGATATTTTCCCTCAATGTTTGCAAAAAATGGCATTGATTGACTTGTACAACCTTAAATAATTCGAAGAAGAATCAGTCTATGATTTTGAAAACCATTGGAGGGTAGTTATTACTAAGTTACCATTCTCCCTACCAATGGAATAACTGGCCTGAATGTTCACAAGAAATTGCTTAAAACCTATCTCCTTGTTATTACAACTACAACAATACAGAACATTTGATGAAGCTTTTTTCCAAGCTCTTGTTATTAAAGAGATAAAAATCCAAGAGGGTAAGATAAAGCCTAAGAAAAATGAATGGCAAAATAAGGTCCAAAAAAAATAAAATTATTTTGGCAAATAAAAACCAAATTAAGTAAATCAAGTGGTCCCGATTCAGCTAACAATGACTCAACAACCACAACAACTAGTGTAACAACAACCGCAACAAGTATCATATCAAGCGGTTCCCCCACCCTACCAACCTCATGCCACAAAACCAACTATGGAAAATTTCCAAAATCAATAATCTACTCAAAAATACCGCATCCTCACACCTTTGCCTAAATTATATGCCTCCCTCTTTCGTAGGTTGTATGACATCAATGCTATTACCCTACCTAAAATCATACCAAAATATCAAGTTAAACGAGGTAAGGGCTATAGGGAGAATTTATTTTTTTCCTTTCCATAGATATAAATGGCATGAGATTAACATTTTTTGGTCATTTAAACACATGGTGCAAGATTTGATAGAGCTAGGGATCATCAAGTTTGATAGTCCTTTGGCCCAACAAAACAAAAACCTTGGTATATACCAAATGCCACTTCCTCATCCTGAGGAACAACAATAAACAATAGGGGGATCAAATACCATGACTCCTAACCAAGTTAACCATGTGCAACAATATCAAGGTTTTATAAGGGCTATTCACATAGTCACCCGAGGATAAAGAAGCACCAATAAATAAAATGAACAACAACAGGCAGTTCAACCTCCTCCAACACCTCAAGAAAGTGTATCTTCGCAACCTATCAATTCATCATCACCCATCCATTTCTCCATTGACTCATCCCAATCCATCCATCTCCCAAGTCATCCACCACAACCTATTCATCCTCCAAACCATTCACAAAGACCAATCATCTCACTAAGTAGTTGAATGACAACTAGCCTCAAAATGGCTTCATCCAAACTATCTATCTATGAGCTAATTCAACAATATACCCTACATCGCTAGGCATTGATGAAAATTTTAAAATCCATTTTATTCTAATTCTAAGACACTAATACCTGCAACAACTTCATGGGGAGCATTCGAACGTGCATGGAGCCTTCCATTACATTCTATGATTTTTAGTTAAACTCAGTTTCATTAGAATCGATGGACCCTCCACTACATATTATGGCTCAAGTTGATAGGAAGCCATTTAAACGAGTGTTAATTGATATCAGCTCTTCCATTAACATCATCACCACATATACCCTTCAACATCTCAACCTTTCACCATCACACATAACCAAATCCACCTTCACCTTAAGAGCATTCAATGATACTCTTTGTTCCATAGTTGGCACTATCGTTTTACCCATAGAAGTAGGGATACAAATATTGCATACTATGTTCCACTTCCTGGAGGGGTTCATGGCTTACAACGTACTCCTCAGATACCCATAGATTAGGGATATGAGATGTGTCCCTTACATACTACATCAATGCTTAAAATATGTACATGAGGGATAAATTCATTGCATACCAATGGATATCGAACTATTTAAGTACTATAATTTCATCTCAAATCTCTACAAACCCATACTTCCATAAACACATCTATTCCTAACAACATAAACCACACCATCCACCACTTCTTCATCTATAGCTACCATTCTTGAGGAGCTTCCCATCACTACCCCACATCAGGCTCCCACTTCAACACTCCCACCCTCATCATAGTCGACTACATGCACATGTGGTCGAACCCAATCCACACCGTCCACATCATAAACATAAACATCCACTACCATTCCATCCACATCATCAAAATCAACATCCACTACCAATCCATCCACATCATCAACATCAACATCACCCATTATCACTACTTATTCATCACTACCCATCCAACCTACATCCACTATCGCTCAATCCACATCAACACCATCAACCACCCATCAAAACCTTCAACCAATTCCATCCTCATATCCATCCACTAATGTCTCAAAAGTTGATTTGATAGATTATGATATGTCATTCCAACACATTTCTCTCCCACTACCTGAACCACAAGTCATCCATGAACCTTCCACTTCCACATCCACCTCCACATCCTCACAAGTCATAGTTCACCTCATGAATCCTGGCATTGGTGAATATGTGGTCCAAGATGTCACTGTTACACCACTAAACATCCAAACTACTAGGGATTATGATCATCCATGTGACCCACCCTTATCCATAGGAGCAGTGTACAATATGGGTTCAACGCCTAATTGAATCAAATTCATATATGGAGGGGTCGATTCATCGTTCGATCCACCTTCCCTAGATGAACTACACAACCAATCCTTGCCAACATAGAGTGCATGACAGGTTTTCCTTCATGATAATTTCATCAAGTCAAATGGAAAGGATGCGGTCTAGGATGACATGAATAGGGCATGCATGAAATCATTGACACTCCATATCGAGAAGTGCATGACCGTTCAGATTTGGGATACCACTCTCATTCTTTCAATGCCTCTCTTTAACAAACTTTTCAAAACCTTCATTTAAATTTAGAAAAGGAAACCACTCAGAATGATTACTTCGAGTAATTCATTGATGAATACAACATCATGTTGATAGATTCAGATGAATCCAAAGAGGAATTGGTTCTAATAACTCCATTTATCGAACAAGATGAGTATTACCTCATAATTTTCCCCATCCATCAGCCCATTTCTTGTTTGCTTTTGCCAATGGAGTGAGCTAAACCAACTGGTGAACCACCACCTCCACTTCATTGATCCACCTCACCAAAAAATTTTGTAACATATGTACATAATTCAAAAAAACTTTGCATTACATGTGCATGGCATTGTCATTTGTGTTTACATGTGTTGCTTGCTACTATTCGGGTTTCCAAGGTCCATATAGGATTGCCAATCTAGGGGGAGTAGAAGAGCTTGAACCACTTAATATCATCCATTTGAGAGCAATTGATGCTTAATGCGATTTACATATATGTATATATACATATCTAATACACAAAAATAATGCATTTCACAATCACATTCATGGTCATTTTGATGCATTTCATCCACCATATTAGGGTTAATTTGTTAAGTTTAGACAATAATTGATCCACTAAATCTTGTTACCTTAATCAATGGCATAACCAAGTTCACACCCATTTCATTACACCATATCACAAGTCAATTTACCATTTACACTATCACTTCATTACCACTAGGTGTTTTCGCTCACTCAACCACTCCTAGTGTTTCAAGCAAACTCCAATACATGTCAAGTTTTCTCTAGGACCAAGTCACGTTTTCACTAAAGAAAATCTTGAGTTTTGGAATTGACTCTAACACTCTTGAACCAACCACATTTCACATATATTAAAAACATCTTGTGTTAAAGAGGAATAATACCATGATTGGGTTGTTCCTTGAACAAAAAAAGTGTCATCTTTGTTTGTCCCATTATGCACATAGTCCATAATCAAAAATAGTGGTCCTCACCACTACTCACACTTCCAAACAAAACAATGAGTAGTAAGGATAGGGTATAATTCTCATCACACTTCGATTGAGAATCTGATTCCCTAAAGCTCTAACTCTTTTAGAAATCATAAACCATAAATCCTCAAGTAGTAAGGATAGAACTACATTTCCATTCAGATGGTTAGGTAGTCTGAACCCCCAAATATTAGAGATTATATTATTGTACTATGGATATAATCTCCATCAAGGCTATAGACACTTGACTGGTAGTGGAGTAATCTCATGTGTGGTGATATGTCTCTCTTGAAGAGACCTCTGACCTCACATAAGGATAAGCTAGCTTCCTGGTCTTCTCCATGATAGGTTTTCATCTCAATTTACTCAATATGGGTTAATGAACTCACTTGCACACACATTGGTTCTTGATTACCTTGATTCACTACCATGCTCATGATTTGGTAAATGAACATTTCACCGCACACACATTTGGTCTTAGAGAAATTAGATAAAACTTAGTGAGTTTGTTGGAAATCACTAGTATGTTTGAGTCTTTATCAAACAATCCCACAACAACCATCCATAAGCCACAACACCATCCATATCATTGCCAAATCATTACATGAGTCTTCCATTTCACACACCACCATTTTGGTGCCCTTGATTAAACAACAACGATACACATGATCAAGAAAAATATAAACTACAAATGATCGTTAGAATATTAGTTCATTTGCATTCATCTACATCATCACTACATTATCATCCATCACACACATGCATTCATACAAACATCCACACAAATTGATAACACAAAAATTAAAAGCCATGTATATACATATATATATATATATATATATATATATATATATATATATATATATATATATATATATATATATATGTATATATATATCACATGTACAATGAATGTCGAAAGGCTACATACAATGGAGCACCAAGACTCATATAAAAAAGTAAATCTAAGCACTAGCTAATACCCATAGGCATACCCCTGTGACCCCGAAGGAGCCCTAGACCTAGAGTCACTATACCTAGAGTCACTACATATAACATACCCTACTATGGAGGAAGTAGGTCAATCAGGTAGCCCAATATGGTGTTGCATGAGCTGATCCTCCAAATCCTAGATATATGCCTCCTGAGATCATAGGTGTAGTACATCATGCCTATGATGAGAGTTCCTCTACATTAGCTCTACCTATAGACTTGCTATCATACCCTCACCTCTGCTTGTTGTCCTTCTTACCTCTAGCTTCACCCGTAGCTGAGCATTCTCGACATCCCAAGCTGCTATCATCGTATCCCAAGCCGCTATCACCACATCCCATTCCACCACCATCTATCAAAGTTGATCTCACTCTACCTCTAGCCTCGCCCACTCCTCCTTGCTCTAACCTAGAGCTCTCTTCGAAACCTCCTCCATATCATCCCTACCACCATTATTACCTCAAATATTTGGAGGTTACTTTGTTGTGTCCCTCACCTACCTCCCTTTGTTAGATCGATGATATCTCTAACTTCGAGGAGCCTCCTCTACACCCTCTACTATCTCCTCCTCATCTCTTCCAGCCTCCTTGACACCTATGGTAATTGTGAGGTAAACTATACATCATACTCTGTTGTGGTCTTGACATCATCCACATTTAGGAGATCTACCTCATCATCATCCATATAGTCCACCCACCACTCCTCCACACATGAAAGGCTTGACTCATATGATTGATGCCTATAGAGCATGGGAGCCTTAAAAACTCCCTACCTTAGCCCAAACTACTGCAATACTCAAGAGAACTATATTAGCTTCACCTCACTCTCATGCCGCCCAACCATCCATATAGCCTATCAAATTCTTTGTAACTGCTCTCCATCACTAGGCCACCTAGCCTCCCACCACGGCCTCCAGCATACCTGATCAAGCATCAAGCCTGCCTATAGATCTTTATAATTTTGGCCACTACTACCAGGATGACTCGACTACACCTCCTTAAACACCCACCATATCAAAGCATACAGATGATCCCTAAGCCAATCCTCACAAGGTAGACCCACAAGACAAGCCACACTAAAGTGCTCCTAATCCCAACATTGCTTCTAAAACTCGTAAACGTAGGAATGAATCCAAATTCAACCCTATAGATATTTTATAGCTAATTTTTATGTTCTCAAAAACCCATGGGCATCTGTAGAGCATAGTCAAATGCTACCCTACATTTTCCACATGGCAGATGCTCACCCGTGTTTATGTTTTGATGCGAATGTTGGCTGATGTCTAGCTCCATAATGTTGCAAAAAGATCAAAAGTGTTCAAAAAATGGCTTAACCCCATAAAATTACCTCAAATTCTATTAATACATCCATTTACTCATCATATCATGTTTTGTGAAATCAAAAGTTGATTTAGGAGCTTAATTTTTGTTTGTGATCGCAAGTCGCGAAAATGCGTGACAATCTTCAAAAAACCTCAAAACGATCCAAAAATTTACAAAACTATCACATTCATCATCCTAGTCATTCATCACATCCTTTCATCATATTTTGTGATAACATGGATTTATTTGGGTAGTTACATCTTATTTACGATCAAAATTCATGAAAATATCCAAAATTGCTTCAAAAACATTCCAAAACAATTCCAAATCTTACAAAATCATCCAATTCATTTATAATTGCATTTCCATCTCCATTTTACATCATATATTGTCATCCCACTTTGTTAATAATATTTATCATTGCATTTCCATTCAACATTTGCCAATTCCACTCACATTTTTTAAGTGAACCTCATATCTAGTGGTTTACCTATTCACTTGGTGATTGAATCGATTGGCTATTAATGCTATTCG
Source organism: Wollemia nobilis (assembly GCA_028583015.1). Taxonomy (NCBI): domain Eukaryota; kingdom Viridiplantae; phylum Streptophyta; class Pinopsida; order Araucariales; family Araucariaceae; genus Wollemia; species Wollemia nobilis. The sequence goes on from JAQPPZ010002370.1 coordinate 2,842,227, forward strand.
GTAGGATGGGTAGATCACCATAAGGACACTAGCCCATCATCCAAAATCCTCTTGTTTGACATCAAAATCTATTTGGTCCTTTTTTTTTTGAGTGAGACTATGCTCTTATTAATTTGCTAAAAATTTACCATTGATGGCCTTGTTCATGGGGATTGAAACATTGATAACTTCTAATAAATCATCTCTTTTACACAACTAGTCATCGAGGATGTGGGCCAGTAGGATGATTGGTTCCTAGCAGAAGGAATCTTACAATAGTCACTATAATGGTCATATTCCCCTATGTCATTTTGCATTTTCATAACTTTGCATTTCAATGATGCCATAAGGCACATTCTTCAACAACATAGGACCACCCCAAAACTTGGGGTAACCAAATTTGATTTTAATTTCCCACATCGGGATACATATTTTACATCATTCATATCATCCACATTTCTAAAACCACCTTTGTAGTTATTGGGGCACAAATAAAATACACCATTCACCCACATTTACCTCACACAATTGGTAAAAAACCCTTTTTATGACCATATTATCGTACCCAATCAATTACAAATAAAGGACCTCATTCTTCAGGAAATGCATGCTTCCCCAACAACTAGTCATTCAAGGGGTATCAAGACTTATACTAGGACCAAGCGTACCTTTTTTGGTGAGGCGTGAAAAATATATTCATACTTTTATGGCTGAATGTGATCGTTTCCAACCTACAAATGGTGAAACTATGAGTTCCCATGGTACCCTTCAGCCCTTGTTGATTTTAAAGTAGGTTTGGAAATATATTTCTATGGACTTCATTGAAGGGTTGCCTAAATCCAATGACAAATTAGTTATTCTAGTGAGAGTGGATCATCTTTTGAAGTATGCTCATTTATGTTCCCTATCCCACCCATATATTACCTCTATTATGGCTCAAATTTTCCTTGACTCATTCTTTCGTCTCCATGAAATATCAAAATATATTATCTCTGATAGATATCCTACCTTTACTAGTTGATTTTGGTAGGAATTGTTCAAGTTGTAGGGAACACAACTCAAGATGATTTTGGCCTATCATCCTCAAATTGATGGACAAACAAAAATTATGAATAAATACTTGGAAACATACCTTCGATGCTTCACCTCTAAACATCCTACACATTGATTCAAGTGGTTTCCTTTGGCCAAATGGTGGTATAACACCACATATCACACTACCACTAAGGTGACTCTATTTGAATTAGTCTATGGTTAGCCTCCACCAATACCAACTTCTTACATTCTAAGTAGTTCCAAGGTTCAAGCTATGAATTCCACTCTTTATTAGTGAGATTCCCGTATTCACCAAGTCAAGGTCAATCTAGATGTGGCTCAGAATTGTATGAAATAGCAAGTTAATCAACATCATACGGAAAAAATTATTGCCATTGGTGACATGGTTTTCCTTTGCTTGCAGTCATATAAATAGTCCTATCTCCAACTTTGTGGTTATCATAAACTTGTTATTAAATACTATGGTTCTTATCAGGTGTTGCAACAGATCGGGTCGATAGCATACAAACTAGCCCTTCCATCTAGTTCTAAACTGCATCTAGTCTTCCATGTCTTATCTCTCAAGCAAGTTGTTGGCAATAGGGTGCAGGTGCAGTCTACACTTCCAGAGTTATATGAGGAAGGTTTTATCATTCTTAAACCCAAATGCATTCTAGATTATCGCTCCCATAACCCTTGTCGATATGTTATTACCAATGTTTTGGTCCAATGGCATGGCTTACAATCGAAAGACGTGATGTAGGAACTGTTATTGTCATTGTGCAACCCACCCTAATTTTGGGACCCACTTGAAATTTTGGTTTTGATCTAAATTTTGCTTACATCAAGGTTTTAAACTTGCTTGCATTGAATATCTTAAAGACTTGAATCTCATTTTGCATCAATTTGCTTTGAATATTTTATATGCTTGAATTTTTATTGCATTGATCTTTATTAAATGGCCTCGATAAAAATTATTTTAAAAATATTCAGGTTGTTACCTTCAATTATTTTCTTTTGCAGACTAAATCAATGAGGCTTAATATCTTTTGGCTCTAAATTTATTTTAAATTTCGTATAAATATATATATATATATATATATATATATATATATATATATATATATATATATATATATATATATATATAATAAAATAATAATATTGTGCATATTTGAAATAATATCGTTAGAAGCTTTATCGCAAAAATTTAAATCTTCATATTAATTTCTATTCAATAGTAACCATAAGGTTTAGGCCCCTTTCCATTCACACAATAAAATGTAATACATTAAGAATACCTAAGACTATTAATTTTACTTAGGTTTAATACAATTAATTCCATTGCAATCAATTAATTTTGGAGGTTCTCTAAGGTTTTAAAAGTCTATTAAATCAATTGTGTCATAAATTCTAAGGTCTATTTTACCTAAATATCCTAATCATTTAAATGGCCACCTAAAGTTTTTCATAAAAAATAGACACCTCAAAAGCATAGCCAGTAGATCTACGGTTCGCACGTGCAGCCAATGAGAACAAAAAAGCTTGAAGTATAACACCAAGAGAATTAGGTCAAAGTCAAGAAGCACTAAAAGGTAACTTTATTTACTAAAAAATAGATGGTGCAGAGCTAATACTGATAAATCAATGATGTAGAAGGGCAACTTGTGATCTAAAACTTAATAAAGTCTTTCGCTAGCCTTTTCTTATATACGCCAAGATGGATGACTAGGAGATAGGGCTAACAGAACGACGGTGCAGACCCACAGCCAGTAAAGCTAAAAAACCCAAAAAATGATTTTAAAATTAAAGCGCTAAAGTTAGAGCTAGGAGAATTAAATAAAATAACTTCGAAATCTAATTCACCTATTTTATTCTTAAAATAATTATCCAAAGTCCGCCTAAGTTCTAGAAAATAATTCGTTCAAAAAGACTCCTCTAAAACTTCTTGTAAGTTTTTATCTTCTTTGACTAAATCTAACGGTGTAGACATAGAACTGGTAGATCAATGGTGCGGAAGGACAGCCCATGGTCCAAAGGATAATGAAGTCTAAAAGTATTTTGTCATATGCATTCAGATCTAATAGTGCAGACATAGAGCCAAAAAATCAATGGTGCATAGGCACAACCAATAAAAGAAAGAAGCTCAAAAATTAATGTCTGACCTTAGTCTTCATTAAATTAAATTGTTGTTTAAAATTTTATCTTATACACCCTAAATCTGATGGTTAGGAGGTGGGGCCTATAAATCAATGGTGTGGAGGCAGAACCAGTAAGATCAAAAAACCCAAGACATAGCCAAGAAAATTAATAAAAGCACTAAAGGTCAAATTTTATCATACTCCTACATATATTTAATACTAAAGGTTCATAAAACCTCAGGTAATAAAAGAAATAATTTTGTCCCTCGTCATTAAAATTATGAAAGTTATTGAAAAATCCAAATGTTCGACTTAATAAGAGCTCATTTTTAGAAAATGAATTATTCGAGAGCTTAAGGCATAATAAAGAAAATCAAAGTTTTAATAAAGGAAATTAAAGGAAAATTTTAACCTAAACCTTAGACTTTGAACCTTAGCAATATAAAATTAAAATGAAAACCTTAGTGTTTGATTTAATACTTTGACATTAAAATTAAAATGAAACCTTAGTGTTAAATCTAATACTTTGGCCATAAAATTAAAAGCAAAGACATTTCACACATAATTAAATGAAAGGATTTTGAACCTTAGAGAATGACTTTAGCATTTGATATTTAATTAAAATGGAGCTTTAAGTGTTAAATTTAATAATTTGAACCTAAAATTAAAGAGATTAAACCTTAGAAAATCAATTAATAAGATTTAATAATCACCAACCTTAGTAGCTATAATAATAATAAATAAATAAATAAAGGAAATAATATTTTAAATAATTAAAACACCCATATTAAAATGATTTTCTTTGAGCTAATATATGTTTTTCTTCTCTGTTGCAAGCAATTAAATTGGAAAGACAAGGGTTGAGAAAAATAATTAAGTAGACATTCGTTGAAGTTGGATCTAATTTGGAACCTAGTGCACGACAACTCAGACTACCTGAAGAGCAACGATTCAACTACCAATCTTCACAGAGATGCTACCAAAGCAGTTAAGGATCCATGGCTGAAATTGAAGATCAAAATAAAGAAAATTATAGACCACCACATCATCTATCCATGTAGTTGAAGTTAACTAAAATACAACTGTAAACCTAAAAGTATAGTTGTAACATCGTTGTAAAGCACTAAAATTTTCAAATTATAAGGTTATAAATAACAATTGAGACCCCATTCCAAAGGGTTGGAATCCATCGTAGTGATAGGCATTCTGAGAATTTTCTTTTCTTCGTAGTTGGTGTATACTTGAACCTTATCATTGTACTTGGAGAGTTATCCTTGCAATCATGTGATGCAAGCAAGTCTGAGTGTAATTATTGAATATCTTATCAATACAATGTATTAGAATTCTTGGTGTAATTTGTTCATGATGACGGTGGTTACATTTGAGTCAAATTTAATGCATTTTTTCTTTCTCCTTTGAAGATAGCACCATCTTGGTCTTACATTGTGTGAATGTTGATCGGCCTAAGGCTGGTTTATTTTAGAATTGTTGCTTCAAAAGATTCAACATAAGTCTTCAATGATGCAATGACTTGTTTTCTTTCTTTTTTTAACCCTTTTCTTTTGAATTTTATTTGAGATTCGCTTAAACTAGGAGTAGACTAGATGAATTTCAATTATTGAAGCTTATTTCTAAAGATCAAATGTTACATTCTTTTAAGTTTTAGAAGAATTACTGCTACATACTACAATGAATGATATATCAATGATAATTTTAAGGCAATAAGCCTAGAATATTACTTTTCATATTTCTTGGAAGTAATCTTCGATGCTAATGCTTATATTTTGATGATTACATGAACAATTGAATCAGAAGTTTTGTTTCTTTAAGCTCTAATGACATTAATTAATCACTCACCCTTGTAATAGTTACATGTGGACCTGAATATTCCAACATTTTTTCTTTATATTTTTGAAGTTATAAGTCAACCAAGTTAGACCAACCTTACCAGAACCTTGGGGGAATGAATAATCCCTTTAATATAGGACATTTTATCCTAACTGTTGGTGTATATTTACAACTGGGAAATGAATCACTCAATAGGAACTTCTTCAACAACTCTAGCAATAGTTTCCTCATCTTCAGCTTTGAGGACAAAGCTTTTCGAAGGGGAAGGGCATGTTAGGACTCCATCCTAACACTATGATGTAATAGTCCTCATTGAATGTGGGGAACATCCATGTTAATACTTTGTAATGTTTTGTAAATGTGGGAGGAACACCCATGATAATATTTTGTAATATTTTGTAATAGTTGTGGATCTAGAAGTGCCTAAACAAGTAGTATCATTTTATATAACTGTTATTAAGAATGTAACTGCTTTTAGGTAGGATATTCTAGTTCGGGTGGCATTTTGCATGTAATCCAACCTTGGGAGTTAGGTGGTTGATGAAATCCTTAAAACTGTGAGGGGCAGTAATGTATATATCTTTTGCATAATTGAATAAAAACATTGAAGGAGGTTTTCCACTTGAAAAGGCCTACGATTCTATGTTATTTGTGTGATTGTTTTTTTTTGCATTTATATTTCATAGTTGTGTTGTGAGCTTTATGTTTATTTACAATATTTATGTGATTGTGGTTATTTTTAATAGTAGGTTCCTAACAAGTTATTATTGAAGGTGATGCAGTAGGGGGTCAACAAGAATGAGGGCATCGAAAGAAGTCATCGACAGTGGGAGCAACAGAAGTGGAAGGTAGTGGAGACAGGGGGTGTTGAGATGAGTGACAAACGATCGACCAATTTGGGAGATATGATCCACACATTAAAAGGAGGCTATGGAGGAACCATTGAAATATGGATAGAAGGCAACATTAGAGGTTGTATGCAACTTTCCATATCGATATCTAGCAACAAAAATATGATGCCTATGGATATTGCACAGATATTTGGGAGGGCATTACTATGGAAGTTGACTAGTAATACTAGGGTATAAGGGGGCAATAACAAACTATGAAAAATACCACTCTGTGTACATTGATCAAATAATTTTGTTGTTGGTGAAAATAATATGCTAGTGCTGCAACAAGAATCTAGGAATCAATTTTTGAAGTGTGTCCACTACGCCTATGAGTCCAAAAGAGGGGGGTTGTAACTAGTGTCTACAAAAATAGGCAATGAGGTGGTGCACGAGGTGATAGGGCCAAAAATAGCCTAAAAATAGTGAATAGGAGAGGCGATAATGTCCAAAGTGGTATAAGGGCTAGTAAGGTTAATGAAGTAGGGGAATTTCGTGAGCAAGACATGATGAATCAAAAAGTTGTGGTGGAGGCCAACAAATAGGGAAGATAGTAGTCATTTTAAGGACATCAGGCTATAGGGGTGCATAGGGTGGCACCAAGTAATTGCAATGAGGAAAAGGAACAATAGTATGGATCGATAAAGTTATCTTCATGGATCCATAAATTACCTGATTATGGCATGTAAAATGATGTAGAAGGATATGGTAGGGTATGGGACTATGCAAATGGAGTTAAGCGATGGGGGCTGCATTGGTGCAATTCCACGATGAATGGATAAAAGGTAATGATGAAAACCCACTGCTAAGATGATATTGGAGTAGAACTGTGGCCTATTTAAAACATAGGAATGGTGTGGTTGTGCCAAAATGCTTCAACTGATACCAAAGATAAATACAAGATGGATCGACTACAACATTCTCACGTAAGGCCACAATAATTTTTGTAAGAAGTGGTGCTACAAGAGGTGGTGGGTTATGTTGAAAGGACCATGATTCTACATAGATCACATGAGTATCATCCAAATCTTCATCATCAGATAAATTTTTGAATTTCATCCTAAATGAATAGAACATTTTTGGTATTGAAAACAACATCAGCATCTGGAACATCAAAAATATTTGCTTCAATAAAAACATCAAAAATTACTTTGAAAGGCATCGAAGGTTCTTCTTTGGAGCCTTTGTTATATAGATCTCTAATTTTTTGTCAACTTCTTAAAATTTTTCATCTTTAAATTTTCCATCAACAACAAGACTTTCTTCTATCATTTATTCCATCATGGTAGCTTTAATCAACATGATTTTAGTAGAGAGTTTTTTAGCTCTCTAAGATATCTTTTCTAGAGATAGAGTAGGCATCTTGGTACCTAAAATAAGAGCAAGAACATATTGCTTTGATACCACCGGTGAGGATTCAAGCTATCAAAAATCTTGTCTAATAATTTTATTTATAACAAACATATTTATACATCTTACAAAACTACTTGATGGGAAAAATCATATGCCCAAGCTAGGAGCAAAGAAATAAGTTTTTCAGAGGTAAGGATGACAAATCTTTACACAAGCCTAACAAGTAGCCTTTTTAGGACCTGATACACCAAAAGATAAAGACTGACCATTTTTTAATTAAAAACCTAATTAATTTTAATTAATTAATTAAATGTAATTTTTAATTAATTAATGCATTTTAATCCTTAATAGGTGATGAAGAGGGTATTGCTTGAAGAGGAGACAAATCATTAGGCTTAGGTATAGAATCGTCATTAGATTTTGAAGATGTAGGAACAAGTAGAATGGTACCAATAATTCTTTGAGGAAGTCTCTACACCAAACAAAGAGACTAAAGGATCTTCTCCCATGAGATCAAGAAGAGGACCTAGACGTTCTAGTGGAAAAACCTCATAAAAAATCACATCTTGTTGAATAATAACCTCCTATATCTCAATATCATAGAGACAATATGCCTTTGAGGTATTTGAATACCCTACAAAAATACATGTATTACTCTTTGGTGCCTATTTCATCTAAGTATCTTTGGGTATATGTGCCCATGTTATGGATCCAAAGATATAGAAGCAGGACACATTAGGGTTCTCCCTTATCAATATATCAAGTGGAGTCATTCCCTAAACAACTAGGGTTGGAACTCACCTAATAATATATGTTGCACAAATGACTCTTGCATCGTAAAATTTGGGATTCATACCCTTAGCATGCAATATACACTGAGCTATCTCCATAATTACCCTGATCTTCCATTTAGCTACTCCATTATGCTCTATAGTGTTGGAAATTTGGCTAGTCATATATTAAAACAAAAATTTGGGCCGTTAGATGGCATTTTCAGCCTTGGAAAGTGTCTCCTCATAGAGGAGACAAAAATAAATCGTAGAGCTTCGAAATCTATGTAATATGGAAAAAAAATGGGTTCAAACAGACACCCGAGTCAAAAGTTATAGCCAAAATACTAAGACATGTAATAAACACCGTCGATGTAGATCCGACGGATGTGATTTTCTAGGGTTAGGGTTTGCTTTGTTTTTTCTTACTTAAGGCAGTTTTAGGGTTTTCTTTTATGAAGAAGAATATTGCATTGTAGCATGTGTGTGAGCTCTTCTAAAGCCTGTGAGGAGATTGTAACAGAGTATTGAAATTCTGCCAAAATTATTCTAGATAAGAAGATATTTGCTCCAATTTTGTTTTATTGTATTATTGTAAATTCTTCTTTTGGTATTAGAGTGAGGCGATCAAGAAATTAGGTTCGAGTAACTGTGGAATTTTTGCTGCAAGTTTTACAAAAGCTTCTTGGAGATCTCAATTCGTGTTGAAGGGAGCTATTATGGCCAACAACACCAATTCAATTTCGATCCCAAAATTTGATGATTCCAACTATGAATATTGGAGAATCCATATGAGGACGATTCTGAAGGCAAAAGGAGCTTGGGCTATCGTTGAAGCTGGGTTCATAGAACCAAAATATTGGAGTATAAAAAGAAGGAGATGCAGGAGAAAGAGAAATAAAATAATTTGGCTTTGGCTTTCATCGAGTCGGCTCTAAACAAGATTCTCTTTCCTAGGATTTGTGCCTGCGTTTTGGATCAAGAAGCTTGGAAGGTGTTGAAGGAGAATTACCAGGGGAGTGCCCAAGTTAAGGAGGTGAAGTTGTAAACTTTGTGAAGATATTTTGAAAATATCAAACAGGAGGAGAACGAAACTGTAGGATATTGTTGTGTTCGGGTAAAAACAATAGTAAATAAAATGGCCACACTTGGAGAGATCATAGAGCAAAATGTATTAATTAAAAAGGTTTTAAAAACCTTGATAGAGAAGTTTGAAAATGCAGCCCTTATCATAGAAGAAATGATAGACCTCTCAAAAATGGATATAGATTCATTAATTGGCTCTCTCACATCTCATGAAGAGAGAATTTCCAAGAGGAATAAGGATAAAGAAGGAGGTTCTATAGAGGAACAAGCTTTTTCAGCAAAAGAAAATTATGGAGAAAGAGGTCATGGTAGGGGTTCCATAGAAAGAGGAAGAAATGGAAGAGGAGGTAGAAGAGACTCCTATGGTGGTAGAGTTCGAGGAAGATCTCAAGATTCAGACAATGACCAGGCTCATGCTGCAAGAGGATGATCCAGTGCAAGAGGAACAGGTAGAGGCCGAGATATGAGAAATATGCAGTGTTACAATTGTAACAAATTTGGCCATTATGAGAGGGATTGCAGGCTAAAAAAATCAACACATTATGGAGAAGAGGATTCCTATGAGGATGATACTTTGTTCTGTATGATTGAAGAAAAAGTGGAGCAAGCAGCTTTCCTCTCTATACAGAATAGCATAAAGGAGACATGGATCCTAGATAGTGGGTGCACAAACCATATGATCGGCAAGAGGGATTTATTTTCATCTCTTGATTCTTCTTATCAATCCAGTATCAGGCTTGGGGATGAGAAGAGCTTAGAGGTGGTTGCAAAAGGAGAAATTGAGGTTCCTACTAGGAAAGGAAAAATAATGAAGGTAAAAGATATTTACTATGCACCCCGTTTGAAGCATTCATTAATAAGTATTGGTCAAATGTTGGAAAAGGATTATAAGTTAGTGTTTGAGGATAGAATGTGCAAAATTTATGATCAAAGGAGAAAATTGATTACCACTGTAAAGATGACCAAGAACAGGCTCTTCCCATTACAATTTGTAGATCAAGGGGGAGCTCTAGCATTTTTTTGTGTAGAAGGTAAGGAGAGGCTATGGCGTTTACGGTTTGGGCAATTAAATTATAAGAGTTTGAAGATGCTTTCACCACTTGTCTAAGGGTTTCCAAAATTTGAAGACTCCAAGGAGGTTTGTGAAGGTTGTGCACTTGGCAAAAATGCAAGGGAGAAGTTTTTGCATGGTGAAGCATGGAGGGCCCAACATCCATTGCAGTTGGTTCATAGTAACATTTATGGATCAAAGCAAACACAAAGTATGGGTAAAGCTTCTTACTTTATGAATTTTATCAATGATTTCTCCATATATTGTTGGGTTTATTTTATTAAGCATAAGGATGAGGCATTCAATTGCTTCAAGAATTTTAAGGCTCTAGTTGAAAATGAGAGTGGTCATTATATCAAATTTTTGAGGATAGATAGAGGAGGTGAGTTCTATTCTCGTGAATTTGATGATTTTCGTAGTGATTTTGGGATTAAAATGTAAAATACGAGTCCTTACACACCTCAATGGAATGGGGTGGCTGAAAGAAAAAATAGGACTTTGGTGGAGATGACACGGTGCATGATGCAAGAAAAAGGTATGAGTAAGTTTTATTGGGCTAAAGCAATTAGGACTGCTAATTACATTTTAAATAGAAGTCCTACTAAGAGTGTTGAGAATATTACCCCTTATTAAATGTTGGTACAGCAAGAAGCCAAATGTAAATCATTTTAGAGTTTTTGGGTGTGTGGCTTTTGTGCATGTTAATGGTGAGAATAGGAAGAAGTTGGATGCAAAGAGTGAAAAATATTTTTTTATTTGGTACAGTGAGCAATCTAAGGCTTACAGGTTATTTAATCCTATTTCACATAAAATAATTGTATCTAGAGATACAATTTTTGATGAAGGGGGAAGTTGGGTATCACAAAAATTGTTTGTTGAGGATGTTTTTGATGAAGAGAAGGTGGAACCAAGCCATATTTTAGTTCAGCCCAGCCATAAAAAAAATTCCAGTTCATCTTCTGCGAGTGCACCTTCGAGTCCAAGAGAAGGTTATTCCAGTAGTTCTCCACCTCCATCACCACCGGCCAAAGAAAAAGGTAAAATATTGTTGAAGCATCACCTAGAATCCCAAATTCTTGATAAGAATTTCCATAAGAGGGTGACAAGGAGTCAGCATACAAAGATAATGACAGTGGAGATCCCAAAGGTGATGTTGTAAACTATGCACTCATTTCACAAGTTTCTAAAGTTTTAAAATTTGTTGATGATTTTGAGCCTTCATGTTTTGAGCATGCTAGTACTAACAAAGTGTGGATGAAGGCTATGCAAGAAGAAATGCATTCTATTGAAAATAATGATACTTGGGAGTTGTGTTATTTTCCCAAGGATAGGAAATGTGTAGGATGCAAGTGGGTCTACAATATCAAGAAGAATAGTGATGGATCCATTGAGAGGTACAAGGCATGGTTGGTAGCAAAGGGTTTCACTCATAAATATGGTTTGGACTATGAGGAAACATTTTCTCCAGTGGCAAGGCAAGAAATAGTAAGGATGTTGCTATCATTGGTAGCTCATAAAAGTTGGAAGGTGCATCATATGGATGTCAAAAGTGCATTTATCAATGGGTATTTAGATGAAGAAGTATATGTGGAACAACCACAAGGTTTTGTTGTCCAAGGAAAATAATATCAAGTCTACAGGTTGAAGAAGGCTCTATATGGGCTGAAGTAAGCTCCAAGAGCTTGGTATGCTAGAATCCATGACTACTTCTGCAGTGCAATTTTGAAAGGAGTAAGAGTGAGCCCACTTTGTACTACAAAATGGAAGGTAATGATATTATTATTGTATGCCTTTATGTTGATGATATGTTATTTATGGGGAGTAGTTATTCTTTGAATGATTCTTTTAAACATGATATGAAGGAGTTTGAAATGTTTGATTTGGGTTTGATGAGTTACTTTCTTGGGATGGAAGTACATCAAACTAGCAATGAGATTTTTGTTTCTCAAACTAAATATGTAAGGGATATGCTGAAGAGATTTGGTTTGAGTGAATGTAAACCTGTAGCAACACCCATTGCACATGGGGAGATCTTGAGTTTGGAGGATGGAGCTGAAAGGGCAAACAAAATAGAGCATAGGAGTTTTGTTGGTAGCCTTATGTTCCTTTGTAACACTAGGCCGGATATATGCTTTGTTGTTTTACAGTGTTCCAAGTATATGGCTAATCCATCATAGTTACATTTGAAGGTAGCAAAGAGGATTTTGAGGTATGTTCATGGAACAATTGATTATGGGATCCACTACTCATAGGAAAATAATTTGAAGTTAGTGGGATTCAGTGACAGTGATTGGGGTAGTAATATTGATGATAGGAAATCCACGAGTGGGCACTATTTTTCTCTTGGTTCAGGTTTGGTGACATGGATTTCCAAGAAATAAGCTACAGTGGTGTTGTCTTCTTCTGAAGCAGAGTATATTGCACTTACATAGGCAAGTGCACAAGAGTTGTGGCTTTGAAAGGTGCTAGGAGAGATTAGGGAGAAGCAAGGGATTTCAACTAATTTATTTTGTGATAATCAGAGTGCCATTAAGTTGCAACATAATCCTATCCACCATACCAGGTCCAAGCATTTCGACATCAAGTACCACTTCATTCGGGACATGGTAGAGAAGGAACAAGTTAAATTGAGGTATTGCTCCACACACAATCAAGTAGTAGATATTTTTACTAAGGGAGTAGTAAAACCTTAGTTTTTGTTGCTAAGGGACTTGATAGTCAGTCCCCTTACCAGTAAGGGGGGGAATATTGGAAATCTGGCCAACCATACATTAAAACAAAAATTTGGGTCGTTAGATGACATTTTTAGCCTTGGAAAGCATCTCCTCTTAGAGGATATAAAACAAAATTGTAGAGATTCGAAATTAGTGCAATATGGAAAAAAATGGGCTCAAACAAACACCCGAGTCAAAAGTTATGGCCGAAATACTAAGACATGTAATAAACATCGTCGATGTAGTGCTAACGGATGTGATTTGCTAGGGTTAGGGTTTGCTTTGTTTTTTCTTACTTGAGGCAGTTTTAGGGTTTTCTTTTATGAAGAAGAATATTGCATTGTAGCATGTGTGTGAGCTCTTCCAGAGCCTATGAGGAGATTGTAACAGAGTACTAAAATTCTGCCAGAATTATTCCAGATAATAAGAAGATATTTGCTCCAATTTTTGTTTATTGTATTATTGTAAATTCTTCATATAGTATAATGTATAGTTCTCTAAATGGTAATACCATGAAGAACCAAGAAATTTGCAATAACATTTCTCACATATTTGCCTACTCTATTTGTCCTAAGGCACTTGATATTTTGTTCCAATCAATTCTTCACTAGTGCTTTGAATTATTTAAACATATCAAAAGCCTCATGTACAAATTTTATACAACCATAAATATTGGGAGACATCATCAATGAAAAGAAGAAAACTACCCATTTCTAGAAAGAGATGATATACCCATGGGTCCACAAATATTATTGTGATTGATCTCCAAGGACCATGTGGCATGCCTTGCTTTCCCTTTTGGAAAGGACTCCCTGTGGTGCTTTCCCTTTTTGAAATGACTCCCTGTGATGCTTCCTCAAAATACACCCTCATAGACACCACTAGGTGGAGAAATAGGAGGAAACCCAATAGCCAAATAATGGTGATCATGTACCTCAATTACCCATAACCAAGGCATCCAAGTTTGTGATATAACCGATGACTCTCATCATTTGCCTATTTCACCATAGTCATAAAACATCTCTTTTGAGAGGAGGAAGTAGGAGTCGGTTTCTCACCCAACTTGTGCATTTGATCCAACTCATCACAATACCTTTAGGCAATTGTCTTAAATCCATTATCAATATTCTTGATCACCCATAAATTAGGTCAAAATTCCACCTTACTTGTGTGAGTGATACGATATATAGACAAAATATTAGGGCCTAGTCAAAACTCCACCTTACTTGTGTGAGTGATACAATATATAAACAAACGATTAAGGCCTCCACTTGGAACATGAATAACCTCATAAAATGAGGAAGAACCAATATTAAACTCACCACATACAACTACCTATAAGAAGGAATATACTATGGTACCTAGGGATAGGTTTATGGAGAAATGATATTATATTGTATATGGGTATTATTAATAGTTGGCATAGGCCAAAAATAATCCAAGGTTGATTATATTGTGATATTTTATTATAATAATGAGTTGGATAAGGGTTTAGGAGTTTACTAGGTTTGGCATTATACCCTCCCCAAAATAGCATTAGATGTTAGGTATATAAAGAAAATGCTAATCATATTTCATATAGAGTATTCTCTTGTAATCATCTCTACTCATGGCATGGTCTATCATCTTGTAACATTTTGTGAAGTCATTCCTTAAGTAGTATTAATGGTGTTGCTCTACCATAAGAGCATTATATATCTTTGTATTATTATGTGGATTATTATTTGTGGATGGATGATTTGTTATTTAAGTATATGGTGAATGATTTACATTTATGAGAATAAAGTTTGTAATAGATGGTTTTAAAGCTATGATTTTGAAAAAGTGAGAATTATTTTTGGATTGAAGAATTTGGATAATTTTTTCCTAAAAAAAGTCTCATCTTTTGGGAGTCATATCTTTGCATAGTTTTGTCTAATTTAGATGTTTCTTGATCCATTTTGTTCAAATTTTGAACAACTTCAAAAGAGTGGTCATATGAAGGAATATGAGATCATCTACAAGAATCAAAATTGAAAGTGTCACCATCAACTATTCAGAAGCCCTATCGACCCTCCTATAAACCGGGTGACCCAATAATCCCTAGCTCTTTTCCATCATCTGTTACTATACATGAATAAATGTCATATTTCTTCAAGGAATATAAAACCCTATTAAGTCATCCATCTAAAATAGTGAGAGTGGCATTTTATTTCAAATCACATTTTTTTCTAAAAAATAAAATTTGAGATATCTTTCTATCTAGACAAGCAAATCATCTATTATATGTTGTATTTTAAAGGATAAGTTTTGGGTTTATTTATTTATGTAGAATTTTAGTTTTAAACAAGTAGGAAGATAGATATATATATATATATATATATATATATATATATATAATCCTAGTTCGAATTATCATTTTTGTGGGTATGAACTCATGGTGTTGCAAAAGTTTTCTAGAAAAAGTGACGTAGATATTAGAGAATGGTGGAAACATTTTAAATATGTATGTGTTATTCATTGTTTAGGTCCTAGGATAGATAAGATAACTAAATAAAGATAATGTTTTGTAAAAATAAAATTTATTTTTCTTTTATTATGTCATCTTTTCAAAAATATTTTTATAATTATAGTTTATCATATTTATAATTGATGACTCTTTAGCAATGTTGAAGTAGTGGGGTTGATAGTTGGAATCTTTCTCCTACTTTTTTTAACAGTAGGTTATGATAAGCATTTTATCTATCTAATATTGAATAGTTTGTATTTATATATTAAGTATCAATTCAAGCTTTACTTTTTAATAGATATTGAGTCTTTTTTAATGAGTATAGGACAAGTTATTTAGTTTTTGTTTTGGTTGGATAATGAGGGGTTGTACTTGGGTCCCCCGCCCTTGACAAATTACAACTCTCTTCTTTAGAGATTGAGATTTTATAAATAAATACCCTTCTCATCTCAATTGAGATGCTATTGCTAGAAACCTCCATCATTTTACATGAAATGTCTAAATTCTTGATTTTTATTTGTATGGATCTTTTCAATTTTTTGTATGAATACAAGTATTCCAGAATTTAGAATCTTTCTTAACATTTTCCTATAGCAGTCTTCAAAATGCCAAAACTTCACCTCTACTATCTATGCCTTGCATCTTAGTAGAGTAATATTTCTAAAATATCGCACTATCATAATCCACTTTACCAAATATGGATTGCTAATTTCCTTCCTAAAACACAAGTGCAACCACAAAAATTATAATAAAGTCTAAATGAAAACACATTATTGTTACAAAATAAAGATATTACCAATGGAAAACATTAAAGTAAATCTTAATAATTAATTGAATCAGGCAATCAACATTTTCTTGTCAGCTTCAACTAAACTTACTACTTCCTCTAACCATGGAAAGGAGAATTTAACTTCACGATCCTCAATCAAAACTCCTCTATTGGCTAGCTTATTTGCACATTTTTTTTCTTCCCTTAATATAAGTTATTTAGTTTCTTAAGCTACTTAAAATAATATGTAATAAATAGTTTATATATATATATATATATATATTTTTTTTTTTTTTGAAAAGACTTGAGATACACTATTTGTTCAATGAGTTTACAAAAGTTTTTATGAGGGGTCATGATCCCCTCATATGGAGTGGGGTTTGAAACTTGAACCTTGGACCTCTCAAAGAGAGGCCAAAGTCATTACCACTGCAGTAAACTTGTAGCTTCAATGAGTTTACACTGATTTTTATGAGGAACCTTGAACCTCTCAAGGAGGCCAAAGCCCTTACCACTACAATTACAACTATAGATTATATCTTACAACCATATAAAATAATAGACCTACAACAAGGATATAAAATATGATCTTTTTTTGTCAATGTTGAAGTTACAATGTTTTACACTTATTTTTGAAGATGTCAAAGGCCTTCCAATTTCTATAGATATTTTTTTAGACGTTTCAATTTATTTATATGATTAAATTTAATGTCTAGATACTTGTATTTTTTAAATTTAATGAAGTTGTAGAGCAAAATTTTCAAAATTTCATAATTATAATTTTATCCATGTTAAACAAATTAAACTTATTAAACATATTCTTTGTGAACGAGGGTTTTCAAAACCCTCTGATTGTAACTATTGTATCAATATAAATTCTATTGTAATATTGGAGATCAAGGCTCCCACCACATTAATAAAATATTATCTCTCTTCATTGTGCAATATATTTTGTGTTGATTCTTTTATTGCTATCTTGGTGTTGTTAATTTTTGCTTTACAAAATGGCGATCATGGTGGGACCCCAAAGGGTTCTATATTTTAACTTACCTTGTCTTCTGATCTACATTTTTTATTTATCTTTATTGTAGGTTTTCGGAGATTCGATCATGCCAAAATCACAAAACTACGGTTTTTAGGAGCAGCAAAATTCGATTTATGGTCGCACGGATGCCCTATTACATTTGAGGGATGCCCCACCACATCCAGGAGATGCCTCACCACATTCAGGAGACTCTACAATGCATCCAGGAGTGTTGGGAAGAAAAACGTAGGCTTCCTGGTAAGTCTTGATCAAACCCCACCTCCATTTTTATTTTTTTTTATAGAGAAATTGAAAAGAAGATATTTATATTTTTGTTTAAAAAGAAACACATTCTGCATCTTAGGCATTTACAAAATATCTCTTCATATAGTTTGCACATAGGATAGATCTGCATTTGTGCATCCATCTTAGCTACATTAAAACATTCATCACATTAGGTTTAAGTTTTTGTTGTTTGTGGTGTTTCTACTTTTTACACTGTTTGCTACCTGCAATAACATGAAAAGTATAAGTAGTTGCATTCTAGGCTAAAGTCTCCCACATTTACTTCTTTTAAGTTGGAACAAGCCATTGGTATTTGAGCATACTCCCACTGTTGGAATCACTTGATGATTTAGGGTGGATCTTAAGTGGTGTACCCTAGGTTCTTTTGAGGAACTCGATATTAATGTTCTTGGTTACTAGCTTAGCTGAGTAAAAGAGGGTTTCTTGGCATTGTGTGAACACCATAAATAACAAAAAATTTAAAAATAATCACACACTCTTGCACATCTCACATTCAACATCAGTGCATTGGAATTCATCACCAACTACTGATCAAGACCAGTGATGGTGGGCTTCATCTCCATCCGTTGTCTTGCCCCATAGATACCATAGTAGCCTGTGAGAGATTTTTTTGGATTTCATCACCAAGAAAATCCTCATTTGCCATCCACCTTAGGACTCCATCCTACATAGTAGTCTAGGCTTAGGCATACATCAAAACACACCAACCGCATACAAAAAAAAATCAAATAAAAAATTATTGCAGGACATAGGATTCAATTGTTTGTTTTATTTTGTGTGCTTTTCATTATCACTCCATATTTTCACACACATTCCCCACATTCACTACCCCATTTGGCTCATTAGCTTATGGTTTCAACTCGAAGCCAAGCCAGAATCATGAGTCAAGCATCCACCAGCCAACCCACTTCATCCATGGAGTGCATCACCTCTTTCCTAGCCACTTTTGTGGCTAACCCCACAAGTGTGACATAGACAAGCTATTCTAGTTTTTCTATTGGACCTTCACATTCTGTGTTTACTTCAAATGTAGATGTGATGGAAAGGGCTATTCACACTTCCATCCTAGAGATCGAGCCTTCCACACCTACTAATTCCCAAATCACCTACATAGACATGGATAAATTTGGGGCTTACTTGAGACCAACCAGACCAGACTTAAAACAACTTAACATTCCACATAGCCAAGTTCCTTCTTTTCAATAGGAATTTTCTCATTCACATCCCACCAACTTCAGCCAAGTTCACACTAACCCTCTTTTTGAGGCATCATTCACACCTTCACATCACATGTCTCCACCACAACATAGCCAAATCACCTCCATCCCATCTACCCACACCACCACTTATACCAATCCACTTTATGAAGCACATGTCAATGCAGCTTCACACATTCCATCTACCATGCCATCCACTACCCCTCATTTTGTTGTGATTCCTTTCACAACTTATCCTCCACCAACCTCAACCAACATGGCCAACATTCACACTTTACCCACATCCACCTCCATCACACCTACACCATCTACTTCAAAAATTACCATACAACAAGCATGGTAGCATCTTAATCAACTTCTCATGGGTTAGCAAGATGCTCATTCTTATTCCCAACAACAAACACAAACAACAGATTTCAAACCACATTCCATCCCAAGCCAACACACATACTTCACACCTGACTTATCCTAGGTATCACCATCTTCTTAGGTTGCTATACCCACACCTCCACTCACCCATATCAACCCCACTTCCACAACCCAACACATTCACATTCCCCAAACCCCACCTCCATTCCATCAACAACAATCATTCCATCACCAAATCCAACAACATGCCCAACATCACCAAACACCCTTCAATCCATCAAGCCATCAACATCATATTCCATCTCAACAATTCACCACTCCACATCCCCCACAATTACACAATCATCAAATAATTCAGGGCTTCTACACACATGGAGAAGACCCTAAAATCTAAGCAATGCAACAACAGATTGATAGCTTGATTTGGCATACTCTTGGTATGATGTACCAGAAGCCTACCTTGAGATAGCTAGTCAATCAACCTATCCATTTTTTGGTACCATCATCGCCATATCCGGCAGACTTCATAGTACCAAAATTTGATAAATTTAAAGGGACTAAGGACCCTCGAGAGCACATTAGCACATTTATTCACTCATGCTTTTGAATTCAAGATCAAGATGCTTTGATGCTTAGAAAATTTCCTCAGACATTGGGGGGAGACGCTCAAGACTGGTATAACCATATGCCTCACCACAATATTTACACATTTGAACAATTGGTAGATCAATTTTTGGAGAGATTTTCCCTCAATATTTGCAATAAAACGACATTGACTGACTTGTACAACCTTAGACAATTTGAAGAAGAGTCAGTCTATGATTTTGGAAACCATTGGAGGGTAGTTATTACTAAGTTGTCATTCTCCCTACCAATGGAAGAACTAACCCGAATGTTCACAAGGAGTTGCTTAAAACCCATCTCTTTGTTATTACAACTACAACAATACAAAACATTCGATGAAGCTCTCACCCAAGCTCGTGTCATTGAAGAGATAAAAATCCAAGAGGGTAAGATAAAGCCTAAGAAAAAGGAATGGCAAAATAAGGGTCAACCAAAAGGAAATTATTTTGGCCAATCAAAACCAAATCAAGTAAATCAAGTGGTCCTGAGTTAGCTGACAATGACTCAACAACAACAACAACTAGTGCAACAACAACCACAACAAGTATCATATCAAGTGGTTCCCCCACCTCACCAACCTCATGTATAGCGCCAATTGTGGAAAATCACCAACGTCGACAATCTACTCGACAAGACCGCATCTTCACACCTTTGCCTAAATCATATGCCTCCCTCTTTCATAGGTTGTATGACACCAATGCTATTGCCTTACCTAAAATCATACCAGAATATCAAGTTAAATGAGGTAAGGGCTATAGGGAGCACTTGTTTTATCCTTTCCATCGACATAAAGGGCATGACATTAACAATTGTTGGTCGTTTAAACACATGGTGCAAGATTTGATAGAGCTAGGGACCATCAAGTTTGATAGTCCTTTGGCCCAACAAAACCAAAACCTTGGTATATACCAAACACCACTTCCTCATCATGAGGAACAACAATAAACAATAGGGGGATCAAATACCATGACTCCTCCTAACCAAGTTAACCACATGCAACAATATCAAGGTTTTGTGGGGGCTATTCACGTAGTCACCCAAGGACAAAGAAGCACCAATAGATAAAATGAACAACAACAGGTAGTTCAACCTCCTCCAACACCTCAAGCAAGTGTGTCTCCGCAACCTACCAATTCATCATCACCCATCCATTTCTCCACTAACTCATCCCAACCAATCCATCTTCCAAGTCATCCACCACAACCAATTCATCCTCCAAACCATTCACAAAGACCCATCATCTCACTAAGTAGTTGACTGACAACTAGCCTCAAAATGGCTTCAGCCAAACTATCTATCTATGAGCTAATTCAACAATATCCCCCACATCACGAGGCATTAATAGAAATTCTAAAATCCATTGAACTCCAATCCCAAGACACTAATGCCTTCAACAATTTCATGGGGAGCATTCGAACATGCATGGAGCCTTCCATTACATTCTATGATTTTAAAATTAAATCAATGTCATCAGAATCGATGGACCCTCCATTACATATTATGGCTCAAGTTGATAGGAAGCCATTTAAATGAGTGTTAATTGACATCGGTTCCTCCATCAACATCATCACCACATCCACCCTTCAACATCTCAACCTTTCACCATCACACATAACCAAATCCACATTCACCTTAAGAGCATTCAATGATGCTCTTTGTTCCATAGTTGGCACTATCGTTCTACCCATAGAAGTGGGGGTAAAAATATTGCATACCATATTTCACATCCTGGAGGGGTCCATGGCTTACAATGTACTCCTCGGATACCCTTAGATTAGGGATATGAGATGTGTCCCTTCCATACTACATCAATGCTTAAAATATGTACATGAGGGACAAATTCATTGCATACCAGTGGATATCGAACCATTTAAGTACTGTAATTTCATCTCAAATCCCTACGAACCCACACTTCCATCAACCCACCTATTCCTAACACCATCAACCACATCATCCACCACTTCTTCATCTAAATCTCCCATTCTTGAAGAGCTTCCCATCACTACCCCACATCAGGCTTCCACTTCTACACCCCCACCCTCATCACAGTCGGCTACATGTACATGTGGTCGAACCCAATCCACACCATCCACATCATCAACATAAACATCCACTACCATTCCATCCACATCATCAACATCAACATCCACTACCATTCCATCCACATCATCAACATCAACATCCACTTATCACTACTTATTTCATCATTACCCATCCAACCTACATCCACTATCCCACCACATCAGACCATCAACCATCCATCAAAACCCTCAACCAAATCCATCTTCATCTCCACCAACTGATGTCTCACAAGTTGATTTGATATATTGTGAGATGTCATTCCAACACATGTCCCTCCCACTACCTAAGCCACAAGTCATCCATGAGCCTTCCACTTCCACATCCACTCCATCCACCTCCACATCCTCACAAGTTGTAGTCCACCTCACCAATCTTGGCATTGGTGAATATGTGGTCCAAGATATCATTGTTACACCGCTAAACATCCAAACTGCTAGGGATTATGATCATCCACGTGACCCACCCTTATCCATAGGAGCGGTGTATAATATGGGTTCAATGCCTAATCGAATCAATTTCATATATGGAGGGGTTGATTCATCATCCGATCCACCTTCCCTAGATGAACCTACACAACCAGTCCTTGCCAACATAGAGCGCATGATAGGTTTTCCTTCATGATACTTTCATCGAGTCAATTGGCAAGGATACGGCCTAGGACGACATGAACAGGGCATGCATGAAATCATTGACACTCCATATCAAGAAGCGCATGACCGTTCAAGTTTGGGCTACCACTCTCATCCCTCCATTTCCTCTTTTGTACAAGCTTTTCAAAGCCTTCATTTAGGTTCAGAAGAAGAAACCACTCACCCTAAGGACTTTGAGGAATTCTACATGAATACAATATCATGTCGATAGCTTCAGATGAATCCAAAGAGGAATCGATTCCAATCACTCCATTCATCGAACAAGATGAGCATTACCTCATAATGTTCCCCATCCATCAGCCCATTTTTCATTTGCTTCTCCCTAGGGAGCAAGCTGAACCAACCGGTGAACCACCACCTCCACTTCATTGATCCACCTCACCAGAACATTTTGTAACATATGTACATAATTAAAAAAAATCTTTGCATTGCATGTGCATGGCTTTTTTCATTTGTATTTACAAGTGTTGCTTTTGCTATCCAATTCAGAGTTCATTCCAAGTTCCATATAGGATTGTCATTCTAGGGGAGTAGAAGAGTCTGAACCACTTAACATCATCCATTTGAGAGCATTTCATGCTTAATGTGATTTACATATATGTATATATACATGGCTAATACACAAAAATATCATACATACACATTGTATTTCACACATTGCACTTCACAATCACATTCATTGTCATTTTGATGCATTTCATCCACCATACTAGGGATCATTTGTTAATTTTAGATAATAATTGATCCAATAAATCTTGTTTCCTTAATCAAGGGCACCACCAAGTTCACACCCATTTCACTACACCATTTCACAAGTTAATTTACCATTTTCACTATCACTTCATTACCCCTAGGTGTTTTTGGTCACTTAGCCACTCCTAGTGTTTCAAGCAAACTCCAATACATGTCGAGTTTTCTCTAGGACCAAGTCACATTTTCACTAAATAAAATATTGAGTTTTAGGATTGACTCTAACACTCTTGAACCAACCATATTTTACACATATTAAAAACATCTTGTGTCAAAGAGGAATAATACCATGATTGGGTTGAACCTTGAAGCAAAAAATATCATCTTTGCTTGTCCCATTATGCACATAGTCCAAAATAAAAAATAGTGGTCCTCACCACTACTCACACTTCCAAACAAAAGAATGAGTAGTAAGGATAGGGTAAAATTCTCATCATACTTTGGTTGAGAATCTGATTCCCCAAAGCTCTAACTCTTTTACAAATCACACACCACAAATCCTCAAGTTGTAAGGATAGAACTACATTTCCATCTAGATGGTTAGGTAGTCCAAATCCCCAAATCTTAGAGATCATATTCTTGGACTATGGAGCTAACCTCCACCGGGGCTATAGATGCTTGACTAGTAGTGGAGTACGCTCATGTGTGGTGACACGTCTCTCTTGAAGAGACCTTTATCCGCACATAAGGACAAGCTAGCTTCCTTGTCTCCTCCATGATAGGTTTTCATCTCAATTTACTCAAGATGGGTTAATGAAATCACTTGCACACACATTGGTTCTTGATTTCCTTGAGTCATTACCATGCTCATGATTTGGTAAATGAACATTTCATTGCACACACATTTGGTCTTAGAGAAATTAGATAAAACTTAGTGATTTTGTTTGAAATCACTAGTATGTTTGAGTCTTTATAAAACAATTCCAAGACAACCATCCATAAGCCACAACACCATCCATATCATTGCCACATCATTACATGAGTCTTCCATTTCACACAACCATTTTGGTGCCCCTGATTAAACAACAATGATCAATATGGTCAAGCAAAAATCTAAACTACTACAAATGATCATTAGTGCATTAGTTCATTTGCATTCATCCACATCATCATTACATTATCATCCATCACACACATATGCATTCACACAAACATCCACACAAATTCATAACATAAAAAGTAAAATCCATGTATATATAAAAAAAATATATATATAAAATCACATGTACAATGAATGCCGAAAGGCTACATACAATGGAGCACCAAGGCTCATATACAAAAAGTGCATCTAAGCACTAGCTAACACCCATAGGCATACCCCTGTGACCCCAAAGGAGCCCTAGACCTAGAGATATTATGCCTAGATGCACTATGCCTAATAGAACCCACTATAGAGAAAGTTGGTTGATCTGGCATCCCAATATGGTGCTACATGAGTTGATCCTCCAAATCCTGGATATATACCTCCCGATATCGTAGGCGTAGTACATCATACCTCTGATGAGAGTCCCTCTATCTTAGCTCTACCTATAGCCTTGCTATCATATCCTCACCTCCGCTTTTTGTCCTTCGTACCTCTAGCTCCACCCGTAGCTGAGCATTCTTGACATCCCAAGCCGCTATCACTGTATCCCAAGCCGCTATCACCACATCCCACTCCACCACCATCTATCAAAGTTGATATCGCTCTACCTCTAGCCTCACCTACTCCTCCTTGCTCTAACCTAGAGGTCTCTCTGAAACCTCCTTCATATCATCCCTACCACCATCATTACATCTAATCTTTGGAGGTTACTTTGTTGCGTCCCTGACCTACCTCCATTTTCTAGATCGATGATGTCTATAACATCGAGGAGCCTCCTCTACACCCTCTACTATCTCCTCCTCATCTCTTCCAGACTCCTTGACACCTATGGCGGTTGTGAATCAAACCATACATCATACTCTATTGTGGTCCTAGCATCATCCACATCTAGGAGATCTACCTCATCATCATCCATATAGTCCATCCACCACTCCTTCATACATGGCAGGCTTGACTCATATGATCGATGCCTATAGAGCATGGGAGCCTTCAAAAATCCCTACCTTAGCCCAAACTACCGCAACACTCAAGAGAACTAGATTAGCTCCACCTCACTCTCATGTCGACCAACATCCATCTAGCCTATCGAATTCTCTATAAATACTCTCCATCACTAGGGCACCTAGCCTCCTGCCATGGCCTCCAACATACCTGATCAGGCATCAAGCCTGCCCATAGATCCCTACACTCTTGGCCACTGCGACCAGGATGACTCGACTACACCTTCTTAGACACCCACCATATCAGAGCATAAGGCCGATCCCTACACCAATCCTCACAAGGTAGACCCACAAGACAAGCCACACTAAAGTGCTCCCAATCCCAACACTGCTTCTAAAACTTATAAACACAAGAATGAATCCAAATTCAACCCTGAAGATCTTTTATAGCTAATTTTTATGTGCTCAATCACCCATGGGCATCTGTAGAGCATAGTCAAATGCTACCCTACATATGCCACATGGCAGACACTCACCCGTGTCTATGTTTTGATGCGAATTTTGGCCGATGTCTAGCTCCATAATGTTGCAAAAATACCAAAAGTGCTCAAAACATGGCTTACACCCACAAAATTACCTCAAATTCTATTCATACATCCATTTCATCATCATATCATGTTTTTTGAAATCAAAAGTTGATTTGGGAGCTTAATTTATTTGTGATCACAAGTCACAAAAATGCGTGACAATCTTCAAAAAACCTCAAAATGATCCAAAAGTTTACAAAACTATCACATTCATCATCCTAGTCATTCATCACATCCTTTCATCATATTTTGTGATAACATGGATTTATTTGGGTAGTTACATCTTATTTACAATCAAAAGTTGTGAAAATAATTGCTTCAAAAACATTCCAAAACAATTCCAAATCTTACAAAATCATCAAATTCATTAATCAATGCACCTCCATCTCCATTTTACATCATATATTGTCATCCCACTTTGTTAATAATATTTATCATTGTATTTCCATTCAACATTTGCTAATTCCACTCACATTTTTTAAGTGAACCTCATATCTAGTGGTTTACCCTATTCACTTGGTGATTGAATTGATTGGATATCAATACAATTCGGTAGGATGGGTAGATCACCATAAGGACACTAGCCCATCATACAACATCCTCTTGTTTGACATCAAAATCCATTTGGTCCTTTTTTTTTTAAGTGAGACTATGCTCAGATTAATTTGCTCAAAAGTTGTCATTGATGGCCTTGTTCGTGGGGCTTGAAACACCGATAACTTCTAATATATCATCTCTTTTACACAAATAGTCATTGGGGATGTGGGCCAGTAGGATTATTGGTTCCTAGTTGAAGGAATCTCACAATAGTCACTATAATGGTCATATTCCCCTATGTCATTTTGCATTTTCATAACTTTGCATTTCAATGATGCCATAAGGCACATTCTTCAATAGCATAGGACCACCCCAAAACTTGGGGCAACCAAATTCGATTTTGATTTCCCACATCGGGATACATATTTTACATCATTCATATCATCCACATTTCTAAAACCCCCCTTGCATTTATTGGGGCAAAAACAAAATACACCATTCACCCACATTTACATCACACACAATTGGTAAAAAACCCTTTTTATGTTGGGGTAAAGAACAAAATCAATCATTGCATCATCATCTATGTCACTTTCCATACATTTACATCATTCATATCATCCACATTTTCAAAATCCCTTTTCATCTGTTGGGGTAAAAATAGAATACATCGCTCACCCACATTTACACTTACATTTACGCCCACATTTCTCTTAATTGGCTTGTGAGATTCATTCTTCACTCATTCACCAATTGAGGGGGTAAGCTACACCAACATATTTTTTCTCTTGAAACTTCTTGCGCTCCAAGGAAAGAAAGTTGCTTCACCAAACCAGGTGTCTTATTTTTACACCGCATTATGTTTCATGCAATACAATACAAAAATGGGTATATGTAGATACCAAAACCTAGCCACTTGTCATCCATCTGCATCATCCAATCATAATCGTCCATTATTTATTTATATATGTATATTTATTTATATTTATATATTTAACACACACACACACACACACACACACACACATATATATATATATATATATATATATATATATATATATATATATATATATATATATTATATATATATATGTGTGTGTGTGTGTGTGTGTGAATAAATCACAGCCATTCATCATGACTTAATCTCAGCCATCCATCTAACTTGATCCATGACACACATCAAAGTTATAATCTTAGCCATCCATTATGTTTTAATCTTGACCGCATGTTGGTGTTGTCGAAACCCTAGCATATGGAAGGCAAGTTATAAAAGATCATTCACTCTTGTGAATGAGGGTTAAGCATTTTTGTTAAGTGATATTTTGATTCATTCAAGTCTAAGAGTCCTTGCTTCCATTCCCCACTAAAACCCTAGAATCTCACTATCATCCTCTCTCCTCGCTACCTTCGCATTCACCGTTTCTATCACCTACACCCCCTGCGACCCAAATCTGGTTCTGTAGTACCCTTCGTAAAAATACTCAAACGCCTTCTAGCACCCCATGAATACTGCTAAGCATTCCAAGAATGTTGTAGGGCATCCATAGTCCCTCTCGAATACTCCAAGGCATTTCCCCTTAGTTGATTTGCTATCACCAAACCCTCGAACACTTTCGAGCATTCGTACACCATCAGATTGCAGACACAAGAGCACAGATTAGAATCGCGGGTATATTATTTGCCAAGGTAAAAGGTATTGTTATTCATGTTTTATGTACTCAAGTTGCATTTAATTATTTACAACACTAGGGTTTATAGATTTATTTGTTTATAGAGGGCTTCACACAGTGGAGCCCTCGCATATGCTATTGACCTATTTGGTGTTGTTGATCTATTTATAGTTACAAATATTATATTCTTGAAGGCTATTACAGCTTAGGTGGTCCCATAGGGATACTCAAGCCCACCTACAACTTGTTTGGAGTGAAAGACGACAAAGAAGACACCTAATATTCTTTGTGAATGAGGGTTTTCAAAACCCTTTGATTGTAACTATTGTATCAATACAAATTCTATTGTAACATTGGAGATCAAGGCTCCCACCACATTAATAAAATATTATCTCTCTTCATTGTGCAATATATTTTGTGTTGATTCTGCTATTGCTATCTAGGTGTTGTCGATTTTTGCTTTACAATATATATATATAATTTTTTTTTCTAATCATCTATTTAAATTAATTAGATCTATACCAAGCAAAGCAAATAAATATCATCAACTTACAAATGTAATACCATTATCCATCCAAATTAACTAACATGGGTGTATTCCAACTCTTCAAATAGTGTTTATTGAAATCAAATATTTACATTTAGTCAAAATTTATTAAAATTAATTGGAGTGTGATCTGAGAGGAAGTTTGAGCTAAAAGGGAGTGCGAACTGAGAGGAAATGCAAGCTAAGAGGTAGTGCAAACCCAGATTCAATCATGGCAGAAGAGCAACGAGTTCATTTGGAGTGCATCAATGCTTCCAACCCTTACCACAAATGTGTGGAATGTTGTTTCAAAAAAATTGTTGAAGTGAAGGAATATCTAGAAAAAAAGAGGTAGGGGCTATTGTGAGTCAAGAGAAAGTGCAAGTTAGGAGTGAGTGTGAGCAGGAGAGAGTGCAAGCTAGGAGTAAGTGCAAGTCGAGAAGGAGTGCGAGCCAAGAGGGAGTGCAATCCAAGCAAGCTCCATTAGCTAGTATGGAAGGAAAGTCATATTTGAAAGCCCTAATGGGAAGCCAGGACACTCTAGTTGAAATTATGGAGGCCCAAGTTAGAGATAAGCAGAAGAGCAAATACATGGCAAGTTCAATCTAGGTAGCAAATGTTACACTAGAAGTAAGTATCAAGGATGAGATGATTGAGCATGATATAATGGTTCTTAAAAGTAGAGGGTTAATATGTAAGTTCCATAGATCATGGTCAGGGTTTTTGGAGATTCAAAATTGGATCAAGCGGAAGTGGGGATTAAATTCAAATTACAATGTGACTTTCTTCCTAAATGTTTTTCCTAATCATCTTTTCTAGTTCAAAAATTAGAGATAAAATAATGGTTGGTGATCCATGGTTTAAGGGAAGAGATGCACTTTATTTGAGACCATGGAATGGATATTTTTTTGTTGAGACAAAAACTATTAAGAAGCTTCTAATATGGGTTAGGCTTTTTGGACTTCCATATTAGCTTATAAATAAGGATGTTTTGAAGAATATTGGAAATACCCTAGGGGAATTCATCAAGGAAAAACTAACTACTAAGGAGCGAAATCATGCTATATATACTTGAATATGTTTTTCTATGGATATTTCAAAACCTTTGCCACAATCCATTAAGATTAAATCTGAATTAAGAGAATGTGAGTAACAAGTAGATTATGAAAATATCATATTTCATCGCCACAATTGTTATGAGATTACACACATGGTAAGAGTTTACAAAGTAAAAACTATGAAGAAAGAGACCAAAAATTCTAGCGATGAGATAAACTTCAAGATGAAGCAAGGAAATTATATAGTAATAGAAGCTAGATTAGACCAACAATATTCAACTTCGAAAGAAGAGGCAAAGAAATCCTATTTATAGCATCATTTGGCGAGTTCAAAAGAAATTAAAGGTGCAAAAGAAGATGTGGAGAGAAATCCTAAAACAAAGACGACAAAATAGGTAAAGTTTATTCCAAGTAAATCATCTTCATTTTTCTCAAGTACTATAAAATTCCCTCTAGGTAATAAAAATGAAAGGGGTGAAGATGTTACCCTTGCACTTTAAGGTTTCAAGAGCAACATAATAAAGAAATGAGGATGAAGGAAAACCATAACAATTGAATTTTTTTAGGACATAATAAGAAGGTAATTACTACAGAAGAGCATCCTTGCACTTTAGGTTTTCTAGGGCAACATAAAGAAGATTGTGCTTTTGAGGTTATTTATTGCACTTCAGACCCTTTAGGACAAGGTAAACCTAAAGATGATGAGTCTTACTATGAGCAATATGAGAAATTTAAGAGATTGATGAACATGAAAGTATTGCTAGGAATGAAAAAAAGAGAATATCCAATAAGCAAAAACAAAGAGAAAAAAACTAGAAGGGTATGATATGGGAAAACAAAAGCAAATATCACAAGTGCTAACAAGAAGTGAGGCTAAACCTACAAATAAAAACAAAAAATAACAATGAAAATAATATTTTTGGAATATTAGGGGAATGAATAAGAATCCTATAAAATGTATTAAGAAATTGTGAGGTTGTTATAGACAAGCTATTTATGGATATAGAACCTCGACAACAAATATTTTAGCCATTAGCGGTGTTGAATTTCATCTTGACATAATTTAAATTTCGAAGGCATATGATATAAAAGGAGTTGATTATGGAAACTTAGCAATTTGAGGAAGATGGAGAATATATTTGATAGAAAGGCAAATGAAAAATCTTTTATAAAAAGAAAAATTTGGTCCCTGAAGGTTAGGTGGATTGGTAAGATGATGGGCACTTACCAAGAGGAGACCTAGGTTCAAACCTCGGGGGCATGTTTAATCTAGGCAAAGGTAGTAGTTTGACCTGAGATCGCTAAGTGTGCGCCAACTTGATAACGAAAATACCAACCCCAAGCCACGGGGGTCTTCCTCGCTCTGGGTCATGTTTACCGAGGTAAGATATGGATTATAGTGGTAGCACCATGATTTGACGCTAGAGGTAATGCAACTTAACCCTATGACCAATTGTTCAAAAAGGAAAGGTAGTTGTAGATTCCTCTATGTGTCAAGAAAATAAAAAGATAAATCTAGGTATGCTTTAATTAACTTGTTAAAAATGTAATGAAAACAATGTAATATTTTATTTTTTTTAATGAAAGTAGCCCCAATGAAAGTAGTCATGCATAGTTTATTTAAAATATAAAATTATTAAAATTAAATAAATGAAATTATTATTATTTTTAAATGCCTCATAATTTTTTTTAAATGTGTAGAGACACTCCAACAATATGTATTTTACGCCTCTCAAAACACCTCTACGGTATTGATGTTTCATCTCAATAACCTTGGTTCAAAACATCCCAACCATATATTGTTGATGTTTCTATCTCAACGACCTCAATTCAAATCACAAGAAAAAATCTCTATTACTATACCCAAACAAATGTGATCAATCCTTATGCCACCTGTTATACTTTGCATCACATAATTAAAAAAATTACATTTTTATTGCATGCCCCTCTCATCCAAGTATCTTGCCATGCAAATACCTCCACATAACCCCTCTCATCCAAACATCTTGCCGTGCAAATACCTCCACACAACGTCGATAAACCCTTTGTTGGTACCTCAATGCTGTACACCCCACACAACGTGGATAAACCTTTTGTTGGTTCCTCAATGCTGTACACCTGTGTTTGGTTGTAGTTCCTTAAATCCTTTAACTTTTATCCAATAATTCATCCAACATTTTCCTATGTGGGGTAGGGAAGCACCTAAGTTATAGTAATTTGGACATCCCCTTTCAATTTCAACGTACAAGACTTGTGCCAGCTTCATCAAAATTATTACTAGGGAGTAGGTTCCACATAACGATTTCACGTACATCAATTCTTTGAATGGTGACGTGTTCACGTACACCAATTCTTTGAATGGTGACGTATCACTAAAACCATAATAAACTTGAATGAACAATGCCTGGTTGGATTTTGTTTCTTTCGACCTTTCACAATTTGGCAGTTATTAGTTCAGTGTCTAAGATGAGTCCCTTTCGTCTGAACTATCACCACCAAGAAGATTCCATTATTTTTCTTATGTTTATTTGTCTTTCATAAAATCAGGATATTTTTGAATTAAAAAAAATTAAATTATTAGGTGTTAATAATTTTATCATCTCTTTATTTTAAAAGTTTTTGTTTACACATTCTTTAAATTCTCATTAAAAGATTCAAATTTAAACTTACTTAAGTTTTCATTAAAAAAAAATCAAATTCAAACCTACTTACTATTAGAAAGTTCCACATTAAATTGGTAGATATTTAAATTTAAATAGATATAAATAATCCTATTATTTTTTTATTTAAGAGTTTTTATTAAAACACCATCTAAATGATATGGAGACAAGTTTTTTTTTTTTTTTTTATATTGATAAGTTTTTTTTTTTATATTGAATATCGGTTTACAAATATTTATAAATATCAACCCGTTCAAGCAGAGGAATCAACCACATGAATGATAATAACTAGACAACTGCCATTACACCAAATACCATTTAACTATGTAAACAAGTTTTTATTAAAAACCTAAATTTAAACCATATAAAAATCAATTTACTTTTAACTCACTAAAAATAAAGGAACTTAAACTTTTTTAACAAATGTTTATTTAACTTTTTAAAGGGATGCTTCCACCCATGTGGACTAATATTTTATTGTTAACAAAATCTTTGTGAGTTTCATGATAGAGGACGGGGGAAGAGTTGTATGGTTATTTAATGCACACGACAGTCCAGGATTTGAATTATCTAGACCTTTATCTTTTTTAAAGGTTTATGTGAATCCCAATCATTTTTTCTGGTAGCATCTCCAAATCCTAAGGATATTCGTTTTGTCAACATCTGGTTGGACCTTACACTTAAATTAGTTCCGTTTATGGAAATATCGCCATACAATTCTTATAAAGATCAATTTGTCTTGTTCATGAGGTGATTGACCAGTTCAATATGATTTAAAATTAAGACCAGTTTAATTCTATAACGACCAACTGGACAATCATTCTTCGTTGGCTTGTCGATCTCAAGCCAGACAGGCAAGCATTGGGTGCAAGTTTTTAAAGGAACCTTTATAAACCATTGGGTGCAATTTTTATTTTGTTTGTTTTATAGAAACCTTATTGTCTAGAAAATTAAAATGGGGTAGATTGGTAAACACTCTGTAGATTTATTTTTACAGATTGGAGTTACATTTTGTACTTATCAAGTAACTGATTTTTTCAGGTGCGAGTTACCCTAGGTGGTATGAGTCAGTGTAATAAAATAAGATTCAATAGATATTTATTTGTATGATATTTTTTTGATTTTTTTTTTTTTTTTGGTGGTGGTCACAAGGGGTATGTGAGAAACTTTTATTAACGTATAAGGTTTAATAGGTTCTTCCAACTATTGATCCCTAAAACCGAGAGCTATGTTTATCAACAAGAAATTTAACATTTTGCCACTACACACTCACTCCTCACACACTCGTCCACGCCGTGGTTTGAACCTTAGACCTCCTAGCCAAAGCCCACACCGTTACTTATGTAATTTTTACTAAAATCATTTTTATTAAAAGAACATGAGCAAGTGTAATAAAATAAGATTCCTTTAAGTTGTTAGTATATATTTATTTGTGTGATTTTTACTAAAATCATTTTTATTAAAATAATATAATATATATTTGTTGTTAAGTTAATTAAACCTTATTAAATAAATGTTAGTACAATTAATTGTTTTTATATAATTTTTTAAAGAGATAAAATCTTACTTAACAAGGTTAAATTAAGATTTTAGTAAAATTGGCTCTAAGGTTAAATCTTACTTAAATGAATTGTTTTTTAATATTTAATTTTTTCTTATATAAAGATTAAAATTGGCTAAATTATTTACTACCTAATTCATTTTTTTAGCAAGAGAATAATTCCCTGTCTCACCTCTTTAAATGTTTACTCTTAGTGAGGGGGACCTGGAGGGGTTCAAATTGGAACCGTCGACCTCAAACTGGCAAACTATATTTTAAAGACTAACTATATGTTATGAATCCCCCTTAACTGAAATAGATTTCTATTCTCTTTCAATTGCAATTTTGAATCTTATAAAAAATGTCCTAGCCTCCACATAGTTGTTAGTTGAAGTTTAATATGATTAATGATCAAGAAAATAAAAATTTGTCTTCGTTATTTTTTTGATTTTTTTTAAAGCACTATTAAAATTAATTTGGATAAACTCTTGTCAATGGGTCCTTGGTTCTATGATTAGGACAAATAGTTAATGCAACCCACACCAAGATTCAAATCTTGGTGACACCAAATAGCTCAATGTGACTAAGTTCATGTAAAAGTGAAAGGGCAACCCTTTCAAAACCCTACTTAAAAAAAATGATAAACTCTAGTTTTAGACATTTTATTTTACTATAAATGAAAGCAGATTTTTTGTGTCAACTTCATTGTTGTAGATGACCTTTCCATGTATATTCAAATCTTGTAAAAAATAGGCTAACACCTCTTTTATTTGCACTTGAGGCTTCCCATGATGAGCACCATATATGTAAACATTATGCCATAGACACAATAATATGTATCCAAACTTGTGCATGATTTTTAGATTTATTTTAAAAATTCTATTATTCCTTTCAAGCCATAAATATCAACAAATCATGACAGAACCAATCCTCCACACAATGCATAATGTTTTAGCTTTAAAACAATTAATACAACTTTTCATCAACTCTTTAGTATTGATGGAGCTACTCAATATATTCTTGTATTTTTTAAAAAAGAGATCCCAAATTGTGTAAGCAAAGGGACAATGAAGAAGTAAATAATCCAATGTTTCTAGATCCTTCTCACACAAGGTACATATAAGAAGTCCATCATATCTTCTTCTTTGTAGATTCTTTTCTACAAGAATCTTGCTTTGGACTTTTAATTCAAAGGAATGTTGAGGCATTAGGGAGGGTCTTGAGAGACCAACTATTCTTCCTAGGGAAATAATCAAGAATATAAAATTTTGATTGCTTTATATCCTCATATCACAACTTGATTGAGTATCCACCATCTTTCAATAGATTCTAAACCAACTCATCCTTTCATGTAAAAATAGACAAATAGAACTCTTGAAGCATCTTTTTTTTCAATGAGTTTACACAGGTTTTTATGAGGGGTCTTGATCCCCTCATACGGAATGAGGTTTGAGCCTTGAACCTCTCAAAGAGAGGCCAAAGCCCTTATCACTACAGTAAGCTTGCAACTCAACTCTCGAAGCATTTTTTAAAGCTCATTCGTTATTTGTTTTGAGTTCCTCTTCTTCAACTAGGTTTCTTATAGAAATTTTATGATCTAGAGGTGTTAGTAACATTAATATAATCTTCAACCTTTGGACCTTTACAAGCTATACATGACTAAGCCAATGATTATTATTTTAATTAAAAATAGGAGGACAAGGCTTCAACTAAGCATCAAATCAAAACCTTACAAAATCCCATTCCTTGAAAGACCATCTAATATATTTTTATTGTTTGTAAACTATTTAATATGAAGTTTTATATTAGCAATCCTCTTGCTAGGATCATTTCCTATACAACATTAAGAGAAGCTATATATTTTTGAAGTAAAATTGCTCAACTCTTTCCTTGATCTTTGAATAACCTCCAACCAAGTTTTGTCATTGTTGTCAGACACGTAACTCTACAATTTTGCAAGTTTGTTTCTCCCATATTATTTTCTTTGTAAACCATATCCCACTTATAAAGAGAAAATCTAAAATTTTCCTCACATCTTTTCAAAAAAAATCCTTTGAATTCTATCAAATTTGGGTGCTATACATATTGATAATCTGGATGAATCACACTATAAAATTTATGAATTGTAGCCGTCCAACCATGAATAAGAACTTACCTTTTCAACCTACTAAATAAATTTTCATTCTATTCCAAAATTGAGTTGCAAAGCTCTTTCTTTTTTCTTTTGTTAGATAGAAGAATATTGAAACATTTTGATCGAAATTTCTCAACTTTAAATTTTACAATATCCAAAATAATCTTATGAATCTAAAACAATATTAATGAAAAAGATCTCAACTTTTGTAATATCAACCAATTGTTCTATAACCTTCTCATACCTTGATAGTATTGATTTAGACTCCATGGTCTCACTATCTTAAAGATGATTTAAAATAAAAGTATCATTAACAAATTAGAGATGAAATTTAAATCAAACATTTGTTACAATCTAAATACATATAACTTTTTCTTAAATTTTTCCATTCTCTCCAACTCCTTTACAAAAACATCAAACAAATAAGGAAATAATAGATCATACATGTAAAAATAAAAGGTTTGACTTAAATTATCCAATAAAAAATCTAGACATCAAAATAAAATGTTTTAAAGTGACCATATAAATTAATCTAAAAATTTTTTAACAATCTAAATTCATCACCTAAAATAATGAAATTTAAAAAACTATATTTCCTTTCATTGAATCTAACAAAATCAACTCTAATTTATTTTTATGCATAGAGGAATCACTAACATCTTTTACCATATACTTTTTATTTTTTAATGCATAGGAGAATATCATTTTTGTTGGATACCTGATCAGGCTTAGATGCTACCACTATAACCCTAACCCAATGGGTGATACAAAGTCAATGGACCCCCAACCCTCCAAAGCATCAAACTAGGGTAACCAATCACCAAACACTTGAACCTATCCCCTTATAGGCACACCATGGTTTGAACCTTAGACCTTCCAAAGAGAGGCCAAAGCCCTAACCACTATGTTATCCTTGTAAACAAAACCTTTATGGTAATTCAACCTTGGACCTGCTGCATGTCCTATCCGAATGAATAAATAAATAAATATATATATATATATATATATATATATATATATATATATATATATATATATATATATATATATATATATATATATTTTTTTTTTTTTAAATTTATTTGGTTAATGTGAGAAACCCCTACAACCAATGCACAGGGGCTGCGCAGTCTCCTATCGACCATGATCCCTGTAAAGTTGAAAGCTATGCCACAACTTTAACACACAACCACCACACACCTACACCACAACTTTAACACACAACCACCACACATCCACCCCTCACACACTGCCCCGAACTTTGGACCTCCCCCATCCTATCCGAATATTACTCCTATACCTACATAGTAAATATTTTATGCATAAACAACAACACAAAGAGTAGTCACTTTAATTTAAAAGTTTAAAAATCTAAAAGCATCTTTAAAAGAAACTCATACTTTAATACCATGAGATCTAACATTTACAAATGATAACACTTAATGTCATATTATGGTTTTAAAAGTTGTGCAGCAGCGTAAAATGAAAGCTTTATACAATGCAAACCAAACTCACCAAATAATTTAATAAAAAAAACTCATTATAATTATTATAAATGTTTTTTTTTTGGTATAAGGTAGAGGTGGTTATAAGGTCCACAAACCTTTTACAAAGTCAAAATGGGTTGGTTCTAGCATCAAGCCCGTATAATCAAAATACAAAATGGATCTTTCTAAGACTCACATTAAGCCATACTTAGAGTCCACAGTCCTATACTTGTCGCTTGACTATTCGGGATAAAACAAAAACCAAACAACACCTAGCACTTACTAACACTAGGTTGTTTGTCTTGTACACTTGTCACCTCCCGAGGCCCCGACAAATGGGATGCCTTTTACGCCTAATTCCATACTGTCGGATTACTCATCATCGGCCCCTACGATCTCCCGATGCTCTAACGGGTTTGATCTTAGCTCTTCTCTAGCGACCAACACCAATAGTTCTTGAGGGAAGTTATCCTTCCAAATTTGCATCTCCCCAACGAAAACTGCAATATTTGCCATTAGATCCGTCGCTTGGTTCCCTTCTCTGAAGGTGTGTTGGATTCGGGCATTAACCAAATGAGATTTATGAATCTTTGCTTCTAGGATAAGCTCCAATATGGTCCAGTTGGGGTCTTTATCCTCCTTAATTGCCTTGATTATATTAAGCGAATCCCCTTCAAAGATAACTTCCTTATAACCCTCAAGTCTGGCAATTCTCATTGCATGCATGCAGGCTCGGGCTTCTGCAAAATGATTTGTTTGAGTTCCCAAAGGCTCTGCAAAGGCAAGGACCACTTTTCCTTCCTCATTTCTCAAAACTCCTCCTGCTCCTGCAGCCCCCGGATTTCCTTTAGTTGCCCCGTCAAAATTAAACTTAACCCACTTTTGTGTGGGGGGTATCCACTTGACACCATCCCGTGGGTTGGTTGTAATGTCTAGGTGCTGGAAGTTCCTCTCCCCGGTTCCGCAAAATCCTCCTTTCCCTTAGAGACATGGTCTCATTTTTGAAGAAGAAAGTTTTCCGAGTTTTCTTTCAAAGCTACGATTATTTTATTACCACATAACTCGGGATCTTTCTTACGTCCTTTAAATACTCTCTTATTTCTCTCATTCCATATCCCCCATAAAAAATGGGGTAGGCTGAGCTTCTAGAGCCAAGTCAAAAGCTTTGCCGGAAGGGGAAGCCCACTGTATGCGAAGTCGGACATGCTATTTGGACGGACCCAATCTATATGAAATTTGGACGGGATCATTTGGAAGAGCTGTACAAGAAAAATCACAAGTTAGAAATATATGACTTACAGATTCTATTGCTTTCTCACACAAGATACATCGATTGATGAATTGGAAACCTCTCCTTTGCAGATTATACATTTGTCGGGATCTTATTTTGAGCTGCCAACCAAAAGAAGAAAGCTATTTTTGGGGTTAAATTATTTAACCAAATAACGGAAGTCGGAGTCCGACCATTGAATCCTGAGTGGATTAACTTATAGGCGATTTTTATTGAATAGATCCCACTTGTAGTTTTGCCCCAAATCGCCTTGTCTCTTCCTCCCCCGGGAATGATCGGGAACACCCTTAAAGCATCATTGAGTTTGGTTAGGGCCACCTTCTCTTGCTACGACAGATTATGAGCTGTGATTTTCTTCCAAGAAGAAGTTTCTGTGCTACGACAATAAAATCCCCTACTTTTCCTCCCATTTCCTTCGAAAGTTTATGTTGGAGGACACGAAGGTCTAAGTTATCTTTCGGAGGGGCCTCTTCCAACCACGGGTCTTTCCAAAAGTCCACTTGTCTTCCATTACCAATTCTCCATCGATGCCTTTCCGACTACCTCCAGACATTCGAGCAAACAATTCCAAAAATAGGATCCTCTAGGAAGATTATCAGCTTTCAGGAAGTCCTGATTATTTTTTATATATTTTGCCTTAAGAAGTTTTACCCATCCCAATTGATCATTATTGATAAATCTCCATACTTGTTTGCCAATCAGAGCTTGATTCATTTCTTTCATTCTCTTTAACCCCGAGGCCCCCACGATCCTTGCTTGCACACACACCTGATTCCATGCTACCAACGAAATTCTCTTTCTCTCCTCCGAACACGACCACAAGAAGTTGCGTTGAATTAGCTCCAATGTAGCTCGGACCTTTGCGGGCATTCTAAATAGAGACATGCGATAAATTGGAATGCTACGTAAAGTAGTTTGAACTAATAAGGCTTTTCTGCGGAGCTGAGAAGGCTGCCCTTCCACCCTGCTAACTTTTTGGAGATCCTGTCAATGGTCGAGTTCCACAAAGTAGCCTTCATTCTTCCTTCGAACATAGGCATGCCTAGATAAGTTCTTTGGTAGAAGCTCCTTTCCACAACCGAAGAGGTTAGCTATTCTTTCCTCCCTCCCACCGGGCGTGTTAAAGAAATAGATGCTACTCTTCTTATAGTTTATGTCTTATCATCTGTCTGTCTCATACTTGGTTAGAATTCTCTTCAACTTCCTAGCTTGAGGCACGGAGGCTTTGGACACAATGATTGTATCATCCACAAAGCTGTTGGTGAGACAACGCTCTGCTTGTTGAGGTCTGGTTTAAAACCTTCCAATTGACCATACGCCACCATTGCTTGAAATGTTCCTACCCAATGCTTCCGCTAAAATAATAAACAAGTATGGAGACAAAGGATCTCCTTGTCGCAACCCCCTTTCACTCTTAAAGTAGCCGGAGGGTGACCCATTCACCATGACGAGAAAATCTTGTAGTAGAGATACAACTAAAAATCAACTTAATCCACTGAGGACAGAAACCAAACTTACCCAAAATCTTGGTGAGGAACCGCCATGAGACCCGGTCGTAGGCTTTATTCATATCAAGCTTTAGTAACATACATGCTTCCTTACTAGTCACCATTGAATGAATAACCTCATGAATTGTGATGATACCATCCAATATTTGTCGCCCTTTCACAAAGCCACCTTGTTTCATATCAATGATGAAAGGAAGGATAACCTTCGACCTATTGGCGATTGTTTTTGTGAGAATCTTCATCGAGTGTTACATAAAGCGATAGGGCAAAAGCTGGAAAATTCCATTGCTCCCACTAGTTTAGGGATGAGGACTAAAAAAGTAGCATTAACTCCTTATGGGATTTCCATGTCCTTTTGAGCCTCAATTATAGCTTCCACTACATCATTGCCTAGGATATCCCAAAACTTACGGAAGAAAGGCTGCGGGGGAAGCCATCCGGTCCTGGGGAGGTGTTACCATCCATGTCAAAAATGACCTTCTTGATTTCCTCCTTTGTGAAAGGACTAAGTAAGAATCCATTAAGATTATCGATTCTGAGGGGTGGAATGGCTGCCAGCGAGAGAGTCCTCTTCTTCAATAGTCGGATTTACATCTTCTAGCAACGATTTAAAGTACTCAACCGCTTCCCTCCTTATGTCTTCCATATCTTTGGTGTTAGACCCATCGGCCATCTTGATCTCCTTAATTTTGTTAGTACTCCTGTGGCGAAGAGTAGAGACATGGAAGAACTTTGTATTTCTGTCACCCTCCTTTAACCAACGCGAGTCTGGATTTACTGCCTCCAAAAGGTTTCTTCAAATCCTAGCATCGTGTGGTATTCGGCTAACGGCTCCCTCTCCTGGTTTCTCGGATCCTCCGTAAGCTGCTTCGACTTCGACTTCTCCTGTAGTTCATTGATCTTGTCTTTTAGTTACTGCCTTTTTAACAAAAATATTGCCAAAGGAAGTTTTGTTCCACTCTCTAATGTTAGCCTTCACATTCCTTAGTTTACATGCCACTTGGGCCGGTTTCGAACCATTATACTTTTTGTCCCACCATTGGGCAACCAGATCCTTGAGATCCTGATGTTGGAACCACATAAGTTCGAATCGAAAGGGTTTGATGTATCTTTTCTTAGAGTCCTCCCCTGTTTCCCACAGAATTGGGTTGTGATCAGACCCGATTCTTGGGAGTGCCGTTAATGAAGAGTCCCCAAACCTCTCCAGGCATTCTTGAGAAAGAAGAAACCTATCTAATCTTATCTGAATTTGGTTTTCCTTCAATCTTTTGTTAGACCATGTATAGGAGAATCTACGCGAGGTCCACATCCATCGGCTCATGTTGCTCAACAAAATCTCTAAACTCGTAGATATCGGCAGTTATTCTTTGAGAGCCCCCCAATTTATCTACGGGATTAAGGTAGCAATTGAAATCCCCATCCACAATCCAAGGGTAGTTGGGGACCGTCTCCCTCAATTCAGCTAGGTGACTCCAAAGAACCCTTCTCGGTCCACTGTCTAAGCTGGAGCATATACATTCGTTAAGATCCACTCTTCTGCGTGGTTTTATCCACACATAAGAGACAAATAAACCAACTAGACATCGGAATCACTCTACTATCAATCACATTTTTGTTCCACATAACCGGTAACCCTCCTGCTTGTTCCGGTGGCCTCTTGGCCTACTACTTCGACTTCTCGCCAAGTCCTATTCTTAAAAGGAATAACTCTACTCTCCTCCATTTTAGTTTCTTGCGGTAAAATCATATCCGGTTTGTGTTCTTGTCTAAGAGCATACAAAGCTCTTATTTTTGCGGGATTACTCCCACGAATATTCCATGAAAGAATCTTCATTTATGGGCTTTGGATCCTCGAGCCTTCGCCCCAAAGAGCAATACTTCTTGAGTGCCATCGGCCACTCCTCGCTCCGCTTCTTTACGCCTTAAGGCGGCATTGCTAGGTTTCCCTCTTCCCACCGAACCATATCCCCATACATCCGCTCTAGGTTGAAGTTCCTTGGGATTCACTTGGCTTCTAGTAACCATCTTGGGTAGGTCGGTCTTGGTCTTTGGGGTAACAATTTGGCTTTCCAGGTTAACTGGTCTTTTTGACAGTGGAGATGATTCCGTGCTCTTAGCTTCTTGATTAGTAGATTCTTTTTCCCTGCTTTGGGGTTACACTGATCTTGGTGGTTCACCTCTTCCTCCTGAGTATCCTTGCATGTATTATTAGTTTCCTGCTCCTTCCTCTGATTTTTCTCCTCTAAATCCTTCTCTTGAGTCTCCTCTACCTCAGATTCCACTTCTTGGTTGTCCATCTGATCTCCCTTCAAATGATTTAATGCATCAAAGCTGTTCTCCATTGGGATGTTGATCTCCTTGGAATTTCTTCCCATAAATTCCTCTGCGGTACATGGGACCACTTCCACCAGAGCCTCCATAGGCCTCCCGTATCACCCAATCAAACTTACTTGCCCCGGGGCGTTGATCTATGGGGTTCTTTCCTTTGTGATTTGGCTCACGAGGCTTGCTTGTATCATCTTAGGAGCGAGGTTGAGCTTGAGGGTTCCCATCAAAGGGACCGGCTCCCCTGTGAGAGGGTTTCGGGGCATAGGAATTTTTGGGAGGAGGGTTAAAACGTTGCCTCTTGCTTACAATAGGGCGAACGGGGTCTACGATATTCGGATTTCGAGCTCCACGTCCTTGAGGCCCGGGTTGGGTAGGAATGGAGATCTGCGGGGGAGGATATTATTATGGGTTTGAGGATCAGTATTTTGGAGTGGGGGCTGGTTCTTGGAAATGCAGTGGATACCCTGGTGCCCTACCTTCCCACAAACACTACACTTAAAAGACATATTTTCATATTCAAAGACATGAGTATGAAGGCCAAACATAGACAACAAAATAATGGATTTAGGGAGATCTTTACTCAGGTCCGCCAACACACACATGCGAGCGAGACAGGAGTCTTGTTTTGCTCAAGGTTGCGGGATCAATAGCTATTAGTTCTCCAATCTCCGTAGCTATCCCGGCCAAGATTTGTTCGTTCCAGAAAAGCGGAGGTAATCCTGGCATCTTAACCCAAATAGGAGCCAAATCCGGCACTGAGTGCGGGGGTTGAAATCGGGGGACCAACGCTTCAGATACAAGCCCCTTTTCCCAAAAAACCAAGGACCTCCTTGGAGAGTCCTTTCCATGTCCTGTTCACATTGAAATGTCACCAAAAGAAAACTCTTGGGTAAAGCCTTAATCATCATACCGGCCCTTGGCTGCCATTTTTGGATGGCCCATCTCCTTATGACTTCCATGTATGGCCTCACCCCCATAAATTTAGCCACCGAGAGATGTTACGCCCTCCATAGCCACATGCTTGAGCTAAGGAATCCGGGACGTGCAACCTACCATTGACAGATTTTAGATTAAAACAAGAGTCGGATAATTTTTGCTTACCGCGAAGAGCATTAAGATATGAAGGTCTCCAGTTGCCAGGTTTCTCTTTGTCTCCTTCTTGGGTCTTCCTTTGATCCTGACGCATAGAGTCCTGGTCCCCCTCAGAGAAATCTTCAACCGCATCCGCCCAACGCCCTTGGACCGGTTCCAATAGAACTTCCTTGTCCACATCCTCCGCCCGGGGGCCTGCTATCTCGCCAGAGCCCCCACCTGCCGCGTCTGCTGATCTGCCCTCTGAAGTCCCACACCTAGGGTTTGATGCCCCTAGACCTCTCGCTCCTCCTCCTTCTTTGCTCCATCCGTCACAACTTGTTGCCTCCAAAATCTGCCATTTTTTTTTTTTTTTTTTTTTTTTAGGGCCAAAATTTTTGTGACCGCTACCGTGCACGAACTGCTAAAGTGGCGACTGCTACAGTATGCAAGCTTCTACAGTGTCAGCTGCTACAGTGGCGAATTTGATGGGAGACTGCTGCTCCCCTCTCCGA
Source organism: Wollemia nobilis (assembly GCA_028583015.1). Taxonomy (NCBI): domain Eukaryota; kingdom Viridiplantae; phylum Streptophyta; class Pinopsida; order Araucariales; family Araucariaceae; genus Wollemia; species Wollemia nobilis. The sequence goes on from JAQPPZ010002370.1 coordinate 2,886,313, forward strand.
CTGATGGCGGCTGCTGCTTCTATCTGTTTTCCTTACAGTTTTGAACATACGCATCTGTAGATTTTTCTTTGAGGTGAGTCGGTTAGTTCAAAGTATAATGCACATATATATGAAAATTAATGTTCATAATTATTATAAATGTTATTAAATGCAATTAAAATTAATTAACTCTAATATCTAAAATAAAATAAATGATAACACCTGGTTTTTAAAGCTATGTATTTTAAAACTAAATCTTTACTCAATTTATTAAAAAATTCACTTTTAAGGAAGTAACTTTTATCTCATTTGTTTGAGCTAGTTATTTAAAATGCGAATATATAATTAAAATAAACTTTTCTAGATGGGAGGGAAGAAAGTAGAGAGGGGAGGGCTCTGGTCCCTCCCCTGCTCCCCCTCCCATGGCTCCTGGTTCCTGCCCAGTCCCTGACTCAACCCAGGTCATCTCTCCCGGGGAGTGGTTGTTTACAGATGATCTCCTGGGGGGAGATCCTTCTCCACTATCTGTGCCCCTCCCGGCCGGCTAGGGTTTCCTTGGTTGTTTTTTCGGACTGGTGCTTCCCAGGGACCCCTGTTTGGTTGGGGATCCCTTCCCTTTTTCCCTCAGGCTTTTCCCTGGGGTTTTTTGCAGATTTTTCGCATGGATCTGGTCCCCTGCGTTTCTCGATGCAGTGGAGGTGATGGTTTAGGGTTTGGACAACTTCCCCTTTTTCTTGTGAATCCTCGGTGGGCTCCGTGGCTGGGCGGGATTCTTGGTCCCTCTTCTTCGGGATCCTCTTCGTTTCCCGGGGCGGGTTCCTTGTGGTGCAACTCTTTGGTCACTTCCTGATGGGCTGGATCCTCTCTGTGTTGGCTGTCGGCTTCCTGCAGGATGGCTCTCGCTGAACGGAATGTTTTCCCGGTGGGCGGGATGGTTTCTCCACAGGGCGGGATCCGCCAAATCTGCCGATTTTCCCGCGAGGCGGGATCCTTTCTTTTCTTTGGTTTCCCGGATGGCGGGATTTCCCTGTTGCTTCCCGCTAGGTGGGACTGTTTGTGGTGGTTTTGACTGCTTCCCGCGAGGCGGGATTTTATTGTAACGGTTTTTCTTTGCTTCTTGTTGGGCGGGATCTTCTCGATGGTGGTTTTTGGCTACTCCCCACTGGGCGGGATCTCCAAAACTACTTTCTTTCTTATTTGTCTGTTTCCCGTTGAGAGGGATTGTTTCATGCTTCTCTGTTATCGCTGGGCGAGATTTGCGTTTTGGTGTTCGGTTTCAAGGGATTGATGCCCTAGGCCCATTGCTTATGTAATCGGGTTTTTTAGGGGTTACAATTTCTGTAATAGGCTTATACATAAAACCAGGAGGCATGATGCAAGGCTGATTTTGTACATAAGGTTTTGGGATCCTCTATAAAAACCCTTTTTTAATCTACTATAATAATTACCAAAAAAAAAAATAAACTTTTCTAAAATGTTTTTAAAATTCACAAATAACCGATCATAAAAACAATTAAAAAAATATAATCTCCAACCTTATTCCTTAGAACTAAAGATAGTCACTAACACCATACCGTGTACACACCTGTACCTACAAAGTTTGAACCTTTCCGAGATCCTCTATATTTTTAGCGTATATGATCTGTTCCAGATCCATTTGACACCTTTCTTAAAATATTTATAAATCACCAAAATTTAGTATTAGTTGTCACATGTCGGCAATGGTTTTAGTGAAGCAATGGTAATTACAATCCATTGATCTTATCCAGAATGTGGGAGAATAAGCTAAAATTTAGGAACAAATTCTACTAAGGTTTAATTTGATATATTAAAAAAATATAAATCATCCAAACCTAGAGATCCTCCCCTCCAACTTTAGTGAGTACCCTGAACGGCATAGATGTATGCAAAACATTTTTGTTGAAATATTTTAATAATATATTATTAGACTTTCATTCAAAATATTTAATTTTTAATAAAGTTTACCAGACATAACTTCCCAAAATACCTCCGCATCAATTATTAGACTTTCATTCAAAATATTTAATTTTTAATAAAGTTTGTACCAGACATAACTTCCCAAAATACCTCCGCATCAATTAGGAAGGCTCCCATGAATGAGGGTTAAATCCCTTCCCTTGACTTTGAGAGAGTTCACACGTTATGGGACTCTGTCAAAAAAAAAAGACAAAACCCTAAAAAATTAAAGCATGCCTGGTCAACGTAAACTACACGTCCAGAAACATGCTCCTGGCAAAAAAAATATCTACGCCAATTCCAGACAATCACCAACATTTAACGTTTTTTTAATGTTTATTTAAAATATTTTTAATCCGGGTTGGCACTCATTCCTCTTGCACCACTCGCCTTTTAACGCCCAGATCCCATTTGAGCTCCAGGCCCTGCGATCTCGGCCGTCGGATCGGAGGCGCACGCGCCTTATTCAACCGACGACCGTTAGGTATCCTGTCATAGTCACGGAGAAGTCGTTGTCCAAGCTGGCCGCACCGCGTTTCGAACCTGGCACCTAATAGAAGTTGCGAATCATTTAAAATGCTTATTCGGATTCCCTTATTCGCTTCCGTGGGAAGACAAGCCTGCCTTCTTTTTCTTTATAAACGCAAAGAGGCGGGAATGGAGAACTCGCATTGACACGCAGCAGCAGAGGCGACAGGTCACGGGCTCGAAACGTCGTAGCTGCAATCTGTGTTTTTCGTGAGTACAATTCGGTGAGCGAACAAAATCTCTGTCTGTTTTTTTTGGGGATTCTTTCGTGACTTTTCGTTAGCTTGAGAGAAATCGATCGTGCTGGCTTCAGTTGAGCTTTGTTTTTTTCTTTTAGAATGAATACTTTGGATCTGTTGTGTCTGAGAACCCTAAGCTTTTATTGGTGAGAGCAGATCGGATTTTTCTTGTATGGATTTGTTTTTGGATGCGAACAAGTTTTTTCTTGTTTGAGCTGTGTAAGTCCTGCTTAGAAATTTGAAGATTTGCGGTGTTTCGTTTCGTTTCTTTTGCATTTTATGCTTTGGCGTCAATTTTACTTCATGTTGTCTCTTGTTCGGCGAAAATTTGGCGTAAAATGTTTCGCAGAAAGCGCGCCTTCTTGTTTAATTTGAGTTTCTGAGTCAGATGTGTCGGGGCAAATGTTGAGATGTATATGCAATGTGTATATGTTGGTTAATTTAGAAATACGAGCATGCATCCTGTGGAATTTTCCTAGCGACGATTGACGTGTGGTTGAGGTCCATGTGTTTGCTCTGCCAAAAAGACGTCTTTGCGTTGGACAAGATTTAATGTAAATACATTGTCTATGCAATCAGACGTTCTCACTCTGTCGCCAATCAGTGGCGCAGAGTCTGCTTGTAGGAATATTGAGGTCTGAGAGCTTGAGTCAGATCCCACTTTTTTGAAACTGATGCTTTTCGATGTTCTCTGTATTTTGTATTTTGCTTGAGCCCCTGTAAGCCCTGGATAAGCATTTCAAGATTTATTGTAGGTGCCTCCATTTAGTTCCTTTTGTATGTAGTTGCATAAAATTTGGCAGAAAATATTGTGCCAAAGGTTCGCTCTTATGTTTTGGAGTGTTAAATTTGAGTTTCCGGGTCAAATGAGGGTTGGTATAAGTGTCAAGCTGTACAGTCAATATGTATAATTCCTTTAATTTTGAAATATGAGCATGCCAGCGTCTTATGTGCATGAAAGTTTGGTAGTGAGGATTTCTATATACCGGATGCATATGCCCTGAACAACAGTTGATGTATACATGTTGTGATGTAGAGATGTCGCATTCGGTTTGCTTTTAGTGGTTGAGAGTCTGTTTTTAGGAAACCTGAGGGTGCTGGAAGCCGATCCAGTTGAGGGCTGGTATAAGTGTCAAGCTGTATGCTCAATATGTATAATTCCTTTAATTTTGAAATATGAGCATGCTAGCGTCTTATGTGCATGAAAGTTTGGTAGTGAGGATTTGTATATACCGGATGCATATGCCCTGAACAACAATTGATGTATACATGTTGTGCGTATGTAGAGATGTTCGCATTCGGTTTGCTTTTAGTGGTTGAGAGTCTTTTTAGGAAACCTGAGATCCAGGTGGTGGAGGCCGATCCGGTTTGCTCGGAACGGTTGTTTGTTCATGCATGGAATTTGGTATTTTAAGATGGATACGTTGTGTGACTTTTGTTTTTAAATAATGACTATATGCTTTCTGGGCGTCAGGTCTGGGAAGTTAGGGCTGTTTGTATACTTGATGTTTATATGCCTGTTTTGCAGGAAATATACATCCGTGAAAGGTTTGTTGTATAGGAATTGTGTATAACTACGGATTAAAGTGATGAAAGCCGATCTTTTTTAAATGGAGTTGCCTTTTTGCATCCTTAGAATACTTTCTTTGTATTTGATCTCTGCAATAGCTGGTTGAATTTTGAGGATTCTATCTATCTTTTTGGTGTAATATTTATTTCGTTTTTTGATCTGATGCTGGCATTGTGACTTCTAGCACAGTTATTTTTGTTATGGAAGTGTAAATTCATGATTTATGTGGAGATATCACAATGATATGCAGTGGCATAGAGTTCTGACTTGGCCAAAACAGGCCTGTAGTATATGAAGGATGCTATGCATAACTTAAGAATGGCAGCTCTTTCATGCAATTTAGAGGTCCATCTAATGGCCTGGTTGTTTGCATTTGATGGTATACACTTTTTTTTTTTCAATTGGTTATATGGGATTGAATGGGCCCCACTGGTATGACATCATGACCACATAGTGGTATTACAATAAAGCTTGGATATTATCTTGAACCTTGGTATCCTCTTTGAATGTTGAGGAATCTAACCAGTTGAGTTAATAATATTTGATTGATGGTAGGCACTTTTAACACACATACAGATGCATGTTTTTCAAAATCCAAGGACAACACAATTGTTGGGCATGCCCACTAGATTTGGACTGTCCTCGTAGCAGTGAATGTTCCAGGTTTCAAATAGATCACAGCCCAATGGAACTGTATACATGCTTATTACTGTCATTTCTCTACAGAATTTCTCAGCAGCATTTGCTAAAATGCAATTGAAGAGTTGCCACCAGGGTTTACTTTATGTGAAGAGGAAGCTTCATCATTGTCAACTTAGTAAGGAAACAAGCATGGCTATCAGTCTAGATGTATAAGATCTATTTTTCATACAATAGCAGGCAACTTCAAAAGGAAGCCCTGTAACCCTGCATTTGAGCCTCAAGTGGCCAGGGAACTTGGCTTAGCAGGGTTTACACTTTCTATTTACTGGATTTATTTATAATTTTATTTATTTATTTATTTTTTTGGAAACACTTTTCTTCTTCTATCTCTTAGATCCTAGTTGTCCCCTAAGTCCATGTTCAAGTGAGAATTGTCATGGTTGTGTATTCTACCTAATTTGCCATGACTTCAACCCACATGGAGAGCATATACGGTTGAGCTTGAACATAGTTCATCAACTCGACATTTGCTCTGCCTTGCCCCTAGACTATGATATGGTGGACTGTATCTGTCTCACAATTAATTGTGATTTCTTTTTGATAATGATTTAGAAGCAGGGGTTATGGGTAACGTTCATTAGTATGATTGCTTGCAAGCATATATACACTGACCAATTTTATCCTGGTCTCTTCTAGCAACTGCTTTTTTCCAGATCTAGTTCTCATTTTCAAAATTTTTATTTATTGGGAATGACTGTCAAGGGTAAACTTGCTTAAATGCATTTTCACATTGCAAAATGTACATCTCTGGCAGAAATTTTGCCAACTAGTTTTAATTTATTAGTCAGATCAGGTTTTCCTTTGTGCATTGGTCTGTCTGTGACCCATCACATTTATTGTATTGGATGTGCCACTTAGTCTGAAGATCAGAAACAGATAATAACTTTGGCTAACAGACCTTGCAATATTGAATTGGAACCCTTCCTTTACAACAACCGAAGGAAGTCTCTTGAGGTTCTTCGTTTATCATTTGTGATCCAAGTGTATGGATGCTCTCCTTGATTCCTTACTAGATTGTCCAATCCCATCTGGAGTATGTGATTTTATGTGTAAGTTTCTAATTACTTTTGTTTGCAATCTGCATGTTTCAGCCTTTCGTATGAGGTCTGTGTTTTTTGTATGCAACTAAACCTTTTGTTGCTAGTGGACAAAAGTGTTGTTTACCTTGGAATAACTTCTGAAAAATTTCTTTCTTACATAATGGAAGCTCAGCCACCAAAGGAATCAGTTTTCTCCAATTGCCACAACCCTAAACTTTCTCCAATTTAACATCCCTCTTCTTTACTGTTAGAATTTCCCATGCTCATTTTGGTGTATTAATGGGGTGACTTGAAAGACCAGGCCACAAGGGACAGCTTGGCAACTCTAAGTATTGATGGATATCTAGTTGGCCCCTGCTTGTCAAAGGGGTAGAGGTCCACTTTGGGATGCATCTACTTCAGGGTACTCCCTCATTAACAGTGCAACTAAAATGTCCTTCTCTGTCCTGGCATCATTTCTGGACTTGGAAAAAATTCTGATAAAAAGTGTTTCCTTGGCATGTTTAATTAAAGTGGAACTATTGGGTCCTTTTCTGTTTAGACCCCATTTCAGTGATGGAATTACAAAAAAATTGTTTTTGGGGTTGGGTTGGGACACAACCAACACTCTATAAAAGAATGGGTCATAACAAAACAGAAAAATCCCTACTTAATAAAACAAGCATCCAAAAGGCTAAAATCCTATAACAGAATGTATTGGGCCTCTTTCCTCACACTTTATTTCTCCTCTATTGCTTGTTTTGTTTGTCTTGTCTTATTTTCACATTTTGCAAGTCTTGAGAGCAGAACCTACCTTGTGAGCATCTTATTGCAAGCTTACTTGATTGGAGGGGACATGGTACATCAATAGTTCTTCAGGTTATTATATGCATGGATCTGCCTCTAATGATTTCATCGGCTTTCAAATGTGGGTTAACTTTCAGCTTGATGAGATCTGCCCTTCCTGATTGTATATGATAAATAATAATGCATATGCCACTAGGCATGGATGGCAGTGACCTCATCTGCTCATTTGCTGAGCATTGATCACTGTTGTAAACACTTTTTGAACTCTTGGCATATCAAGAGAGATTTTGATTGTGTGCTTGTATTGTCTGCTAATTCTAATCTCTATCTAAAATTGTTTTTTGTGATTTTCTATTTATTGTTTAGAACTCTCTCTCTCTCTTTAAATATTTATGGATTTTTAAGTGTGTACATGTTCTGTAGTTCTTACATGTTTTGAAACTTTCCTGCTTCCTTGTTAAAGGTTAACATAGATCATGCCATATTTGGTTTGAAGCTGTGAATTTCTCACTGCAGCCTATTTTATGAGAACCCTCGTGTACATGGTAACATTTTATCTCATGTGGCTAGTTCTTGAATTAAAGCATGTTTAAATATTTACATCATCCTTTGGTGTTTTTGACCTGCAGATGTTGCATCTAACTTTTATGAGCTCTGCTGCTGGTTGCTCTTTCATGTTTACTTTTAATCAAAAGGCCTTTTGATTTTTAAAAGCATTAAAGCTACCTAATTACCTTTTTTTTTTACCCTTTTGATATACTTTTTGCTCTATATTAATTATCTGCATCTTTTTTTTTTGGTAATTATTATAGTAGATTAAAAAAAGGGTTTTTATAGAGGATCCCAAAACCTTATGTACAAAATCAGCCTTGCATCATGCCTCCTGGCTTTATGTATAAGCCTATTACAGAAAACGTAACCCCTAAAAAAACTTGATTACATAAGCAATGGGCATAGGGCATCAATCCCTTGAAACTGAACACCAAAACAAAAATCCCGCCCAACGGTAGCAGTAAGCATGAAACAATCCTTGTCAGCGGGAAACAGACAAATAAGAAAGGAAGTAGTTTTGGAGATCCCGCCCAGCGGGGAGTAGCCAAAAACCACCATCGAGAAGATCCCGCCCGGCAGGAAGCAAAGAAAAATCGTTACAATAAAATCCCGCCTCGCGGGAAGCAGTCAAAACCACCACAAACAGTCCCGCCTAGCGGGAAGCAACAAGGAAATCCCGCCATCCGGGAAACCAGCAGAAAAGAAAGGATCCCGCCTCGCGGGAAAACTGGCGGATTTGGCGGATCCCGCCCTGTGGAGAAACCATCCCGCCCACCGGGAAAACATTCCGTTCAGCGAGAGCCATCCTGCAGGAAGCCGACAGCCAGAGAGGATCCAACCCATCAAGAAGTGACCAAAGAGTTGCACCACAAAGAACCCGCCTCGAGAAAACAGAAGAGGATCCCAGCAGCAGGGACCAAGAATCCCGTCCAAGCACAGAGCCCGCCGAGGATTCACAAGAAAAAGGGGAAGCTGTCCAAACCCTAAACCATCACCTCCACCGCACCGAGAAACGCAGGGGACCAAATCCATGCGAATAACCTGCAAAAAACCCTAGGGGGAAGCCTGAGGGAAAAAGGGAAGGGATCCCCAACCAAACAGGGATCCCTGGGAAGCACCAGTCCGAAAAAACAACCAAGGAAACCCTAGCCGGTCGGGAGGGGCACAGATAGTGGAGAAGGATCTCCCCCCAGGAGATCATCTGCAAACAACCACTCCCCGGGAGGGATGACCTGGGTTGAGCCAGGAACTGGGCAGGAACCAGGAGCCATGGGAGGGGGAGCAGGGGAGGGACCAGAGCCCTCCCCTCTCTACTTTCTTCCCTCCCAAATTTTATCTGCATCTTTTTAATTGCACAGTATATTACGAAGTTATAACACGTGGCAAAGGATTTAACAAGCTTGTTTCTTTCATATTTACATTGAACAGTTTTGTAAATGGTAAAATTGTTAATGTTAGTAGTCTTATCTTGGCATTGGTTAGTCTGAAGTATGAGATAAAGAAGCTTTCATTCTTTCTGATTTTCAGACCATTCTCAGTTTGACGTGCTTGTTTGGTTAATTCATTAAGTTTCCATTGTTGCTTTGTCTATTGTTTTGTAAACTCAGTTTGTGTTGAGCTTGAGTTGTTACAGCTTTCTGCACTTATTACTTGTCTTCTTTGTTATATATGTTTAAAATATATTTAGATGATATCTTATGTAATTTTCCTATGCAGGTTAAACTCTAACCTTTGAGTGAGAGTTGTTATCATCATCTCAATCTTGTGGGCCTTACTGAGAATCTGAGGCTCAGGTTGTGTTTTTCTTCTTTTCATTGTAAAGGCGACAAAACGGACCGCCAAACAGACATTTGTGAAGGTGCAGTAGGTGAAACGGAGAACATTACTATACAGGATTCAGATATGACTCCTCCAAATATCAAACCTGCAGGCAATGGAAATGGAGAAACGCGCTTTCCTCATCATCCACATCCACCTTTGAATGAAAGAATACTCTCATCCATGTCTCGTAGATCCATTGCAGCACATCCTTGGCATGATCTTGAGATTGGTAAGGGCCTGCTGTTGGTCGTTGATTATTTTTCATTATATCAGTAGTCTTGGAATTTCCTGGTTGTTTGGTGTATTATTATGTTAATATCATCCTTACCAGGTTCATCTGAATGGTTCAGACTTTACCAGATAGACTGAACTGTTGGTCCTTTTTTATTTATTTTTTAATTTGCAAATTTGTAATATACTCAAAAAATTTAAAAATAAATAAATTATTGCTTATAAAATATAATTTAAATTATAAAATATACTTGAAAGTAGAATATATTAAAAACTTTGAAATTTTCTAAGTTTTTTTTGCATATATATATATATATATATATTTTTATGAAGATTTTGTATGGGTATATTATGTAATATTAATTATCTGAACTTTTTTGAACTGAATGGAATCTCCCTGAAAAAACCAAACCTCCAAACTTTTTTGCTTTTCTGAACCTCTGAACTGAACCGTACCTGGTGACTATGGTTAATATCATGAGTTCAGAAGAGTAGATGTTATGTAGTGCTCTACAATAGGACATACGTTTTCCCTAATCATCATCTAATGTTTGCCTATAGTATTTCATAGTAATGAATGCAGGTGAAAGCATTAACATTAGTGTCAGGCCTTGCATTTGTATGAAATAGTTATCAAAATGGTGAACACTCTGCCAGCATATAAATCATTTTTATGACAAATTTGTATGGTACTTAAAGGGCCTGTTTAGTGTAGAAATATACATTCTAAGTGAGATTCTTCGAAGTTTTGCCCTTGCTTGCTATTTGGCTTCACATAATGTTTCTATAGAAAAGCAATATTCATGTGAGTGTTCTTTACCTTATCATTTATTCACATATCCTATTCAAGTCATGAAAAAAATGTATTGTAATGCTTTTCTATCTTCTACATGTAACACAGTAGTCTTTGATCTTTTGCGCTCTCGCTTTGCCTTTTATATTGGGTAATTCATTTAACTGTTTACTTTGAATGCTTGGCTGCAGGACCTGGAGCTCCTTCGGTTTTTAATTGTGTAAGTACTTAATGCATTGCATGACAGTTGACTAGATATGGATATTTTCTATGAGATTATCCCCTCTGATTGGAAAAGTTTTTATTTACTCATGGAGTTGGTTTGCATGCCTCCTGCTTGGAAAATTATATACTTGAAAATATGTTTACTTTCATAAGTTTGCCCCACCTCCTTCATTCATTCATTACACATTTCACACAACTAAGCTCTTCTGGGAGTATTCTTTATAATAAACTCTTAAGCCTTCAGGTATCATAAAGATTACAATAAATATGAAGTATTTGCATTTTTGTATTTAAAATGGTACAGAGCAGTTTCCATCACAGTTTGGTAAAAACTTAGCTGCCAGTTAACTGTGTAGTTGTGAATACAAATAGTAAAATGATGGTAAATATGCCTTATATGACTGTACTCTAGCTGACAAATGAATAGAAAAGCCTAATATTTAAGGTGTTTATTGTCTTACCATATCCGATGGGGATCGGCTTAATGTATTTACCATCATATGATGTTAGTTTTGATCTGCCCATTTTGGCTATCTACCCATAATGCCCATTTTGGCAGATCCATTAGTATGTTTGTAGTATGAGATGAAATCTGCATGGATGTAAATCACTATTTTGTTCATGCTGGCGACCTAGTTTAGCACTTGATAAATGTTCATGTCAAGAGAGAGCTTGTGGCTTGTTCATTTCTAATTCCTATATTAGCCTGTCAAGGATCCAGGACTATTGGGAGCTTTAATCAGATGGAACTTTGATGATAATTCTGCTGAATTTCATGGAATGTATTTGCCTTGAGAAAAAACAAAGATCTATGTAATGCTTGTCACTAGAGGGCACTTGACATTTTTGCTTTATTGATGCTCATTATGACAGGTCTTCCTAAATATATCTTAACATAACCAATTACTTTTCTTAGCTAAGGTCTCTAAACTTGTCATAGGTATAGGTTCATAAAACACCACATGCCAATTTTAAATAATATTAGAATGCATGTTTGCCCAGCAATGCTTTTTCATTTTTAGAAGAGTTTTTAAATATCACAAAAGCTCATTTGTTGGCAATCCCTCTATGCATTTGAACTCTATGGTGTTTGGCAGGATAACATTCTATCCCATCTCCAAATTGTGACTTGAACCTGAACTCTAAAGGTGTAATCCACAGTTATATCTGCAGTCTGACCGAGTCCTTTATCTGATATTTAAGGCTAGAAAGTGCTTCTGATGTGTACTGAATAGCAAAATTCTAGCATCACGTTATCATTGGTAAGATTCAGGAAGAATACACTATATAATGATTTGATGTCCAGAAGAATCCACTGATTGCTTGATTTGTCCTTACTTTTCATTCATAAATTTATTTAGTGTCTGGACTATTATCCCCTTTCCCTTCTGTTGCATTGTCACTCCAGAAAGGACCCCATCCTCTAGCATGACCCCATCCTCTAGCATTTCAGACTACCAGAATCATTAACATGTGGTGTTCTCTAGTGTGTAATTTCATTTAGGCTCCTTTTTCGTCTCAAATTATAACCATTTTTTTTTCCGGAAATGTAAGCTTTAAAATTTTAAATGATTTTTCTATCTCAAAGTTTCTCTCCTTGTTTGTGTGCATTTGTAACATTTTTGATTTTTTAAAGTACATATTTTAAATTTATTTTCTAGCTCAAGCATAGTTTTAAGGTTGCGTTTCTTTGCTGTTGGTATTATTTTGATATGAAAGTCTGATCTATGGTACATGACTGTTTCCATGGTTTGCTATTTTGGAGGCTAAAACTACATATTTGTTTTCAACTTTAGGTTGTGGAAATTGGGAAAGGAAGTAAAGTGAAATATGAACTAGACAAGAAAACTGGTCTGATCAAGGTATGCTTTATTTGTTTTATGACTTGAAAAATTCAGATATTGATTTTTTTTTCGTAATTACCCTTTTCTGTGTGTGGTTGCTTTGTGCCAAATCAAAAGGTTGTCTAGGTTTTTCATGATTTTATTCTCCAATTTATATGCAGGTAGATAGGATTTTGTACTCATCAGTTGTCTACCCTCATAACTATGGTTTCATTCCACGAACACTATGTGAGGATAATGACCCACTGGATGTACTCGTTCTCATGCAGGTACAGCAACATTAATATTTATTGGTATCTCTCCTTCTCTTATGTATTTAAAGTGTAATAGGTGATTGCAGGTCTAAGCAAGGTGCTCTCAAATTTCTGTATTGGCTTTATTTTAGTTTGAAGTTTCATTTAATCGCTGGACCTGCTGAACCTGTTTATTTATTTATTTTTTAAATTTTAACACGTGTGTATGCCACACACACACACTTGTGCATATCTTGTTATTTCTCTGTACATTACTCTAGCTGTATTGTCTGAAAGAAAGTGATTGCCTTGTAGATGTTTGAGACTAAAAATGACATGTTTTGTGTAAATTAATAGGAACCTGTTCTTCCGGGATGCTTTCTTCGGGCTAGAGCAATTGGCCTGATGCCTATGATTGATCAGGTATGCATAAATTTGTCTGCTAGCTCCAAATATTTTGTCTGAGTTTAAAGTGAAAAGCATACCTTGAATTGTTGTTATTTGGTAAAGTAGTGCGCTGGAGATCTTAAGTACCATATGCAAGCGCCTATCATTTTCTGAAATTGGAATATGGATGCCTTAAATTGTTACAAGGTGAATCTGTGAATCTATGACCTGAACATTATTGAAACTTTGTACAGAGGATAATTGCAATGTCTTGCTTTGGCAAAGACCACCCAGATATGTTTTTCCTCAAAATGTCACAATTAAATTACTAGAACTATTTAAATTCATTTCTATGGTGTTGTTACTGTTGGTGAATGTTTATAAGCACAATTTTTGTGAGGGAAGGAATGATATCTCAAAAACATTGCTCCACTTTTCAGCCTTTTATCATGGCATATATACTCATATGCATACAGTCCTTCATGTATGCTATCTAGATATCCTTCAAGGGACGCCATGGATATTAGTCCATATACTTAAGTAATATATTAGAAGTTATGGTTCTTATCAGATGGAGAGATCATGAGTTAGGTCGATCTGCAAAATATTGTTGCCTGGTTTGGCTGAATATTTTCATAACTATTTGATTTTTGCTAACTGTTTCCCTTGCACATTTGCCACATTCATAATGTAAGGAATTGTAATCAAAGGCAAATGAGATCCACAATAGAAAATAAGAGAAAAAAAAGCTCATAACTTTCCATTGCTCTACTTGTGCAAATCATTCTTGTATCTCATTCACTTCCTTCTATTCCTGCAACAAATGAAGGCTGAAGCAAAATGACAAGGGAAGAAATTAAAATATCATATGAGGGTAAAATGATCTCGTCTTCTTCAACTCACCTCATTCTTGTACCAAATGCTCTAGGCTTTAGCTTGATTATTTTTTATCTTGAAATTGAATATCCTCTAGGCTTTAGCTTGATTCTTTTTATATTTCAGATCATAAGATTTCATAGCCTTTAATGGTACAGGAGGCAAAACCCAAAGTTGTTCTTTCACTGTATCTCGAGGAGAATGTTAATGTCTTTGTGCAGAACAAGTTCTGCATAGATGTCCACACTGATGGCAATGCTTACACCGGCTGTTACCACACTCATCCATGATACGGAAACCTCAATACTAGTACAATCTTCAATTCAATACTGCAAACCTCAAATTTGATCGAAATTAAAAATATACTATAGGTAGTATTTCTTCAAAAATTTGGATTATAAATCATGACAAGCTAGATTACTTCTTGCATGGTTATGGAGTTGAAGAAGCAGTCTAGTTTTCAATTTTTATCATGAAATTTATGAATTTTGATATTGCATTGGATTCTTTCTTTTTTCACATACAGAACTCCCCTACAGTTCATCTTTGCAATCTCTGTGTTGAAACTTGTCACTTACGCATCTCACATTCTAGTTCTTTTCTCCCTCTTTGAATATACATATGTCTAAAGTTCAAATCCTAGAATAATATCTACTTTCATTTATACAGGGAGAAAAGGATGATAAGATCATTGCAGTTTGTGCTGATGATCCTGAATTTCGTCATTACAAGGACATCTCAGAGCTTCCCCCACATCGTTTAGCAGAGATTCGGCGCTTCTTCGAGGATTGTATCCTTTGCGTAACAAGGCTGCTACTACGTCAATGTTTTTGAATATGATGATTATGAGATTTGACTGTTACTTGTTTAATTGCTAAAAGTTACAATTTTTGACTGATTGTGCTGGTCAAGGCTCTCTTTACATACCTTTCTGAATCTCCAGATTCTATGTTTTTCTTGACGTCATGAAGACAAGAAAAATGAGAACAAAGAAGTTGCGGTGAATGAGTTCCTTCCTTCATCAACTGCTTTTGAAGCCATAACGCATTCAATGTAAATAATGTTTCTGTTTTTCTATTTTTAATATGCTATTTTTCTGTTTTTAATATGCTATTTGGCATATATGCTTTATCTTGAGAAGTGGCAAGACTAAGCCCTTGACATTTGACATGCGCTTTCACAGGGACTTGTATGCCTCATACATTGTGGAGAGTTTGCGAAGATGAGAACTGAACTTGCTTGCAGAAAGCAGGTTTAGATGAAGTTTGTGATGAATGCAAGTTAGATATTATTTGTCTAAGCGCAATTGGTGAAAATAGGATATTACCTATATCAATGTAATTTTTTTTTGATAGTGACTAGACCACAGGAATACTTATCCTATATGGTGCCTGTATCTTTTCATGAGGTTCTAGCTTATAATGGTTATAGTATATTTATTTGTTCTTTATGTTGGTCGTAGTGGTTTTGACGACGCAAATGTAAAATTAATGCAACATGGCCAACTTGCTTTATTGTGGTTGCAAACTGCCAAAAATGTGGTACATGTAACTTGGATACTTGGTTTATAAAATTTTCTTGCTTGATGAATGCTTGAATATATTTGTTTAATAACAATAGATATTAATCACAAGTGAACTGGTGTTGTTCGTATTTGCATCTGTTCCAAAATTATTTAAAATTTCTTATTAAGATTGATAATGTGAATATAAAATTATGCTTTTCCAAATCCTTTCAATACCTAGAGATAAACTGAAACTCTGTTTGGTTCCCAACCTTTCCAAAGTAATTTACTTTGTGTTTTTAAGAGCCTGTAATTTTTTTTTTTTTTAACAAATGTATATTTGAGCAAAGGCATTGAAGTCAAAGAAATATAATGCCTGTATTAAACAGGCATCCTAGTGTCACCACCCTTTTCTCTAATTTTTTTTTGAGTCACTTTGTTTAATTGGGTGAGTTGATTCTTTTCCAAAAATGTTTTTTAATTTTATATAAATTGTTTAGGCAAATATTGGGGTTCACAAATTGATTAATATTGGTAAATTATATTTAAAATCAAATAAATCAAAAGTAAAGGTGTCTAGGTTTTCCTTTTAACCAGTTCAAAAGTCATGGTATTCAAGAGGTGGCTTTTTAATTTTTGTGTTTTTAACTATACACTATTTGCGATTTGATTTTTTACAAAGAGCATTGCAAACATTGTTTCGGGTATATATTTTTTCATGTAGGAATTTATTTGTATTTTAACCTAAAAATTTAAGTTTTTAATCTTTTACATTTAATTTAATTGGAGTATGGTTGAATGATCATATATTGGATAAACATCTTTCAAGAGGATCAATGCATATGGCTTATGACCTAGTGGATGTTAAATTAGTTATCTTTATCTTTGATGGTGTCACTACCTTTTTTTATGCGTATATTGTGACAATAGCTTTTCTCCATTTGGGATGGCAACAATTTTTTTTTGAAGAATAACTCTTGAGATATTTGTGTGGCAATAGCTTTTTCTTTATTTGAAATGGTAAAATGTTTTTTAAAGAGTAATTCTTTTTTAGATATTTGTATGACAATAGCTTTCTCTTCATTTGGGATGGCTACAAATTTTCTTGAAGAACAACTCTTTGAGTGTGTAAGCACTATATGTAGAAGCCTTGACATTATTTCTAGTGAGTCATTGTCTTTTATAGATGCATCATTATGATCTTTGAAAGAGATGTTATAAAAAAGATACTTGCTTACCTTTATTTTCTTTAAATAATGTGGAATAGTCTTCTTTTCATTGTTGCACACTTGGGTTGGAGTGTGGTACAACTTGAGTGCTTTGAATAATGTGGAATAGTCTTCTTTTCATTGTTGCACACTTGGAGTGTAGTGCACCTTGAGTGTGCTTAATGGTGTAGCTTTTGGAACTTTGAATAGAGGTCCAAGGTTCGAATCTTGTGAGGTTTGGTTTGGACACCATGCTTTGGTAAACAAAGTATGGTTGGATAACCATATATTGGGTAAAACATCTTTCATGAGGGTCATCTCATATGGCTTGTGGCCTTGCGAATGCTAAAAACTACTTTATCTTTTACATTTTAGATGTCAATTCTTGTTATAGCTTTTTAAAATCTTGCATCTATCCTTTTGTTTCATGTGGAGCTTAGCCAACAGCTTTCTTTTCAATTCTTGCTATAACTTTCCTAAATCTTGCATTTGTCTTTTGTTTATGCAAATCACAAGCATGATCACAAATTTGTGCACAATGACTTAACACCCTTAAAAGTTATCATCCTATATGATAGTAAAGATCTTTTCCTCTTGCTGGAGCTATTGTCTTCTCTCTACTTGGCAAACTCTTTGGATTGATTTTTAGTTCTCCTCTTGGAGCTTCAATTGATTGCTCTTATGAAATTTTCCATAAATTGACTTGTTAAAAACTTAGTACGTAATTACTAATACATAGAAACCTTGTCAATAAAACACCTATAAAAGCTATAAGGAGCTATTACTTTGATACCAATTTTCAACATAATGTTCAAAATATATAGACTAATTGATTCAAAACCTATTTTTCATCTCGTTATCCAACATTCATGAAAACACTTGCATTTATCTTTTATTTATGCAAATTATAAAAAGTCACAAATTTATGCACCATGAATTTGCACCCCTACAAGTTCTTATTCTATATGATAGTAAGGATGCTTTTTTTTTTGGTTGAAGTTATTATCTTATCTCAACTTATCAAACTTTTTGAATTGAATTTCAGTTGTCTCCTCTAGAGCTTAAGATGATTACTCTTATGAAAAATTTCTATTAATTGACTTGCCAAATGTTTAACATGCAATATCTAGTTTTAAGCAACCTCAAACACATTAGTAAAACACTTGTAAAAGCTATAAGAGCCACTTTTTTGATATGAAATGGCTTAAAATGCTCAATTTTTTTTACAAAACATACAAATAAACTAATTTAAATATTATTTTATATCTTATTATCCAACATTCATGGAAAATGCTTGCATCTATATTCTATTTAAGCAAATCACAAGTAAGGTCACAAATTTGTGCACAATGAGTTTACACACCTAAAAGTTTTTACCTTAGATGGTAGTAAGGATCTCTTCATCTTGTTGGAGCTATTGTCTTATCTCAACATGACAAACTCTTTGAATTGAATTTCATTTGTATCCTTCTAGAGGTTAAGTTGATTACTGTTTATGAAAATATCCATTAATTGACTTGTCAAATATTTAGCATGCAATTTTTAATACAAAGCAACCTCAAACACATTACTGAAACACTTGTAAAAGTCATATGGAGATACTTTTCCAAAGGACTTAGAATGCTTAAAATCTTGTTTAAAACATACATGCAAACTATTTTTTCATCTTGCTATTCAACATTCATAAAAATAGATGCATTTATATGTAGTAAATAGAGGATTATCAAGTTGAATGGGTGATTCACACTATAAGCCAAGGTTCTAATCTGATGGGTGATTTGAGTGGGTATCTTTAACATTTTTTTGTGGGAGCAAGGAGTAGAGAAATTTGAAGTTCTTAATTTAAATATTTGGAAAATTTTAGAAAATGAAGGATTCATATGAGAAGCCAAGTATATCAATGTTCTTGCTCTAGATCCCTAAAGAAATTCAAAGAATGAAGGATTTTTATGACGAGAAATTGGTCAAAATGGAAGAAATATCATTTAAGGAACCCTAACTTTAAGTAATGATGCCTTAGTTAAGGGGAGCCATTTTTAGTCGACTGAGAATCCTTGTTCAAGTAATAGATGATTCATTGGAAGTGATTATCAAGGATAAATATTGGTTTTAAAAAAAAGAGGGTTAGTATGTAACTTATAATATACAAATATTGACCATTGACCTGTTTTTTGAAGATTCAAAAGTGGATTGAACGGAAGTGGGAATTGAGTCCACATTATTTAATAATTTTTCTTTTGATTTTTTATTCAAAAGTGGATTGAATGGAAGTGGGAATTGAGTCCGCATTATTTAATAACTTTTCTTTTGATTTTTTTTTCTCATCTCTTTAGTATAGAAGTCAAACATAAATTATTGGATGGCAAGCATCATTTTGAGGAAAGTCAGCTTGTATTTAAGGTCATAATAAGAATTTTCATGTGAAGATAAAAACTCTTAGAAGGCTTCCAATGTTGGTTAGCCGATTTGACCTTCCACATTAGCTTATTAGTAATGAAGTTTTGAAGAATAATGATAATACTCTAGAAGAGTTCATTTAGGATGTGCCAATTAGTACGGAGTGAAAACATGTATATACCCAAATGTGTTATCATTGATATGTCATAACCTTTACCAAAATCCATTAAGATTAATTCTAAATAAAAAGAACATGATCAACAAGTTGATTATGAAAACATTGCATTTTGATGCTACAAAGATTATGAGGCTAGACATATGACAAGATATTGCAAAGTAAAAATGATTGAAAAGAAGATGAAATTTTTTGGTCATGAGACAAACTCAAATGAATCAAGAAGATCATATCATAGTAGAAGCTAGATTAGATAAAAGATTTTCACACTTAAAAAAGTGGTAAATAAAGCCCCTTTCCAGTACTAGATGATGAAGGACCATAATGGTTCATTCATTAGATGTAACTAAGAAGGATGTGCATAATTAGGAAGGGCAATGTGCAAGTTCAAATTCAAAAGTAATAAAAGTTGTCAAGGAAGATGTAGAGTCATTTTTCAAAGTGGAGACAAAGGTAAATAATCTCTGATTTTCTCAACAAGTAGAAAATGATCTCCTTGCAATAAAAATGAAAGTAGTCTTGAGGTCGTCCTTACACTTTAGGGTTTCTATGGCAACATAATAAAGAAATAAATATGAAAAGTATGCATTAAAATTTAGGATTTTTACTATATCATAAAAAGTAAGTAGTATGGAGGTTTCCTCTTGCACTTTAGGTTTTCAGGACAACATAAAAAACAAAGTATTTTTTGAGGTTATCCTTGCATTTCAAGTTCTTTAGGACTATAAATTTATAGATGATAGCATAAATCATGAACAATATGAAAAAAAGGAAAAAAGATTCATGAGGATGAAAGCATAGTTGTCAATGGAAAAAAGAGGAGGACCCTAAAACAAGAATAAAGTGAAAATGAAACTTAGAGGGATATTGATTTGAGATGCTAGAAATAAACATCACAAGAGTTAATCAATATTGAAGCTAATCCTGTGAATACTAATAGAAAATGATGAAGGTATTATTTTAGAATATTTGAGGTGTGACTATGTCCCCTACCCTCATAAAGATAGTTATTAAGGAACTAATAAGTTGTTATAGCATTCAAGTTATTTTAGTACTAGAAAAAAAATTAGGTAGTGAGGAATATAAGGACACATTATAAAATTTGGAAGATGAAATAATATCTAGTACCTTTTCCTATGGAAGCTTCAAGAGATATTACAATTGAATGGAACAATTGTAAAAACAATTAGACAATTGTTAAAAGCAAGAAGCAATTAAGTTTTTGGTATTTTTTTGTAGGAAAAAGGAAACATCAAAACTGGAGTTATAAACATGTATGCTTTACATAACTCACTTTTTAAGATAGATGTTGAAATAACATCAGTTTATTCATGTAAAATTCAATGATGATTCATAATTGCAATCTATGCATTATTTGAGGAGAGTTCAACACAATTCTATCTCCTTCATAAAAGAGGGATAGCCTTTGGATGGTTTCCTTCTTTCAAAATTCTTTGGGTATGCTATAGGGTGATATGTTGGCTATGTTGAAAAGGACTAAACAAGGCTATAATAAATAAAATCAATGCCACATTGTTTGTGTTATATTGACAAATAAAAATTTATAAAATTATAGGATAACTTAACGAACTATGGCAAATAGATTGAAAAATATTATAAATTATGTCATCTAAGAGAAAAAATATGGTTTCTTTCTACTAAGCAAATCCTTGTGGGGTTTATCATTATACACAAAGCTATCTCTTAAATCCATGAGAATTTAAGTATACTTGTAAAAGTGGATATGAACAAAGAATATGATAGGTTTTTCCAAAGTTTTTAATATGATTTTGTTAAAAAAATTGGTTTTGTTCAAATTTGGTATAAATAGGGTAGATGTTATTGTAGCACTTTAAAATATTCTATTTTTATCAATGGATTCCTTACTATATACTTTTAATGATCCCATGGTGCCCACTTGAGTGAACCACTATCTCCTTGTATCTTCATTATTCTTGTCAAGGCATTAGGAAGAGCTCTCTCAAAGACAAAAGTGGAAGGCATAATCAAAGGTATTCAATTTTGTAATGAATGGTCCATTTGAATCTCATCCTAAATTTATTGGTGATACTTATTTTTTAGATCATCCCTCAATTAGTGAGTCCATGAACTTTAAATCAACATCACTATGCTATGAGAAGATACTAGACCATTGACTAATATTACAAAATCAAGGATCTATTATATTAAAATTTTTATAATAAATGCATACTTCTATAATGTTTGAGCACATTTCTAGATTTACAAGTTTTATAAGGAAGAAAGTATATATTGGTTCTCTTAGTATTTTTCTAGTACTTAACCAAATTTTAGGATTCTAGGCTTTCAATATTAATCCATGTTCAAGGTACTATTTAGGACATGAATAACTAATATGAACTTATAGTCAAGGCTATTTTATGGAAAATTTATAATGTTTTAAGGCAAGTCTAAGGCTTATCTTACCTTAAGTTTGACCCATCCCATCCCATAACCTCTTTACCAAGCAAATAAAAAATCAATTAGATTGCATAGTTTGATTGTCCAAATTTCATATATAAATTGCAACATGTTCTATAATTTAAGGTGATAATACGAGGATATTTCTTCTAAACTTAGTTCAATTTCCCTTACACTTACCATTTTCTAGCCTTTGAATTTTTATAATAATTAAATTTATAACAAATGCAAAGTAAAACTAACTATAAAACAATCAAACATAAGACACTTTTTTTTTGCATATACTAGAGGAATCAATAACTCGTTACATTTTTCACCACCTCTTTGTGGGTCCGAATCCTATTCCTTGCTGCCACTATAACCTCCAGTTGTACAGGGTAAATTTTTAATGTAGCTAACGATATTTGCGTGACATAGCCTTTGGTTCTACAAGGACTAAGGGATTCGAACCATGGTCTCCACCCTCCCAAGAGAGCGTTTTGACCAACGGACCGGACCCTCCAATATTAGAAGACATAGTCTTTATCCAACATAGAGTTTAGTTATTTTTTTTCAAAAGGTTATATGAGATTGAAATAAAGCCCACCCATATTACATCATGACCACATAGTGATATTACAATAATTTGGTAACTAAGCATGTATCACAATTGGAAAGATTTGATCTTGGATCTCCTTCTCAAAATTTGAGGAATTTAACTAGTTGAGCTCATGCTATTTGATGAAGTCCATTTATATTTGATTACGATATTTTTAGGAGTAAAAATGCATGTGTTCTTTAGATAT
Source organism: Wollemia nobilis (assembly GCA_028583015.1). Taxonomy (NCBI): domain Eukaryota; kingdom Viridiplantae; phylum Streptophyta; class Pinopsida; order Araucariales; family Araucariaceae; genus Wollemia; species Wollemia nobilis. The sequence continues at coordinate 2,908,604 of JAQPPZ010002370.1, forward strand.
ATCTTCAAGATGTTTTAGATAAACCTAATGATGTGCCATCAGTTATATTAAAATTTTATGCAACTAGAGGTTATAGTGGCAACAAGGAGTAGGATCTGAAAAGCTTTTCTAATGTTGTTTGATCTTTAGGGTATGGCCTGGTGCCAGAGATCAAAATAGAGAGGCATTAAAAAATGAATAGTTGTTAATATGTATATAGAATCACCTCTCCTCATTCAGTAGGAAAACCCATCTCCCACTTAATAGGCTATAGTGCATACCATTGAATCAACTAAAACCCTATCTCGATGGTATTTTATTAAATGTCGAGCACCTTACTAATGCATGACATCAAGACTATATAAATATTCTACCGAAGAGATTGACTTAATCAAGAGAGATACCAGATCGACCAAAGTCACTATCCATTCCATCATGCATTTCGAGGGATAAAAATCACTTATTCCAAGGGAGGGCAAGAGACTGGGCAATAAGGATATTCAACATGGGCGAAAACCTTACTATTTCTATCAGGGTGATTCCTACGAGTGATCTAGCAACTTTTTAAAGTGCTTGTTCTCTTGTGTTTCTCTCTTTGAGATAGAGTCTATTTTTTGTGAGAGACAACTTATCACCAAAGGAAGAAGCTTGGATTGCTCTCTATTAAAAGGACGGGCCACATCAACAACATTACTAGGTGAGAATCCATCAGTCGTTGGATTGTTAGCCCTAGAAATAGAACTTGATTTCAAAAACACTGCTTAAAATGCCCAAGTACTAATATCAAAGGTCTGGTGAGCTACTTCATGCCTAAGAGGTCTTTTAGCTCTAGAGGCCCAGAAAGGAAAGAAGGGATGATTGAATCTTAACCTTGTGCCCCCCCAAGTATGGCTATTAAAGGATTCGACTTGCCTTATTTAAAATAGAGAGAGGCAAAGATTTGAAATAAAAGGCCGGAAGATCTTAATTTGATCTTTAGAGGGTGGGCTCTTAACTTAAGCATCGATGTGACTTCATGACTAAGAGGTATTTTAGCTCTGGAGGCCCATAAAGGAAAGAAGGGATCATTGAATCTTAACCTTGTGCCCCTCGAAGTATGGCTATAAAGGATTCAACTTGCCTGATTTAAAATAGATGCAAAGATTTTAAATAAAAGGCCGAAGATCTTAATTTGATCTTTAGAGGGCGGGCTCTTAACTTAAGCATCGATGTCACCCCTCTCCCTGTAAAAATCCCTTTTTTCTCCCTTTTTTGGTCCAACAGAGCTCTGTTTCAAAAGGGCATAAAAAGGACATCCCCCTCTCTATTTTTAAAGGGGCCATTTCAATTCAAAAGGAGGGCGGAAAACATCTCTTTTTTAAAAGGGGTCACCCAGGGAATTAAAGAGAGCCTCTCCAAAACTTCAAGAGGAACCAGAGAAAAGACGTTATTCTTAAAGCTGGGCTCTTCTCTTTAATAACCTAAAAATCGAGTCATTAAAGAATTAAAGAGAGCCTCGCTCCCCGGGAGTTTTTTTTAAAGAGATGAAACTGAGAGGAGCCCGGCTATTTTAAAGCCTCTCCTCTCCTCTCTATTATAAGGTAGGGCCCCTTTTTAAAACAGAGAGGCCCTCCCCACCGGGGCTAGATCTTTAGAGTTAAAATCTGTCAATTGAAGAATTAAAGAGAGCCGGGTTCACTCGAGGCTTGCCTTAAATTACACAACCAGAGGTCATAGTGGCAACAACAAGCAAGATATGAACCCACAAAGAGGCGTAGAAAATTGTAACAGAGTTACTGGTTCCTTTATTATAATAATAAAATACAATATAATGATATGTTATGAACACAAGTTTTTAAGGTTTTCAAGATTAAACTTATATGTGTGGCATCATTACTATTATGTTTTAAAGACACCCCTTTTCGTTTCTATCATGAATAGTGGTAAGTTCTTTATATTTTAACACTTAAATTTAAATTTGGAAATTTACTTTTACTATTCAAATATTTTTTATTAGCACAATTTACATTTTGTTCATTTTCCAATAAGGCTACTAATATGGTCCATAATAACTAGTCACATAGAGATGGACTGGTTCCAAAATTAGTAGACTACTAATCATAATATTTTGTCTTTGATTTCTTTCTATGGTGAGGATGTTATGCAGAATAAATAATTTCTTACACCAAATAAATATGATATTTTAATTGTATTTTATCATTAAAAGATATTTTTTAATTAATGAAAAAATTCCTTAGAGCGATTGCATAAAAAATTGAAGGACTCTAAATTATGGACTAATCATATCAAGAAATTTTATTTGCGGACCTTACTCAAAAGAAAAATACTAACTTACAATATTAGAGGAATTCTCCACTATTATAAATATCTCTAAATGTAGTCTTTTTTAAATTTATCATTAGAGATGAATATTCATAATCTCTTGAAGGAGCTTATTGCCAAAGACTTGGCGAATAGGGAAGATGGTAATGGATAGAGATCTAAGGTATTTCCATCATGTACCTTTTTAGATATTTATTCACCACCTTTTTTTATCATTTATTTGTGGGTGGCATGCCATGATCATGACAAATGATACTATAGCCATCTTGAAGAGCTCTTGCCAAAAATTACTTTATATTTTTATCTCTATAGTAGATGATATATTAGGTTATGCCATGTATTTTATAACATGTTTGAAATAAATGTTTTCAAACTTAGGACCATTGAATCCTAATTTGCACATTGGGATTAGATTGGGATTAGATGTGCATAACTTGCTAGCCAAAATACAACATAGATTTCATTTTACCATTTTATCATGATAAGCCAAAGATGAAATTTATAATTACTACTTCCCAAATTTTAGTTGGGAATAATATTTTCATGAAGCAATATTGGTAGTGGTACACTTTTCAGTTTGTTATACTCATATTTATATGATTGGATCCTACAAAATAGATCAAATTAACATTGCAACAAAAAATATCAAATGCAAGTGACTAGGAGTTAGGCATCTCAGTAACTAATAGTTTTTTATGCTAAATATGTTGATAAAATAATATGGTGACATCTTGTTTAAGGAATATCTTTTCAATTTAAATTTATGATTTTGAAATTTATTTAAAAATAAATTATGTGACATGTTATGTTGGTACAAATTTTGATGTTTTATCTTTTAATAACACTTTAAATTATTATAAGTTTTAAGTTTTAACATCATACTTGAAATTAGTATAAATTTTTTATCATCCAAACTACTACCTTCATATTCCTCATAACTAGGGGTCATGAATGACAATGAAATACAATTCTAAAGCCCCAAGAATAGCTTTTTAGGCCCTCCAAGTTTAGAAGAAGATAGAAAATAAGTCAAGTGTAGAAGTGGTAATTTTTCTAAGAAATATGATTTGATGAAATATGTGATCCATTTAGAAGGTATGATTCATTTTAGATGAGTGAATCATATCTTTTAGAGTAGCAAATCACCCCTTTTAGAAGAGTGAATTACCAGTTTTTGGAGTAAGCAAAACAAAGAGCATGAAATTTGAGGAAACATTAACAAAGCAAGTGCCAAATGTTAGTAGAAGGAAAATAAATAGTTTAGAGGTATTTTTGGAGAAATGTGAAATTTAGTGGTACATCATATCCCTAAAGATACCCCTAAATTAGTAGTTTTTTAATATTAGAAATCAATTACCTTAGGTAACTCAAAGGTAAATAATTTTCTATTAAAGGATTTAGGGGCTCCATTCTACTATCTTTTGGCCATTAAAGAAACCAGAGCTACACTTTGTAGACTTATAATGTATATGCAAACCAATTTTGGAATAATAGAAATATTGTGCACGACATTTGCTCTTTAGTTGTGACATTGCCACTTCACTTTCTATTAATTTTTCCTTCTATTATTTTCAATTTTATGCATGTTGGAACACATTTATGTTATTCAATTTCTTTACATTGTTGACTAGTAGACATTCACCTTGCCTAATCACATTTATTTTTTATTTTCATGTATTTTATTTTAATATCTCCACCCTTACCTTCTTGTATTTAAATTACTTTATATTAGTAGGGTTAGTGGGGAGTGGACCTAAATATGAAGGTTAACGGGAGCATGGTCCTCCTCCTTCCAACTAATAAAATATATTTATGGGCATAATTAGAAGAAGTTAGACCTTTCTACAATTCAACAATTTTTTGGCATGCTTGATGGGATCAAGGGTTTGATTTCCATGTCAAAATCTAGCATAGTCTCTTTTCCTAATTTTTTTTTTCAAATCTAAGTGAAATCATATTTTGACATGTTTTATAAAACTATAAGGACTTCATGAAATGGTGACTTCATTAAAAAATAACAAAATTTCAATAAATCAACATTTCAATTTTAGAATATTAGATCAATTATTTCACAAATCAAACTTGCGGAGTCAAAGGATTGGTGTTTTGATTTGATTTTTAAGAATTTTGTCTAAGGTAGAAAACAATGATTCACTTCCCTCTTGGTCAAAAATCATGATTCATCGGTGGGGAAAGATATTTACAATCTTTGAAAGAAAATAGTCCATCTTTTGATCTAAATAACGAATCATTATTTCTAAAAAGTGATTCACACAAGTTTTGAAAGGAAATTTTTTCTAAGTAGAAAAGTAGTAAATCACTAATTTTTAGGGTAACAATTCATCCATTTTGTAATAAATGTGATTTACTAGCTTCCTTTTTGAAAAGATCTCTAAATAAATTTTGAGCATATGACCATTTTCCAAAAGGTAGTTAGTTATTAGTTTTTCAAAAGAATATATTTTTACTCAAAATATTTTATGGATGCAACAATGAGCAAACCATGATCCAGTCTTATGAATATGAGGTCAAAGGCACAATAGTTTGATAATTTTTTTTGTGTAGTTGAAGTCATCCATTACTAATAAAAAATACAATATGTAAAAGCTGACAACTACCATGTGGAGTGAATCTAATGAACCAAATCCAACTCTATTAAAAGAAAAATGACCAATGTCAACTCCAACTAATGAAGGTTAGAGACTTTAATATATGCCCTTATCATATTTTTGGTCAACTAAAGTGGACTTTATGAGCAATGTTAACACCACTCAAATTTAATCCTCTTTTGGCCATACCATGGTAACTATGATTACAAAACCTATGTATGATATGCCATAAATATCACAAGTATTACCTATTACATCACAACCTATTGACTAATTGAGGATTCCAATTGGATAAACAACTAGTATATCCATTTTTCAAAATAGTCATACCTTAAATTAGGGTCTAATCCCCAAATGGAAATAATTCAATTATACATGCCATTTGGTTCCCAAAATAATTCACAAGTAGGCACTACTTACTCATTACTCCGATCTAACTAGCAAGGGAGTATTTCAAACATATCAGTCCCTCCAAGTGAATCCATGTCTCGGATTCAATTAGAACTATCTAATTCAAATGTTAGAACTATCCAAGTATAAATATTGGTACTTAATAAAAGCACCATGCAAAGATGGTAAGCATTACTGAACCAAGCGATAGCACAATAAACTCAAGGTACTACTTTTCTATTACCCCCAACTAGCCAATCTACATAAAATTGATAGCAAATTATGGCTTTGTCAAACCAAGAAAATCCTTAGTATGGATTAAAAAACCCTCCATATATACTTAATCCTTAAGTTATGAAAAATCCAAATCTATAAGCTTATCAAAATCCATGTTTTGTATAAAATCCAAACCCACTATTTCAACCCTTGTATCATGCAATCTCATATAATACTCAATAAATAACATAATAATAAATTGTATAATATCTATCATTGCCTCAACCATATGTATGTCTATCTTCAACACAAATACAATATCTACCACAAGTGTAGTACGAATAAGATCCTCAAGCACCAATGTCGATAAAACAATAAAATTAGCTACTTGACTAGGCATACCAAGGGTCTTTGAAATTGATGGTCTATTCTCCAATCCTAACTACTACTATGAATTTATTACCTACTTTTGATGGGAGTGGGGATAATATCACTTTAAACCACCTCAATAAGATATCCATACTAAAATTAGTGCATCTACTCCAAGAGAAAGATATTATGGTGCATCTACTTATATATTCATTTAGGGATATTGCAATTTTATGGTATAAGATCTTATTAGATAATTCAATTGCCAATTGGGATTCCATAATTGAATCTTTCATGAAGAGATATGGTAATTTGGGCAATGCATATTCAATTATGTTTGAGTTAAATGCCATGTAAAGATATCCTCAAGAAGACATCCATGATCATAATGCTATATTTACGAGGATATTTTATCTATTTATAGTAAACATTTACCCATTAAATGAACAAACTTTAACATATTATATAAAGGGATTGCAATTCTATTTGGCACTAATGGTTTGTAATGCTAATCATATCACCTTGGTAACAACCTTTAAGTAAGTAAAATATGTAGAAGTATTCATTTGAAATAGTGTGGGTGAGATTTTGTGCCTCTTCACCCACTCTTATTTTTGAAAGATGATGCTTTGTAAAATCGATTGAATGTTTTCCGGCATAAGAGCCTGGGCAAATGATAAAGACTGATGGGTGGTGGTGAAAAATAAGTAGACAAAAGCTCCCAGAGATATCCAAGTAAGAGGAAGTCACAAAGGTCCACCACAAAATAAGATAACTCAAATGGGTGGATAAAATATTAGGCAGAGATTGATGTATGTTGTAGGGTGAAATTTCTCCAAAACCCCGCTTGCTGCTTGGGCAGATATTTTTGCTAGTCAGTTGGGCAGAGGTACTGCAAACCCCCCATTATATGGGTGAAAATTTGGAGGGCAAAACTTTAGGGAAGCCGATAGGGCGGACCTCATCCAAAACATTGCCCTAGTTATAAATTACATGTCAGATGAGGTTCTAAGATTTCCCTTCATGTCAAGACCATCGTCTACCTAGGAAACATTAGAATATTCCACCTAAGAGCTTTAATAACTGCAACTATCGTGGTACGAAAGAACAATGGAAACAAAGGTAGAAATTCAAATCACACGCTTCCAAAGGTGACCTACCAACCATTTGAAGGGTTAAAGTAGGTAAAAATTAATGTCTCGATAGCAATGTTAGAATAATAAAAGACCTGGAATAATATAGATGCACCCAATCCCTTTCAGATAGCCACCGTGATCCCAAGGAGCAGAGTATTATAAAAGCATCAATATACTCTAACAAGATCCTCTTGTATAACGTCTTTAATGCTTATATTTTAAATTTATTGTAATTTATCTATAAATAGTAGAATTCTAGCCATTCCTAGGTGTGGCTCTTTGGCCATTACAATTACCATGTAACACTTATTATTGCTATGTGAGTACAAGAATACTATTGTTTGGTTTCCAATATTGTTCTTACATATTGTGTTGAATGTGAATACTTATTTTTGCTTTGACTACTTGAGTGATTCTCATTTAATTTTGCTAAATTGGATTTTGTGGGGTTTTATCGATAGTTCTAGAATTCATATTTACGATTGGGTTGGAGGTTTATTTGTGCAATAAGTTGGTTGAATGGGAGCGCTCTAATTCTAAATCCTAGATTTAATGCATCCACTTGCCAGTACTAGAATTCACCTTTAGTCCACTGTGTTGATTTCTAAGTAAGAGCTCGATTGGGTAATCTATTAGGTAGTGTGCTTGTATTCACAACTGACAATGTTAAGGGTGAATGCATCTTGATGCGGCCATAACTCATCCTTGTGAGTTTTGGCTATGACCTCCCCTTTTATTTTATTTCTCTCTTCTCTTTTCCCTTTCCCTATTTGAAGTATAGGTAGCTATGTCCCCAATAAGGAACTGAACTTCTCCAAAGATTGACCACCCAGTCGTTTGCCCCCCCTTTAGGGTGCCATGACAACGATCATTCGATGTTGGCATCGATTCGTGCCCTCGATGTTAGATCTTTGACCAAAAATTTTGGTGACTTTATTGGGGACTCATAAAGTCTTCATGTTTAAGGAAATGTGATATTGGTGATGCTTTGGTTTATCCATATCTTACAAAATCACTTACCAACTCCTCTGTGCGGAAGATTTAGATCATATGACCAGTTGTCCATTCAATGTGCTAAAATATTTCAACATCCCAAAGTTCTCAAGGTTTGATGAGTAGCCTTGAACTCAGTAGTAAATCAAGTATGTTCATCTGGTGACTCCAACTTGGCAATAGTATTCAGAGGGTTTGAAGAACCAACAATTCGATGGTTCGGTTCAATTTTTCTTCCTAGAATGATGCTTGGTCCCCTCAATTTCCCTGACTTGCATGATATCTCAAAAGCTACTCTCAATGTATTACTAAAATATGATGGCTTTAGAGAGGATGTGAAGGATCACCTAGAAAATATGGCTACCTTGGCCACCCTTCACAATATCATGCATGAATATGTGATGATCAGGCTACTTGTTATCTTTCTTGAAGATAGAGCGTTGCTCTAGTACAAAACCTTACAGAATGGAAGCATATCCACATGGGCAGACTTGGTTGTACCACTCTTGGATACGTTTAGTGGATTTGAGGACCTCTCTTAGCTACTAACTTAGTTCAAATTTATCAAGAGGAACCCTATTTAAAGTGTGGCAAACTTTAACATTTATTTTGAGAAGATTTGGAGAAGAATACCCTGTTTAATCCTATCCTCTGCCTAAGAGTATCTATTATACAATTGGGTCTTTAGCCTTGATATGGATATCCTCTTGTGCAAATATAGGGAAAAAAAAATTCCCTAACTTTATGAGGAAGCTATGAGATCTGAGCAGATGCTATTAGGGGGATTGCAGCTACTACAACCCTACACAAACATTGCCACAACTATGTTTGTGCTAGATCAGGTAACAAGGCCACCTCAGGAAAAGGAACACCATGGCATCCACATGCTCTAGGATAACTTAGCAGATCAACCCTAGGTCCAAGTGGACTAATGGGATGAGTACATTCAAGGATGCAACAACAAAGACTTAATTATGGTAGAAGAACATATGACAAGTTTGGTATAGCAAGACAACCTCGAAAGGGAGTAGTATTGGAGTTAGCTGCCTGACATTCCAACACAAGTCAAGCAAAAGAATTTGGTAAAATTAGTTGCCAATTTTTTTGATGATGAGTACCAATGTGCTTAGGGAAAATAATAATAATAATCATGATATAATCATAATTTTGAGCCACTATGGATGGTGCTAGGTGGAATACATGTAATAACTCAAATACAATGTAATCTGGTCTGACCACTATAGATTCACAAGGTGAAGTATTGAATCCTCAACTCAGGTATGCCTGACATATCGTAATTTTGTGTAATTACATGGTAAGTAAATAAAAACTATGTGATAAACATGGTTGCTCTCGTGGCATCATTATTTTTCTCATGACTTATCAAGGGAAATGATCCTATAAAAAATTGCCATCTATCCAGGGCAACAAAAACCATCAGGAAAGCAGAAGAAGGTTCTCAAGACATGTCTTGGAAATATAACATTCTCCTCCTGTTCCATGTTGTCTTCCTAGTTTTTTTTTCCTCTGTGTTATGCTTTGTGTTGTTGTGACCCCATGGCCTAATGGATGCAACCAACAATTACCAAGGCCTCTTATCTTGTACTCGAATGTTACATGGATAAAACCTTGGAACTCATAGGAAAAATCCACCATCCTAGTATAGACAAAAAATTGTGATCACAAAGTAGAGTGAGCACATTATAAGCACAATATAAATAGAATCCTATGGGTAGCTATAGGTGTGGCTAGGAAGTGTAAATTGCAAGGTGTAGTTGAAACAGAATGGCCTCCTGGTGGATAACAATCAGTAAAAGAGGGTCCTTGCTAGATTGTGTAAGAAAGAAGACCTATGACAAGATAGGTGATGTTAGTGGTAATATATCTGCTCTTGGAATCCTTCAGGCCCTTGGTGGGGTATGTGTAGAGGGATTCGATTTGAGGGAGTGCCTTGTGGAGTAGGGTTTATGCCCTATAGCTTTTATATAATGGGCTTTAGATTGAATTTCCCTTTGTGTCTTCCCTATTCCTCATATTCTACTTTCTTCCATCTTCCTCGTGCCTTTGTTGTCTGTAACTCTTCAAGGTGCTATCCCTCCTCCTTGTGTTCCTGATGTTTCCTATGTTCTATCTTCTTTTTGTTTCTTTCTGGCTTTATTTTCCTTGTCATTCCCTATTGTCTCCACTTTATTTTCCCTTTTACCCCTTCTTCCTCTTAATGTGCCATCGCGTTAAGTGTATTGCTTCCTCTAAAATTCTCTTTTCTCTCCGTTGATTCCTCTTCTTCTTTAGCCATTTTATTTCCTAGAATCTTGGGTCCTTTCTTTTCCACAAGTGGAAAACCACTGTGAGTCGCCAAGAGTGTGGTTGAGATTTTACACCTCTTCACCCACTCTTATTTTTGAAAGATGATGCTTTGTAGAATTGACTGAATATTTTCAAGCATAAGAGGCTGGGTGGATGATAAATACTGATGGACGATGACAAAAAATAAGTAGGCAAAAGCTCCCAGAGATGACTCGAATGGGCAGATAAAAGGTCGAGTAGAGATTGTAGGCCTACTATAGGGTGGAACTTCTCCAAAACCCCACCCTCTACTTGGGTAGATATTTCCACTAGTCAGTTGGGCGAATGTACTACAGATCCCCCCGTCAGATGGGCAAAAATTTGGAGGGTGGAACTTTAGGGAAGCCAGCAGGGTGAACCTCATCCAAAATACTGTCTTAGTTATAAATTACATGCTAGACAAGGTTTTAACCTTTCCCTCACTGTCAGGACTGTCGTTTGCCTAGGAAACATCAAAATATCTTGCCTAAGAGATTGAATGATTGCAGCTACCATGGTACGAAAGAAAAATGGGCGTGAAGGAAAAAATTCAAATCACATGCTTTCGAAGGTGACCCGTCGATTGTTTGAAGGGGCAAAGTAGGTAAAAATTAATGGCTCAACAGTAATGTCAGAATAATCAAAGTCCTAGAATGATACAGATGCACCAAACCCTTCTAGATAGCTGTCATGATACTAAGGATCAGAGTACCAGAAAAGCATCAGTCTACTCCAACAAGATCTTCCCACCTAAAGTCTTTAATGCTTGTATTTTGAATTTATTGTAATTTATCTATAAATAGTGGAATGCTAGATATTCCAAAGCGTGGCTCTTTGGCCATTATAATTCCAATGTAATACTTATCATTGCTATGTGAATACAAGAATACTACTATTTGGTTTCCAATATTGTTCTTACATTTTGTGTTAAATGTGAATGCTTATTTTTGCTTTGGCTACTTGAGTGATTCTCATTTAATTCTGCTGAATTGGATTTCACGAGGTTTGCTCGATAGTTCTAGAATTTGTATTTACGATTAGGTTGAGGGTTTATTTTTGCAATAAGTTGGTCAGATAAGAGCGCTCTAATTTTGAATCCTAGATTTCATGCACTCATCTACTAGTCCTAGAATTTACCTTCTAGCCCACTGAGCTGATTTCTGAGTAAGAGCTCGATTGTGTAATATTTTAGGTAGTGTGCCTATGTTCAACGTTGGTGGTATCGAGGGTGCATGCATATTGATGCGATCATATCCTATCGTTGTAAGTTTTGGCTACAACCTACCATTTTATTTCCTTTCACTCTTCTCTTTTCCCTTTCCCTATTCATGTGTAGGTATCTAGGACCCAAATAAGGAACCAAACTTCTATGAAGATCGACCATCCAACCATATTTCCCTCTTTAGGGTGCTACAATGGTAGTCATTCGATGTTGATGTCATTATGTGTCCTCAGTACCAAATATCTAACCAACAATTATGAATGTACCATCTACCTTACCCATGGCCTATGCAACACACATAAATAAAAGCTAAACTCTATAGATCTAAGGACCTTATCTTGCTATGATGCTAATCCCAAATACTTTAATGGCCCAAATGTCATCAAGTGTGTCTACTTACACTTAAGGATACATTCCTTACATGTTAACTTTTCTAGGAAAAGTGCTCCTACCTTTATCATTTTTTAGCCTTAATTGTTGACTCTACTAATGCCACTTCAATACACTAATATATACATCCTCTTCATATTAAAATCAAAATCATGGTATACTAGTCTAGGTGAATAGATTGAGAGAAATAATAAAAATTTTAGTGAGTCATGCTAATATAGAAAATAGGCAAATAATGGATGGTAGCCAAATAATGAGTGACAATTATCAAATTGATAGTAGTAGAATATCCCATACCTCATAAAGGATATCCCATACCTCATAATGGGCTTTAGATTGAATTTCCCTTTGTGTCTTCCATATTCCTCATATTCTACTTTCTTCCATCTTCCTCGTGCCTTTGTTGTCTGTAACTCTTCAAGGTGCTATACCTTCTCCTTGTGTTCCTGATGTTTCCTATGTTCTATCTTCTTTTCGTTTCTTTTTGGCTTTATTTTCCTTGTCATTCCCTATTGTCTCCACTTTATTTTCCCTTTTACCCCTTCTTCCTCTTAATGTGCCATCGCGTTAAGTGTATTGCTTCCTATAAAATTCCATTTTCTCTCCGTTGATTCCTCTTCTTCTTTAGCCATTTTATTTCCTAGAATCTTGGGTCCTTTCTTTTCCACAAGTGGAAAACCACTATGAGTCGCCAAGAGTGTGGTTGAGATTTTACACCTCTTCACCCACTCTTATTTTTGAAAGATGATGCTTTGTAGAATTGACTGAATATTTTCAAGCATAAGAGGCTGGGTGGATGATAAATACTGATGGACGATGACAAAAAATAAGTAGGCAAAAGCTCCCAGAGATGACTCGAATGGGCAGATAAAAGGTCGAGTAGAGATTGGAGGCCTACTATAGGGTGGAACTTCTCCAAAACCCCACCCTCTACCTAGGTAGATATTTCCACTAGTCAGTTGGGCGAATGTACTGTAGATCCCCCCGTCAGATGGGCAAAAATTTTGAGGGTGGAACTTTAGGGAAGCCAGCAGGGTGAACCTCATCCAAAATACTGTCTTAGTTATAAATTACATGCTGGACAAGGTTTTAACCTTTCCCTCATTGTCAGGACTATCATTTGCCTAGGAAACATCAAAATATCTTGCCTAAGAGATTGAATGACTGCAGCTACCATGGTATGAAAGAAAAATGGGCGTGAAGGAAAAAATTCAAATCACATGCTTTCGAAGGTGACCCGTCGACTGTTTGAAGGGGCAAAGTAGGTAAAAATTAATGGCTCAATAGTAATGTCAGAATAATCAAAGTCCTAGAATGATACAGATGCACCAAACCCTTCTAGATAGCTGTCGTGATACCAAGGATCAGAGTACCAAAAAAACATCAGTCTACTCCAACAAGATCCTCCCACCTAAAGTCTTTAATGCTTGTATTTTGAATTTATTGTAATTTATCTATAAATAGTGGAATGCTAGATATTCCAAAGCATGGCTCTTTGACCATTATAATTCCAATGTAACACTTATAATTGCTATGTGAATACAAGAATACTACTATTTGGTTTCCAATCTTGTTCTTACATATTGTGTTGAATGTGAATACTTATTTTTGCTTTGGCTACTTGAGTGATTCTCATTTAATTCTGCTGAATTGGATTTCACGAGGTTTGCTCGATAGTTCTAGAATTTGTATTTACGATTAGGTTGAGGGTTTATTTTTGCAATAAGTCAATCGGATAGGAGTGCTCTAATTTTGAATCCTAGATTTCATGCACTCATCTGCCAGTCCTAGAATTTACCTTCTAGCCCACTGAGCTGATTTCTGAGTAAGAGCTCGATTGTGTAATATTTTAGGTAGTGTGCCTATGTTCAACATTGGTGGTATTGAGGGTGCATGCATATTGATGTGATCATATCCTATCGTTGTAAGTTTTGGCTACAACCTACCATTTTATTTCCTTCCACTCTTCTCTTTTCCCTTTCCCTATTCATGTGTAGGTATCTAGGACCCAAATAAGGAACCAAACTTCTATGAAGATCGACCATCCAACCATATTTCCCTCTTCAGGGTGCTACAACAGTAGTCATTCGATGTTGATGTCATTATGTGTCCTCAGTACCAAATCTCTAACCAACAATTAGGAATGTACCATCTACCCTACCCATGGCCTATGCAACACACATAAATAAAATCTAAACTCTATAGATCTAAGGACCTTATCTTGCTATGATGCTAATCCCAAATACTTTAATGGCCCAAATGTCATCAAGTGTGTCTACTTACACTTAAGGAAACATTCCTTGCATGTTAAATTTTTCTAGGAAAAGTGCTCCTACCTCTATCATTTTTTAGCCTTAATTGTTGACTCTACTAATGCCACTTCAATACACTAATATATACATCCTCTTCATATTAAAATCAAAATCATGGTATACTAGTCTAGGTGAATAGATTGAGAGAAATAATAAAAATTTTAGTGAGTCATGCTAATATAGAAAATAGGCAAATAATGGATGGTAGCCAAATAATGAGTGACAATTATCAAATTGATAGTAGTAGAATATCCCATACCTCATAAAGGACTATATTTCTCATCAAAAAATTAATTAATCAAGCAATCAATTGCAAAATAAAATGGTCAATCTCAATTTAAGAATCAACATATTATGATGCTTTGCTTATAACATCGAGCATTATTTAGTTGAATACACCATTATTATAAGGAATGCTCAAGCATAAATATACAATAAAAAATTCCAAGCACAACAAAATATAGCATTAGGACAAGTGGACTCTATCACAAATTAACTGCCTATTGCAAATCAACAAGTTTATTAGTCCTATTCAATTGACATTAGCTCAACCGGTTAGATTCCTCAATGTTTAAGGAGGAGATCCAAGTTCAAATATTTCCAAATGATACATGGATAATATTCAAGATTTGTTGTAATTCCACTATGTGGTGATGATATAATACAGGTGGGACCCATTTCAATCCCATATAACTGATTGAAAAAACTAGTTTATTAGTCCCCATTATAGCCAATTCAAAAGGGGAAATACAACAATCAATTGTGAGTTTTCCTAGTAAAAAACTTAGTATTTATTTATTTTAGCACATCTAAAGATGATGATGACATTCCCTTTGAATATTAGGAACTATGTATCAATCAATAATAAGGGATAGGAGCTAGGAATAAAAGTAAAACACCATTGAGAAATCAACTTCTCTACAAGAGGTTCTAAAATGTAAACTAAGCCCAACAAAAATACCATAGTGTTAAGAAGGATAGGACCACCCTTACATTTGAAGAATAAGAGGCCAAAAATATCTAGTCAACCTACTACACAAAAGAAATATGAAGAAAATATACCAAATGTAGGTCCAACATTCAATACTTCATAAGAAAAAGATTTTGAAATTCAAGATATGATAGGTTCTAAAAAGTAATATGAAAAAGAGAAATTACAAAAGGAAGTAGAAAATACCTAAGGTATCCATCCTTGACCAAGAAGGAGTGTGCAGTTCTAAACACAACAAAAGTAAAGACATTGGCTAAGGTTAGTATAATAGAAATATTAGCCTTGCTAGGACAAAGTTATTTACTCCAATAAGCTTTTGAAAAACAAGAGAGAAGTTACACTAAGGCAAGAATGGTTGGTTTTAAAATAGCAAACATAACTGAATCTAGTGGAACAATAGAATTTGATAGTAGAGAATCCATCTAAAATTCAAGTAAATATGGTAGACCTACTAAAAACTTTTAAACCCAGGATATTAAATCCATTGTAATTCTATATCACTATAAAAAAAATTATTTTCTAAGGATTTATATTGTATATTTAGGGGCCACTATGACTGTAATGACTAAAGCTATGTATGAATAAATGGGATTTTCATACACTAAGACTACTAGGAAGTCCATTTAGATGGATAGAACTAGAGTAAACATCATAGGTGTACTAAAGGATTTAATAATGATAGTTGCAAAGCATCTAGACTGGTCATTGTTTAGGAAGTTAATTTGGTTAAACTCCCTTGTTATTTAAAAATGTTGTTATCACGAGAGTGGATAAAATGATTACCAATATATGGGTACCTAGCCATGGATTACATGCATATGAAGGTACCCAAATATCAAAAGACTATCATAATTTAAAAGGAGTACCCATGTAACTATATTTTACACAAGCTTGATAATGAAAAATTTGTGAACTAGAATGCACTTTCTAAATTCTAAATGAATAAAAATATGAAGGAGACATTATCTCCAAACTAGATATGTTTATTGGTGTTCTATATAAATATAAAGGTTCAAGAATATTGTATGAAGAGTCCAATCTTAGAAATTATCTAATATCTAAAATAACTAACTCCAAATCTAACCAACAAGTAGGATTAAGTTTCAAAGGACACATAGAGAATGCATTTTGATAATGTATAAACGAGGAATGGAGTAGGTGTTGACATTCAATTAATTGATACCCAATGTATGCAAATACGTTATGCTTATATATTGTTGTTCAATTATATGAACAACATTGTTGAATATGAAGCATTATATCTTGGATGAGGAACATGAAAAATATAAGTATTAAAAACCTAAATATCTTTGGCAGCTTTGATTTAGTAATAAACAAAGTCAATTCAACATATGTCAAAAAAAAATAAATGAGATCCTACAAACATAGGATCTGGGAATTATTTGAAAATTTTAGTACTTATGATTCAAGGTAATACCTAGGGAACTAAATGTGAAGGTAAATGAAATAACCTCTCTAGCCACCAAAATTTACTTTACCACCAAGATGTAGAAAAATCCTAAAAAAATTGAGGTATTTTTTAGGCCTACTATATTCGGCAATGTAGATAATCGAAAAGTGTTCAATAATGATGAGTACATCACTGAATTCCTTATTAAAGAAACCCATTATGCATAATAAAAATTTAATACAATGATGATATCAAATATGGGATAATCCAATTAAAATATAACCAATTTCCAAGGGGACTAATCATTCCAAAAATCCTATTTAAACTTAATAATAGCTCTAATAAGTCAAGTATCAAAGTTAAGACATCTTTATACCATCTAGTTAAGATTATAAAATGTAAGAACCTACTTTTAAAAAAAGAGTGCATTGAAGAAATCCATTTATTAAAGGACTTGTGTTGGAAATACAAATATATCATTGCATGAGTGTATCAATATTTGAAGTTCTATGACGAGCATAATTAAGCATACTATTGAGCTCAAATGTGGAGCTAGGCCATTCTATAAAAAGCAAAGGCTTGTCAATTCAAAAATTAGGATGAAAATGAAGATCTTAAAGTTATTGTAAGCGCAAATCATATTTCCTGTCAAGCATTCTATATGGGTAGTGAATCTAGTTCTAGTACATAAAAAGAATGGGAATATTCAACTATAAATCAACTTCAAGAATTTGAATATATCATATTTAAAGGATCTATATCCATTGTTGTCACTTAATAATATGCTACAAAATGTGGAAGGGTCATAGATACTATCATTGCTTGATGATTTATTTGGATACAATCAAATATGGTTGACCATTATCATAAAATTAGGAACCTTTACCTACCATGGAATACCTTTTGGCTTATCCAACATAGGGGTCACTTTCCAAAGGGATATGAATATTATGTTTGTTGGATTTATTGATGAAATCATGCTCATATACCTTGATGACTTAACAATTATTTTACAAGAAAAGAGTAAGCATATTAAATTTCTATAGTTAGTTTTTAGAAGGTGTTGGGACTATGAGATTTCATTAAATCCTAAGAATTCAATCTTCATGGTTCAAGGGAAGCTTCTAGGATATGTGGTTTCTTAACAAGGTCTTGAAGTTGACTTTGATAACATTAAAAAAATCTAAGATCTACGTCTATTTTCATCTATCAAAGGTATCATATATTTCCTTGGGAAAATTCAAAATTTGGCCAAATTTATTACTAAATTTGCATAGCTAGTTTGACCCATCACTAAAGTGTTGAAGAAAAATACCTTTTTCACTTAGACCAAAGAATAAAAACGAGAATTTTTAGGTACCAAATATGCAATCATAAAAGCTCCACTATTGATCAATCCAAATTTCCCTAAGGATTTTAGGCTATATGTATTTGCTATTGTCAAAAGTATGCTATTATACTGAAGCAAAAATATAAAAAGGAAGAAGCACATATAGTCTCTTTCATGATCCAAATGCTTCATAACTACAAGTAGTATAAATTCATAGAAAAGCAAGTATTCACCATGAAGAAAATCCTAAAATGTTTTAGGTACTATTTATCTCAAAGTAAGATGACCATATTTGTGGTCCACCTTGATGTAAGATTAACAATACTACACAATGAGTTAGGTAAAAATAAAGTAGGTTGGATAAACAAAATTTAGGAATTTGACATAGAAATCAAGCCAACAAAGTTAGTAAGAGGATGAGAGCTATTTAAAAACCTCACTATGATTGTCCCCAAAGAATAAGTAGCACTCATTGAAGAACTCAAACTAGAGAAACATTTTAGATTGATGTGCATTATCAAGAGATACATTATGATAGGTCAGGTCCTAGGTGTCATACCCCACCTTGATAAGACTTTTGCCTAATAGACTATGTATTGATAAATGACTAATTGATGCCTAGTTTAGATGCTTTGAATGATTATGCATTGTTTATATTGATTTATCTTTGAAGAATATGGTACTACTAATGTATTATCGATGTGCAACACTAGGTACATCCATGGATGGAAGAGGTAGAATCGACCACCAAGAATGGGATACTTGAAAATGGAAGTGATGAGATAGGCAACTCAAGGTAACATGAATGGCTACCGTTATATAGGTATGCATTATTGCTTTTAAGGGTGGTTATCGAAGATCCAACCACCTAGAACCGAAGTTGGTAGCCTAGAAGCTACAATAAATCCTCGATTAGGATAAAAGACTAGGTTGACGATAAATCACCCACCTTGTTTGATACACTTGATTGATCAATCTATTTACATGTTTGCAATGTGTAAGAGGATTGGTTAAGGAACACCTTCGAAAAAGACTAATGGATATAGAGGATCCATTATCCTAAGTCCGCTTAAAATACCATGCTAATGTTTGATATTAGTATGAGTATTTTATTTAAATAAAATATATATTTATGTTTTATATAATAAAAGCTTTTTCTTTAAAAAGAAGAAATATTTATGTTTTATATAATAAAGGGTTTTATTATAATAGAAAAAATATTCACGTTTTAAATAATAAAAGGTTTTTATGTAAAAAAATAAATATTTATGTTTTAAATAATAAAAGGTTTTTATTTAAATAGAAGAAATATTTATGTTTTAAACAATGAAAGGTTTTATTTAAATAGAAGAAATATTTATGTTTTTTTTGGTAGGTTAAAATTATATTAAAATCGGGTTTTGAAAGGACCCCAAAACCTTTTTACAACAGGTCAACCGACCAAACCAAAGGTAAAAAATAACCAATTTGAAAAATATCGCCCAACGGGAAACACAAAATTTGGAAAAACCTGCCTAGCGTGAATAGGTAAATTTGAAAAATTCTGCCTAGCAGGAAACCACCAATTTTGAAAAATCCCGCCTAGTGGAAAAACATGCAGGATGAAATGTAGAGTTTGAAAATCCTGCCTAACGGGAAACCACCAGTTTGAAAATCTCGTCCAGTAGAAATTCAGCAGGTGAAAATTTTACCGAGTGGGAAACCAGCAGAAAAAATGAATTTGAAAAACCCCACCCAGTGGAAAAATCATGAGGTTTGGAGAATCCTGCCCAGTGGGAAAACTAGCAGAAAATGAATTTGAAAAATCCTGCCTAGCGGGAAAACTTGCAGGTTTAGCAAATCTTGCCCAGCAAGAAAACCAGTAGAAAAATGAATTTGAAAAATCCCACTCAATAAGAAAACCAGTAGGTTTGGAAAATTTCGCCTAGCGGGAAAACTAGAAGAAAAATAGATTTGAAAAATCGCAGCACTGGTATCCCGTCAATAGGAGTACGAGGTAACCGGACTAGGGTAGGGTCTGAAAATGGAACAACAAAAATGAGAGATCCCCAAGACCACCAGATCTCCCCTACAACCATACTGGGAATGCAACTGCAAAGGAGAAACATGGAAACTATCACATGAGCACCCGTGACTGGAGAGGATTTCTTGTCCAGGTTGAAAAACAGGGCAGTGTCTTTGTAGTAGACAATGAATCATGAGGTCCCTCCCAAGACCTTTAAACCTACAAATAAACATACCACATAAACAACCAAAAAAAAATCTACCAGTCCCTACAAAAGTATGTATCTAGGGAAAGCCACAACTGCACAAAGAAGCTCAAGGTCCTCCTCTAAGACCAAAAGGATAGATTGTGGGAAGAAACCAAGGATCAATCCAAAAAACAAGCAACCACTGGATCTACAAGGAGACCCCGAATGCAAAGAGTTCTTGAAATGACTGAGAAGGAAAGTCATCTGTGAGAATGAAGCCTAGGGTTCCCTTGAAGCAAAAAAAGAGTGCAAATGAGAATCCCAAGCAGTGAACATGAAATCAGATCCAAAACTTCTTCTAGAAGCAACCCCCAATCTAGCCAAAAACCCACAAAACTAGGGTACTCAGGGACAAAAACCACAACACACTCCTTGCAGTAAAACAATTCAGTCAACAACGGGAAACCTGAGAAACCCAGGAATCCTGAGAACTAGGCCAGAGAGCATCCTAGGTAGGGGGTAGGAAAATGGAAAAGTGGGACTAGACAATCCTAGGAAACCTGGCACCGGAGCCATCCCGCCATGCCTCAAAAAATATTTATGTTTTAAATAATGAAAGGTTTTTATTTAAAATAAAATAAATATTTATGTTTAAATAATAAGAGACTTTTATAAGATAGAATGTTCTTTTTATAAAAAATAATGTTTTTATTGAAATATTTTATTTTGATTAAAAATGAAATATTTTAGAGGTTGGATATTTTTAAAAAGGATGAAATATTTTTTAATTCAAAATATCATTTGGCCACCATGGGACGGATAAGAATACTATTATTTTTGTTAGATGGCATTCATTTCAAATGGGAGACTTTAGGAGAGGGTAGATGGGATTATTTTTGTTAAGAAGGTGTAAGGAAGAACGTAGAAGGGCCATTCTCTTGAGTATTGGAGATTGCCAAAAAATTAGAAGAAGGAAGCAAAATGAAAGTGGAGACTGATCAAGGAATCAACCTGAGAATATTTAGGTTGGGAAAATAAATCTCTTTCAGTTTATAAAAGCCTTAAACATCTCCATAAAATGTTGATTGCTAACTTGGAGTCATTAAATATTTGCTTTTGCCTGGTTTCTGTGGTTGTAAAACGAATTACACTTTTTCCAAACCTTCCCTAGTTTTGTTGGGTTGCCTCTACTATGAGTGGCTGTGATGGTCTAGGTCAACCATAATTCTATTTAGAAAAACCTCCATCCTAAATTTACCTCTACAAAATTTTACTAAATCCTATTGGTCCCTATTTTTTGGTTAAGGACGTCACATAATTAGGGACTTATGTACCTTCTAAGCATCCAGATGCGGAGCAATCCTCCAATGTGAGTATGTAAAACAACTACCATTTTCCCCTGTTCTGCTCTTAAGACCTACTTGTAGTGTCATGTTGGTTCAGCTGGTTCATGCTGTCTAAGCAGGTGATTTTGCATGCCTATAAGAGGAAGATGATGCCAATGTTATTTCGTTGCCTTGGTAGTGAATTAAAAAAGAAAAAGAAAATTGCTACCTTAGCTTCTCGTTAAGCATATCGTCATAGCACAGTGACTTCGCACTCAAAAGGGCACAGGCTGTGGGAAAGGGAGCTCACCCTCCCACTATATATCCCACATGGGATATCTGGCAGGTTCGAGATACCTTAAATGGGCGAAGCCCTTCCCATATGGGTAACCACCATTCGAAACCATCGAGTGGATAGCTACCGATGCTAGTGGACGCATAATGGACTACACATGGCATCACTTGAGGTTTTCTATGAAACCCATTGTAAAACCCACTGCTATCATGTGTGTTGTTTGTGTGTTTTTTGATCACTCTATGTATGGGTTGACCTTCTGTGCTATTTGTTGATCATGGGAAGGTTGGTAAAATTAGAGGAAAACCCCCCTTTTATTGTCTGTTCAATGGGGTTTAAAATAGAATATTTTAAGGAAGTTATACTATTTAATTGAAAGAATATTTTAGAGAAATTATATTGTTCAAATGAAAAAATATTTTAGAGAAGTTATATTATTTAATTGAAAGAATATTTTAGAGAAATTATATTTGTTCAAATGAAAGAATATTTTAGAGAAATTATATTTGTTCAAATGAAAGAATATTTTAGAGAAGTTATATTATTTAATTGAAAGGATATTTTAGAGAAATTATATTGTTCAATTGAAAGAATATTTTAGATAAGTTATGCTATTTATTTGAAAGAATGTTTACTGAGGTTATAATAATTTGATAAAATAAAATGGTTCATATTATAAGTATTTAATTAACTAGGAGTATGGGCTCTTAGTTAAAGAAATTGGTTGTTAATTATATGTATTTAATTAACTAGAAGTAGGGGCTCTTAGTTATTTTTATGAGTTTAAGATATGAATTTTTATGTTAGAGCATGAACCTTTGATTGATAAAAGGGTGGTATATTGAATTACCCATGTTTGATAGATGAATTTCCTCCTGATGTTGAGTGAATTATTTATAAATGCATTTGGTAATTTGTATAGTTGCAATTTGGCATATAAAATTATAAATGCATTGGATTAAAGAATCATTTAGTAGATGCATTAGTTGCATGCTTCATAGATCCATGAGTTGTCTTGATCCCTTACCACCACCAATTGAGATATGGGAAAAAAAGAAGGACCAAGGAGGACACTTAAAATCCAAGACAATTACTTTTGATTTATGTTGTACTAAATATTTAATGTGGAAACCTATAAAGAAGTAGGTTCTAGTTAAGAAATATACTATTTGTATAGTGATGTAATGTTTTATTCTTGTAAAGTATGGAATACACCTACCATACTTGGGCTATGTAATGATTTGTAAAATAAATGGAAAAGGTACCTCTTACTTGATAATCTTGATGTTGTAGTTTCACAAGCTATTCTATACCGTTAAGTGTTTTAGCTAGATCTTGATGTCTTTTTAAGCATCTTATTTTAATGTTTCTTTTAAATGTCATTCCATGCTTGGATTAATTAGATAGACTTAGTAATTATCCTCCTAATATTTGAAGGTTTTTAAATGTTTAAAATAGTTAAATAAACTAAATAGATATTTAAGTATGATTATGAGTATGTGCTAGAAATAGTGTAAAGGAACCTAAGGGATTATGGGATCCCTTAGGATCGAGTTGAGTAAACATAATTTAAGGATCTTCCTCAAAAGGGACTAAACTGAATAGACTTATACATCAAAGTAGTTTTAAATTAAATGTGACTATCTATGAAATGATTTAGTTAACTCATCGTAAAGATGAGATGAGTAGCTTATTTGTAGTATGTGTAGTATACCTACACAGATAGACTTGTGTATCATATAGATATGGGCGTACCTTTCAATTGATAGGATATAAGTTAGCACTTGCAGAATAAGGCTAATAGCTTATTCCAATACACGTAGTATACCTACATAGACGTGCTTGTGTATGGTATAAATATGGGCATATCCTTGGTAGATTTAGGAAAGAAGTGTTGGTTCATTGAAAAGAGAAGACAAACAACTTTTAACTTTAGGTTAGCTTAGATATCTTCGTAATTATACACATACCGATTGGTATATAAAGATATCTCTCGTGTATAATTTAGTTGTTAATGTTTAAAAAAAAAATCCCTTAGTTAGATTTTTGGGTTGTTACACTAGGAATGTTGTGGCCAGGTTTCTGTTTTGTAAAATGAATTACACTTTTTCCAAAACTTCCCTAGTTTTTTTGGGTTGCCTCTGCTACGAGCGGCTGTTATGGCCTGGGTTAGCCTTAATTATCTTTAGAAAAACCTCCATCATAAATTTACCTCTATAAAATTTTACTAAAGCCTATTGGTCCCTGTTTATGGTTAAGGACGTCACACAATCAGGGATTGATGTGCCTTATAAGCATCCAAATGGGAAGCGATACTTCGACGTATGTAAAATTACTACCACTGTCCCCTATTATGCTCTTAAGAACTACCCGCTGTGTCATTGGTTTAGCCGGTTCATGCTGTCTAAGCAGGTGATTTTGCTTACCTGTAAGAGGAAGATGACGACGATGTTATTCTGTCGCCTTGGTAGTGAATTTAAAAAAAAAAATTGCTAAAAGAGTGTTTGATATTGAGTTCAAAGGAGACCTCATCTTCAAATGGGATGAAGATAGGTATAATATGGGGAAACATAAGAAGTTTAACTCCCTTTAGAATAAATCATATCAAATTGATAAATTCAAAGGATCCAACTCCTATAAATTGGCAATGCTTGATGGATGATCATTGCCTATATCGTTCACTAGGAATCACCTAAGGCCCCTCTAAAAGCCCAAAAATTCAATTGTAAATATGTATATAGTATTTTATTTATTGTTTGTTTTTTATATATTTTATTTTCCATTTCTAAGAGAAAATAAAAAATAAAAACATTAAAAAAGATACCTGAACATCCTATTTCTTTCTTCCCTTTTCCCATTATAAAAAATCATACATTTTTTTAAAAATTGGATAAGTTAAAATGTGCAATTCTCTACAAACAAAGTAGCAAATTGTTTTTTTTTTGAAAAATAGCAATTTACTAAAACTAGTGAATCACAACTCTCTTCTAGCCTATTTCTAGTAACTTTCAAAGGACGATGCCTAAGGAAAACTACATTTTATAGATAACAAGTCATAACTTTTTAAAGTAGCGAATTGATCCTTTTGTACAATGAATGCACAAATAAAATTAGATGCCATAAACATATAGAGGGTTATCCTAAAGTCATTAGCATCTCATTTTGACCATTCCTAGATAGTAAAATAGCCCAAATAAGAGAGCAAGAGAGGGCATCATCTTCATCACAAGACAAAGAAGGATCTCAAAGGTTATCAAAAGCAAAGAAGGGTTTTGAGAGTAGATAGAGTTTAACCTTAGCTAGTCTTCCCTTGTCATAGCCATCAATTGGGCCCATAGTAGTTTGATGTTGTGCCCTTTCTTTGAATTGGCCCTAATGCCCTGTTGGGGTAGTATTTTGACATTGTCGCTTTGTGTAACCATTGTCCCATTTACCACAAGCCTTTAAAGGGCTAATACCACTTCAAATAGGTCTCTACCTATCCAAATATAAAATATGAGTAATCATTTACTTTTATGAGTGTGAATTTTCAAAATCTCACTTCAAAAACTAGCAAATTGCCAGTTTAAATATCAAGTGAATCACTTTATTTTCAAAATAAAAGAAAACTTTGCCTAATTAATAAAGTATAAAATCACTAAATTTTAATTTTGGTGATTTAGTCCCCAGGTCAAAAAAGAGCAAATCGCTACTTTTTCCAAGACAAAAAATTTTGGACCTAAAATTCTCTAATGCAAGATGCACACTAGTCGACCACTATTAGTATAGCAAAAAATGCAACCCTCATGATACCTCCAACTTCTACATCAATAGTTTTTACAACTTCATAAGCATAAATTAAAAAATCAGGCCCCTCTAAAACTAAGAAGGACCCTAAAATGATTAAACATCTTGAAGACATATATGACAACTCTTACTAGAATGTGGTCAAGGGAAAATTCAAGCAGTCTCTTATAGACGTTTGAAAATAAGTATTTAGACACTTCAAGATGGGGCTTAGAATTAGTTCATGAAGCATAAGTAGGATATAGATGTATGGCTTAGCCATGAATCTAGTTTCTTAGGTATGGGATTACCTAAGGGTTATAGAGAGTTGTGCAGAAGAACATGACAAGAAATGCCACATTTTTCCCTCAACTGAGGACTAGAAAAAAAATTTAATTACTAAGGATGAGATCAAGAAAATGCTAAACATGGAGGATAATTTAAAAAATTTTGTCACCTACAACCCAAAGGCTCAAATCAACTACTACAACATGGAGGCACATCTTGTCCATCCAACACTAGAATCCTTAGGATAACTAAAACTTCAAGCTACCACTAATAATCAATCAATTTAAGGACAACATGCATATGGTGTTATTAGAAATTACAATGGTGCTTGGGGAAATTATGGATGAACCAGTCAAGGAAGAACATGTTGCCTTATTACAAACAATAGAGCAATATCAATGGCGCTCATAGATGATAGATTGTTCCAAATACATAGTGGAATAGATGAATAAATAACTTAAGAATTTTACACAAAGTAGGAAATTCAACTACATATTACCTCATTTGGTCAATTTTAAACTAGAAGAAGCATTGATTTCTAAAGTTGTAGCTAAATCAAATTAGGCCAAATAACCACTACTATCAACCTATGACTATACAAGTATGCCTTACAATGTCCAAGCCAAAGTTGAAGAGAAAAAATCCCCAATAAACTAACTATTAACAGCAAAAAATGCAGAATCAAAAGAAGAAGATAATAGATACATACATAACACAATATTTCACTTGGGAAAACCCTTATGGGAAAAATCCAACACAGTAATATCTCCTTATTGTATAAACTTAATCGTCTCCAATACAATAATGTTCATCTCTCTTCTCTCTTCAAACCCTAATGCAAGTGCAATTAAATAACAATAGCACAAGAATATATTTTACAATACCATGGGCATAAAACCATGGGTTCACATATATTAATCCAAAACAACCCATATGGGTCTAAAAATAGCTTAAAAACCTAAACCTCGATGAGAATACATGGAGAGTATCCAATACCTTTTAAATTTAACCCCAATAGAATAACATGGAAAATATTCAACATATTTCTTAAATTCTCCCACTTGTTGAATACTTTCCATAGGGGCCAAAAAATGCCATTGTCAACTCCTTATTGTATAAACTTAATCATCTCCAATAAAATAATGTTAATCTCTCTTCTCTCTTCAAATCCTGATGCAAGGGCAATTAAATAACAATAGCACAAGAATGGATTTTACAATACCATGGGCATAAAACCATGGATTCACATATATTAACCCAAAACAACCCATATGGGTCTAAAAATAGCTTAAAAACCTAAACCTCGATGAGAATACATGGAGAGTGTCCAATACCTTTTAGAGTTAACCCCACCAAAATAACATGGAAAATATTCAACATATTTCCAACATTCTCCCACTTGTTGAATACTTTCCTGTTGGTCACGAATCTGCCACAGGAAAAGATTTTACAAGTGCGCCCTAGACCCGACCAACATTGAAAGGCTGGAAGCAAGAGATGGCTCCCAGACCAATCTCCAGAGTGGGCTGGTTCCCTTTACTATTCTAAATTTTATTTGAAGATAAGGGTTGTTGGAAAGAAATTTAAAAATGCGAAAAGAAATGGGAAATATGGCCGTAGCCGAAGTGATAAGATCAGGAGAACAATAGCAAAAAATCTTGAAGAACAACAACAACAAGTAACAGAAAGCATTAACTTAACTCTCGCACGATGTATGCAAAAAACCCCTCCAAAACTACACTCCAGGAATCATACCTTAACAACAGTATTTAAATCCAATTATGCAAAATTTAAATGCAACAGCCATGAAGAAATATAAATGCTATTAGAAATGCGAAAGGACAGAAAGGAAAATCTCTCATACAACGCTTGAAAAATTAGAAGCCAACTCTTTTATTCCTGCAAATGCACTTCCAGTTTCTAGCAGAAAAACTCCCAACCTCTGCAAATGAGGTTTACATTGGTTTTTATAGAGGGCCGTCCTCTTTGCAGCATTTAATATTTGCCACCGACCTTCTTGAGATCTACAATTATGCCACCGAAAATAAGCACATTATCCCCTTAATCGCAGCCTTGAAGCACCACAAAATTGAATGCAATTAGACGTCAGCGGTCACCTTCATTAAATTTGTCTTTGAACATGTGCATGAAACCGTTGAAACAACCCACGAACAGCAGCCTCGAACAAATAAAACCTTCAATTTTGGTGGCCTGAACGCTTCTTCAACCTTGACCGCATGGGAAATCCGCAAAACATTAAATTTGGGCAAGCATTTAATCCTTGGAAATCAAAAAAACTTATCGGGCGTTCATACTGTGCTTTGGCGGGAAACTGTCGCAGGTTGCGAAAATGCGACGTCTTCATCTTGCTCGGTCTTATCGTCGAAAGTGCAGCGAATCGCTACAACTTTCATGTTTTTTGCTTTCGGATCAAAATGGCCGCGATTTTGGAACAGGTAACGATATCGCTACGTTTTTCACTTTTCGTACCATTTTCCACTTTTCGTCGTGAACATGCGACATCTTTTACCTTGTCGGAACCCTTTCTTAAAAGTGCAGCGAATCGCTACAACTTTCGCTTTGTGACTCCTCTTTCAACAATGCTTAGCGATTTTGGAACATGCAGCGCATCGCTGCAACTTTTTACTTTGTTTGGACTTGTCTCGAACGGTAACGATATCGCTACACGTTCTAAACTTAACTCCAAAAAAAATGCAACATCTTTCGCATTGTTCACTGTGTGCTCCTTCCCAAGAGTGTAGCGAATCGCTGCGCTTTTATCCCTTTGACAACCGTCCCACGATTTTGAGACATGCAGCGCATCGCTGCAACTTTTTGACTTAAGCCTTTTGAAACCACAGCGGCCGCGATAACGGAACGTGCAGCGCATCGCTGCAACTTTTGAGTTTAAGTCGTCGGCTAAGTTTTTTGTCACGATTTCATGACATTTTGTCGCTCACCCTCCTTTGCTCGTTGCAAGTCACGAAAATAGAACACGTCACGATATCGCGACGGTTTTGCTTAGCTGCATGCGTTGATCGCGTTTTCGCGACATGTCACGAAATTGCGACAGTTTCTGGACTTAGTCTTTTTGGTCCTTTTTTCATCAAAACCACATCCAAGCCAACATAGAAGTTAAATATGCAACAACCTAAACATTAATACTTCAATAAATGAAAATCAATGTGGCAAAAATGCCAACATTCTTGGCGGCTAGCGGGGTATACAGCTCACTGTATGCAAGGATCCAGGCCTGAATCCATTGGGCACAGAGTCATATTAGAACAGGAGGCCGGCTGCTGTGATACATTTCAGGGGACTGCTGCAATACTTCTGCTGAAAAGCTGAAAGAACCTGCATATAACCGATTAGGGAATGAAAGAAATGAAATGAGATAATGGAGTGAGCTCCTGCGATTGCGCAGGCGGTGAATGCAAATGGAATGATGATAATAATGAAACGATATAGAGACAAAGCGATGTGGTGGACACAGCAACAGAATGCTGCCATACTACCAGCTGCAATGGATGTGGAATTAAAGTGAATAAACTTAGGGAATGGAAATGAAATATGAAGGCTGTGGAATGACAATGAACGAGACTGTAAATAAATGCGTAAAAAGACAGAACTTAGAGGAAAGGGATAAGAAATAACGGGAACAATGAGAATGGGGAAAAGAAACAACAGCCGTGGCTTACTTCTCTTTTTTTTTTTTTTTATTTGCAGAAGAAAAAAGAAGGAGAAAGATGAAGAAAGGAAAAAGGGGAAAAGAGGGAAGGGAAAAGAAGAATTTTCTGGAAAGCCACCAACTGCTGGGAAAGGAGAAAATCACAAAAACACAAAAGACACCTACGGCTCGTAAGCAACAAGAACCAAGGCGATAAATAAAAGCAAAACATGTATATATATATATATATATATATTTTTTTTTTTTTACTATATACAAACTTATACTGAACTGTCAATTCATGAAGTATAGGCCTTCAGATGAAAGCCATTTACTGAAATTGGAAGTGGGTTGCCCTCCAAGTCTTCGAGGTAGAACGAATTTGCTACACCTGTGCTGGTAATGCGGAAGGGACCCTCCCATAAAGCATCAAACTTCTTGTGATTCCCAGGTTTGGCTTTGTTTTCGTTCCATTTTAACACCAAATCTCCTGTTTTGAGTGGACGATCTGCAGAATGTTTACAAAACCACTTAGACATACCCTGTGTGTGTTTGACAAACTCTTCATATGCCTCAGAACGCTGTTCTTCTAACTGCAACAATTGAGCTATCCGCATATCCAAGGAACTGATATCTGTTTCATCGTCCTGAAAAGCCTGCAACTGCTGCAATACTGGCAACTCAAGATGAACATGCAACCTTGCTTCTTTCCCATAAACTAGGGCATAGGGTGAGGTCTTGATGGACTTCTTAACTGAAATTCTATCTGCCCATAAAACTTGATTCAGTAAAAGGTGCCATGATCTCTTGTTTTCTCCCAAAGACCTCTTCAAAATTCGGAGCAAATTTTTATTTGTTGACTCTGCCAAGCCATTCCCCTGTGGATAATAATTGGAAGATGTTTTTAGGAAAATACCATACTTGTTAGCAAACTCAGCTAGTTCAGCTCCAATGAATGGGGTCCCATTATCTGTAATAATGGCATCAGGAATGCCAAAGCGAGTAGTCAAGCCTTCAATAAAAGATATCACCACAGTATGATTTGCAACCTTTGTTGGGATAGCTTCGGACCACCTTGTGAAATAGTCTATAGCTGTAAAAATATACCTATGTCCAGCTGAGGAATTAGGATCAATAATTCCAATGAAATCCAAGCCCCATTGTTGAAAGGGTGCTTCAACTCTGAATTGGATGCAAAGGCGATCGTTGCATTCCTTACTCTTCCTGTGTATCTCTGACATTTGTCACAGGCTTGCGCAATCTTGAAAGCATCTGAAAATAGGGTCGGCCAATAATAACCAGCTCGGATTATCTTCAAAGCCATTGGTCTTCCAGAAAAGTGTCCCCCTGATAGACCAGAATGAAACTCTTCCAAGATCCTAGCATTTTCTGATTCTTTAACACATCTTAGAAGAACACCATCAATATTCTTAAAAAACAATCCTTCTGATAACAAAACATACCGAAGAGCTTGCAGACGAAATCTCCTCCTCTGTGAAGCATTCAACTGTGAAGGACATCTACCAGTTGTGAAGTAATTGATGAGGTCTTCTGTCCAATCCTTTTCCTGAATTAAGAAATTCATCAAATTGTCATCACTGGCAAGATTTTCTGTTTGATGTTCAACTATACCAGAGGCTGCCGTTTTTGCCAAATGCTGGCATAAAGCCTTACCACGCACTAGCTTAGTTGGATGAATTTCAACATCAAATTCTTGGATCTTGGTGACCCAACCAGCACGTTTATCACCCAATTCTCCTTGAAGAATGAAATTTCTTACATCAGGATGAATCACATAAACAATTGTTCTGCTCTGAGATATAAAATGCTTGAATTTCCTAAGGGATTTCATAACTGCATACACCTGTTTTTCAATGAAGTTATACTTTGCCTCATGAGGTAGAATGACCTGGCTAAGGAAAGCAATGGGCCTTTCATTCCCATCGTCTCCTTTCTGTGTAAGAACCGCAGCATAACTTTCTTCTTCTCCAACTGCATACAAAATGAAATCCTTTGAGTAGTCAGGATTAATCAAAACAGGGGCCTATGCTATTATTTCCTTGATTTCCTAGAATGCTTCTTTTCTTTGAGCTATCCATTGGAAATTTGCATCCTTTTTCAACAATTTAGTCATAGGTTTTACAACCTGGGCAAAATCAGAAATGAATTTCCTAATGAAATTGATCTGTCCAAAGAAAGACTGCAGTTCTTTTTTGTTTGCAGGGAGTGACAACTTCTTTAATGCTTCAACTCGGGCTGGATCTATCGCTAACCCATCCTCTAAAATTACATGACCCAGAAGCGTACCTTCTTTTACTGCAAACACTGACTTCTTTGGATTAATGGAAATCCCAAATTCCCTGCACTTTTCAAAAATCTGTCTCAGGTGAGAACAGTGATCCTCCCGTCTATGTGAAAATACTGTCATGTCATCAAGATATATCACAATGATCTTGTTCAACAATTCATTGAATGCAATGTCCATGGCTCTTTGAAAGGTAGCCCCAGCGTTTGATAGTCCGAAAGGCATTCACTGATAAGCAAAAGTGCCCCACTTTGTTGTAAATGCTGTCTTGTACTGATCCTCATCTTTCACCCAAATCTGGTTATATCCAGAGAATCCATCCAATAGAGAAAAACGTTAAGCTCCAGCCACAACATGCAGTATTTGATCTATATGTGGCAAAGGATAATGATCCTTCAATGATGCACGGTTCAAGTTTCGGAAGTCTACACACAATCGTATGTCTCCATTCTTCTTTCGAACCGGGACCAGATTGGCAACCCAAGTGGAATGCTTAACTGGATAAATAATTTTGGCTTGCAGCATTTTTACAAGCTCAGCCCTCATCAACATCTCAATCTTTGGATTTACAGGTCATTGTTTTTGTCGAAAAGGTCTGACTCCTTCCTCCAATTCAATTGTATGCTGCATAATCTGTTTATTGTATCCCTTCAAGTTTTCATAGCTCCAAGCTACAATATCAGAAAACTCCTCACACAGGTGCTTGATCTCTTGCAGTTCTTCTGGTGTAGAATCAGTTCCAACCTTAATAGCTTTATTAAGCTCTAACTCTAACTCCATGTACTCCTTTTTATCAATCTCGAGCCGATGTTTTTTGGATCTATCGTGCTGATCAAATAAACTTTCCAGAGTTATAAGACCCTTCGGAATGTGATTGTTTCGTAACTGAATGAGACCTTCAGCTTCTTCATGCTCCAAAGTTCTCCCTTCAATAGTAGCAGCTTCATGAATCAAGAAATTGACAATCTGCTCATCATCTTCAAAGACTTGCCAGAAAGTTTCTTTGTCGGGCACACTGGGCCTGTATACCATCCTTACTGTCTTGGGTTTCTTCATTACTTGTTCAACAGGGGAAAAATTGGCTCCAAGAGATGCTAAAAGGTCTGCATGTTTATTCATCTCTCGAGAAATAGCTTGGATTTTTTGAGCTGTAAAAAACTCAAAGAGGTCCCACACCTGATTGCGATATGCTTTAAGGTAATGCTGCTTAGCAATGCACCTATTTGTGATCTGGTTTACAACAAGCTCAGAATCACCAAAAATCTTGAGCTGTTCAATTCCTAACTTCCTTGCTTTCTTTAAACCCAAACATAATGCTTCATATTCAGTAGCATTATTAGTACAACTCCATGTAAGACGGTATGAATATGTTCTTTGGATACCAGAAGGAGAAATCAAAACAATACCTGCTTCAACACCGTTCTTGCATCTAGCTCCGTCAAAATATAGCTGCCATAGTTGGTCTATAACAACATTCTGATCAACTTGGTGTGAAAATTCTTGCTTTGTATCACTCTCAGGCTTTTGGATGGCATAATGACCAATTTCAGTCTCCAACATAGCATTAAAATTAAGCATAGAAAACTGATCATCCAACTGAAGATTATCTAAAACTTCTCTCATCAAAACAGAATCCTCAGATTCTTCAGTAAGCATGTGGACAGACTGCATGTCTTTTTCTACTTCTTCCAACTTATCGATATGAAAAGGGGAAGGTTTTTCATTCTGAATCTTGAGAGGTCTACCCTTGAAAGGAATTTCTAAATGAGAATAATCTAGTGCCAGATAACCCCCCAACTTTGCGGTAAACTCCCTGGATAAACACATACTAAAGTAGGGTTCTAGATCTACCACAACAATTTCTTGGATAACAATAATTTGGGGCATAGTATGAAGAACAATTGGAACATCCTTGATCACACCTACTATTTTTACAGGAGTACCATCCAATTGCAAAACTCCAGGACTACTCCGTGTATATTACATTCCCATTGCTTCACAAACTCCCTTGGGCATGACAGATTGTAGCGACTCCAGAGTCAATCATGCAGTTATGCACAATCCAACCTTCTATTTGCAATGATAAATAAAATGGAGGTGGTCTATTTTTCCCAGTAGCAGAGGTGGTTAAGGTTTGAGCATACATTGTTTGGGTAGGACCTTTTTCATTATCCTTTATAGATTTTAATGATTCCTATAAAAAATCTACTTGACCAGGCAACTGCAAAGCATCGTAGAGGCTTACCTTAGCCGGGGTCTTTTTTAGTTCTTCAACAATGTTGTATGTAACTGCGGCAGAGTCCTTATTTTTAGCAGGTTGTTCAAATCTGGTTCGATACTGCTGTGTGGCTTCCACCCTTAGCCTCTTTGTCAGTGAGGGATACTTCAACTTTTCTCGAGCTTGCTCCTCTACTTCTGATCTTGCTGGTGCAGCTGCAGCTTTTCCATGAACTTTGTGAGAAACAGGATCCTTTGGGAAAACAGGCGCATCAGACTTTGGAACTGGCACAGGAGCTTTCATTGGCTTCTTCACCTCGGCTGGCACTCTTAACGGTTCTAAGTCCGCGGGATCAACAGTCATAGGCTTCTTTCCAGTCCTTGTTAGAACTGAAACTTGATCTTCCACTGGAGACATCAAACTATGACCAGCTTCAGAAATAATATTAACTTTGTTGAGCAAAGTGCAGCAAATAGTATTGTCATTGTTGTCAACACAGTCAGACAGATTTATTGATGCAATGGACAAGAGTTTATTGAACAACAAGGTGCAGCCAAAGTACAATGGATAGGAGTTCAGTGTTGAGCAAGGTGTTGCAGGAGGATTGTCATTGTTGTCAATACGATCGGTTAGATCTAATGATGCAATGGACGGGCGGTTCGGAAGTCACTCGGATGCGAGAGGATAAAGTTTAGAAGTTAGTCAGATCATGAGTCCTTAAATGATAGATGCACAGAAACAGAAAACATAATTCAGAATGAGAAGAAGAAGTCTTCAGATCCTGAGATGTCAAGAAGCGGAAAGGTTTTTTGTGAAAACCAAGGCAGTCAGAATAAAAAGTTTTATTTAAAACCATGGATAACAGATTTGAAATGGGTTTTTCTTAAAACCCAAGTTGGCTCTTCGTTTCGTTGAAAAAGATGCCCCGGTGATAAAGATATTTAATTTTAAATATTTAGTTTAAATTTTAAAGGTTTTTTGTGAAAACCAAGGCAGTCAAAATAAAAAGTTTTATTTAAAACCATGGATAACAGATTTGAAATGGGTTTTTCTTAAAACCCAAGTTGGCTCTTCGTTTCGTTGAAAAAGATGCCCCGGTGATGAAGATATTTAATTTTAAATATTTAGTTTAAATTTTATTTTATTTAAAATTTAAATTAAAATATTAAATTAAATTAAAAGGGCCGACATGTTACTATTTCGCGGCAATAAGCTACGGGAAAGTGACGAAGGTGGAAGAAGTGTTTGAGGCCGACAAAGTTAAATGCGGGCCGACGGATTTTAGGGTTTGGCGGTGACAAATTCTAGGGTTTCTCAACCGACGTTCTTTTAGGGTTTGTTCCTAAAACTTCTTCTATAAAAGCAAGGGTACTTCGAGTTTGAAAAGTGGGGTGTAAAGATAAAGTGCGAATGCGAGCATAGTGTTTGTGAAAGTGAAGTTCGTGTTGAGCGAGAGAGCGAGAATGTGAAACGACACGAGTGTGCGAAGCGTGTGCGCAGAGAAAGCGAGTGTGCGAGAGAAGCGCGAAGGGCAAAGTTGATTGCAAAGTCTAGGCTGTAGCGGTGCAGCAAAGCGTGTGAAGTGATTGTGCAAGAGAGAGCGAGTGCACGAGAGATTGCAAAGGTGATGTAGACCGGTTAGAGTCTTGCAATAACAAAGGTATATGTCAAACATTTTTTTATTCAATATTGAAGTCCGGTTGGTGCTTGGCAAATTAAGGGGTTGGTGCCTCTTTCCGGTTGGTCTTTGGTAAACAATTTGTCCGAGTTGGTCTTGGAAAATTAAGGGGTTGGTGCCTCTTTCCGGTAGGTGCTTGGTAAAATAGGAGTTGGTGCTCCATTCTATTGAAGCAGATAAAGTTAAGGGGTTGGTGCTCCTTCCAGTTGGTGCTTGGTAAAGGATTATGTAAAGTTGTAGCTTTGCATTGACTGGATTTGGATGGTAGTCCAAGCAGTATTTTTGAGGAGTAGCCACATTGGTGAACCTCGTTAAAATGTTGTGTTATGTGTGATGCTTTCTTGATGCATTTAGTATCTCTTTTATCTGCTTTAAACTGCTGCTGGTTTTATAATCTAATTGTTTTAGAAGTTTTTAAAGAACACACTGATTCACCCCCCCTCTCAGTGTCATTGTGATTACAACAATTGGTATCAGAGCCAAGTTCCTTCGGAAAGTTTAACAGCTTGAAGGAAGATCTTACAAGAACACAAATGGCAAGGAAAGGCAAAAGCAAAACCATAAGACACAAGAAGAAGAAATCTCACAAGGGCACAAAAGAAAATGAAGATGATCTCAATGTTGCTTGCTTTGGGAATGAAAATAGATTCAAGAGATGAATCAAACGAGTGGAGAACAAGCCAGATTAATAAAGTTTTGCACCGGATGTGGGAAGACCGGTCACTTTGTAGCTGATTGCTCACAAGGTAGAGAATGTTTTGTTTGTGGTCAACTCGGGCATAATGGACGCTGATGCCATGGGTTTAGTAGCGATGAAGATGAAGATGATCCGTTCAAAATTGATAAAGAAACAGATTCGGAACAAGAGTGTGATGAAGAAGGAAGTGATGCAGAAGCAAATTGGGAACAGAAACTGATTTCAGACTTGAGTAAAAAGGTTGAGGATGCAGAAGATATAATCACCAACTTGAAAATTCAAGTAGAAGATTACAAGAAAATTTTTGAAGATCTTGAAATGCAATCTTCTAAGAAAACGAGTATTGCGGCAAGCTAGAAAAAGAAATTGACGGTTTAAGAATGCGAGACAGAAGAAATGAGTAATAAAGTTGGTATATACAGAAAACATGAAGAGGAATCTAACAAAGTTGTTAACAATCTGGATCTGAAAATAGAAGAGTTCAAAAAGAGTGAAGAAACTCTCAGGTATCAAATCAATGAGAAAGAGGCTGTATCCTGCCAACAAGAAGAAGAGATTGTTTCATTGAAGAAACAACTAAAAGAGGCCAATATAAATCTCAAATTTGAGAAGAGCACAGAGTTGCTAGATACAATGATAAATCAACAAAGAAGCTCCACGAGCTAAGTTTGGTCTTGGATATGAAGGTGAACAACCTTCATCCTCCAAATATGCAGAGAAGAAGAAGTCCTCGGTTGAAGGATTGAAACAAGAAAAGTCTGAAGTTGAATCCTCAAAAGGAAGAAAATATCAAAGAAGATCTACAACAAAGCAACCACAACAAAAGAGGTTCTCTCACTCTCACTCTTTTAATAATAATGCTTTTTATGGCTATTGTTCTAAATGCAACCACTTTGGTCACAAGGCAATTTATTGTGGACTGAACAATAGATCAAAGAGTTATGCTGATAAAAATACTTCTTTTTTTTTGAGTGAACACCATGTGCAATGTTTTAAATGTAATGGCCATGGGCACATAGCAAGGTTTTGTTCAAGCACTTCTGTATCCAATCTAAGGCAATACCATAGATTTCATCATACACATAGAATGCAATACAGACAGGGAATAAAACATGTGCAATGTTTTAAATGCAATGGTCAAGGGCACATAGCAAGGTTCTGTCCAAGCACTTCTATATCTAATCTAAGGCAAAACCCTAGATTTCATCAGACACAAAGAGGACAACACCGACAAGGAACATATCATGTGCATAAAAGAAAAGAAAATAATCATCCATCAAGAATGCACAAGAGACAACCCCACAAGAGAAATGTTCAAGTTCACGAACAGGAGCAAAATAGGGATGTTGTTGAAAAACCCAAGCCCAAGTTCAGGAAAGTCTGGAGAAAGACAGAAGAAAGGAAATTGTGTCTCCTTGGGCTGAAGGAGGCTACTCTGCCATTGCTCTAACAACTCCAGGTGGCACATCCTCAGGAGGAGCAATATTAAAGTTTTATTTTAATGCTCCTATGTATTTGTCTAGGTATCCGAGGATGAAAGGTAAGCAGTCGGGTTAATGTTGTATAGTTGTTAAAGTGTGTTTTTCAGTTTATATAGTGGTTTGTGGAAATGCCGTGAAGTGTGGTGTTTAATTTGAGAGTTGTCACCATTGGTAGTTTTGAGATATGTCACTATTGTATTGTTGATGATTCTTAATACCACTTGTTCAAAATTATGAATCATAATAGTCCAGATAATTTGCTCAACGAAAGAATGCTTGCCCTAGTTGTGTATTTGTGTTTCGAGCAGCATGTATTTGTTTTTACTCTTTGATGTGAAGATTGCCGGATCTTTCATGACACCTTGGTGAATATATTTAATTCACGAGACAGTTTTGTTTTAACTATTGATTTAATGCCGGTCCAAGGATAAGAAGCTTGAGGCTGAGTAAGGTGCACTACGGTTGGCCATAAAGTGTTTGACAAAATGTCTTCTTCCGACATGCATAGTTGAAAGTAAGAGTTGGCGGTAAAATTGCGGTCTTTGGACAAAAATTGGTACGAGATGTGAGTCACTTGTCAATTCTGTTGACAAAAGTGAAATCGGCATGTTGAATGGGAAGATTGAAGAAAAAGTTTTTTAATGAGCGACGAGATGATTTCCAACCTGGTGATGAATAGTTGAGTTGCTTTCATAGTGGTTGTTTTGATCAAGTTAATGCTTTTCTTGATACATGATTTGGGCTTACTCCATTGAGTTTGATTTGAGCAAGTTATTCTTTGCCTTGGTGATTTATGTTGGTGGCTGTCTTGTTCAAATACCTTTGGAAGGAAAAGGATGTCTACTAGTTTCCTTTTCATGTAGTGATTGGTTGAATGCTTCAAGGTTAATCTTGAGTTGAATGATGTTGGTTAAACCTTGTCTATAAGCATTGTTGCTAAAGCCCTAATTGGTTGAGAAAAGATGTTGGTTGTGTTGTGGTACAGTGTTTGGTACTTGCACAGAGTTGAAAGTGGATTGAGGTAGCCTCATTGGATTCTCACTGCGAGAGAGAGACAAACAAGCTGTCATTGGGTTCAAGCTTGTTGAGAATATATCCAAGATGCATGGTGAAGTTGTATGCAGATGTTGCTGGCATTGCAGAAAAAAAAGTTGGCTATATAAGATTATTGTATGCCTTCACTAACAGTGGACAAGTTTGAGTTTGCAAGGTAACAGAGGGTAGTTGCATAGAAGACAGTGGTTCAGTCATGTTCTTACACATGTTATATTGGTGAAGTTGACGGTGATGGTGTCATTCACTTGGTTATTGCTTGCTATTCACATTGTTGATTTTATTGATGCCTATTATGCTTATCATGATGTTGTCAATCAGTGAAATGAAGTGGTCTTGGACTCAGGGGGAGCATTTGTGTATTTGTTTTTCTTCTTGTTCATGCTTGGAATATTTGCTAATTGTAATAATTTGTGTCTAAGAATATTGTGCATAGACTCAGGGGGAGTCTGCAGCAGCCCTTTGGTATTATTGTCAAAGGGGGAGAAGATTTACAGGAAAATTGCACATGTGTTGCCAACAATTCCAAAGGGGGAGATTGTTGAGCAAAGTGCAGCAAATAGTATTGTCATTGTTGTCAACACAGTCAGACAGATTTATTGATGCAATGGACAAGAGTTTATTGAACAGCAAGGTGCAGCCAAAGTACAATGGATAGGAGTTCAGTGTTGAGCAAGGTGTTGCAGGAGGATTGTCATTGTTGTCAATACAGTGAGTTAGATCTAATGATGC
This sequence comes from Wollemia nobilis, assembly GCA_028583015.1. NCBI lineage: Eukaryota > Viridiplantae > Streptophyta > Pinopsida > Araucariales > Araucariaceae > Wollemia > Wollemia nobilis. The sequence continues at coordinate 2,948,295 of JAQPPZ010002370.1, forward strand.
AATGGACGGGTGGTTCAGAAGTCACTCGGATGCGAGAGGATAAAGTTCAAAAGTTAGTCGGATCATGAGTCCTTAAATGATAGATGCACAAAATAGAAAACATAATTCAGAATGAGAAGAAGAAGTCTTCAGATCCTGAGATGTCAAGAAGCGAAAAGGTTTTTTGTGAAAACCAAGGCAGTCAGAATAAAAAGTTTTATTTAAAACCATGGATAACAGATTTGAAATGGGTTTTTCTTAAAACCCAAGTTGGCTCTTCGTTTCGTTGAAAAAGATGCCCCGGTGATAAAGATATTTAATTTTAAATATTTAGTTTAAATTTTAAAGGTTTTTTGTGAAAACCAAGGCGGTCAAAATAAAAAGTTTTATTTAAAACCATGGATAACAGATTTGAAATGGGTTTTTCTTAAAACCCAAGTTGGCTCTTCGTTTCGTTGAAAAAGATGCCCCGGTGATGAAGATATTTAATTTTAAATATTTAGTTTAAATTTTATTTTATTTAAAATTTAAATTAAAATATTAAATTAAATTAAAAGGGCCGACATGTTACTATTTCACGGCAATAAGCTACGGGAAAGTGACGAAGGTGGAAGAAGTGTTTGAGGCCGACAAAGTTAAATGCGGGCCGACGGATTTTAGGGTTTGGCGGTGACAAATTCTAGGGTTTCTCAACCGACGTTCTTTTAGGGTTTGTTCCTAAAACTTCTTCTATAAAAGCAAGGGTACTTCGAGTTTGAAAAGTGGGGTGTAAAGATAAAGTGCGAATGCGAGCATAGTGTTTGTGAAAGTGAAGTTCGTGTTGAGCGGAGAGCAGAATGTGAAACGACACAGAGTGTGCGAAGCGTGTGCGCAGAGAAAGCAGAGTGTGCGAGAGAAGCGCGAAGGGCAAAGTTGATTGCAAAGTCCGGTCTGTAGCGGTGCAGACAAAGCGTGTGAAGTGATTGTGCAAGAGAGAGCAGAGTGCACGAGAGATTGCAAAGGTGATGTAGACCGGTTAGAGTCTTGCAATAACAAAGGTATATGTCAAACATTTTTTTATTCAATATTGAAGTCCGGTTGGTGTTGGCAAATTAAGGGGTTGGTGCCTCTTTCCGGTTGGTCGTTGGTAAACAATTTGTCCGGTTGGTGCTGGAAAATTAAGGGGTTGGTGCCTCTTTCCGGTAGGTGCTTGGTAAAATAGGAGTTGGTGCTCCATTCTGTTGAAGCGGATAAAGTTAAGGGGTTGGTGCTCCTTCCGGTTGGTCTTGGTAAAGGATTATGTAAAGTTGTAGCTTTGCATTGGCTGGATTTGGATGGTAGTCCAAGCAGTATTTTTGAGGAGTAGCCACATTGGTGAACCTCGTTAAAATGTTGTGTTATGTGTGATGCTTTCTTGATGCATTTAGTATCTCTTTTATCTGCTTTAAACTGCTGTTGGTTTTATAATCTAATTGTTTTAGAAGTTTTTAAAGAACACACTGATTCACCCCCCCTCTCAGTGTCATTGTGATTACAACAAACTTGTCCACCTGAAGAACTAGCAACCAATGTCTGCACATAATTCAGATGGACCATACAAGTATCCTCTCCATGAGGGTCATTACAGGTCGAGCACCAATACATTCTGTCTGCAAGGGCTGGATCTTCATTTACCAAAGTAGTTAAGCTTTTTTCAGGTGCTTTACTAGTCGAGGCAGCTTGGTCTCTAGTAATTGCAGGAGGTTGAAATATCCTTGGCTGGAAATCTCTCTCAGCTTGCTTCCTCTCGATGAGTGTAATCTTTTTACCCATGGCCCTAATTGCCAAATTGGTAGACTTTACCTCTTGCAATAATGTTGTATAAGGATCAGGGTTCATAGGTGCAGGAGGTGCTGGCAATGGCAAAGGAGCTGGTGGTGCAGGCAAAGCTAGAAATGAAGTGGAAATGGGAGATGGCTGAGTTCTGGGTGCAAGAAGCGGTAGAGGAGCTAAAGTAGGCAACTGAGGAGCTGGGACAGGCACAATTTGAGGTGCTTTAGAGCTCCATGATGGGGTGGGATACATAGATGGCATGGGCTGTGAAAGTGAACCAGAATGTAAATACTAAGGCAAATCTGGTATAATAGGCATAGTTACCTTTGGAGGAAGTCTTCCTATAGCAATCAGATCAGCTTTTGCTTTTATGGCTTGTTCAAACAATTCTGGAAATGTTGTCACATTAGACTGCCGAACTGCCCAACCAATATCTGTGTTGAACGCTTTGAGGTAATAAAGTGCGGCCAATTCATCAGCAGGCCGAAGACCATCAAGAATTCCCGTGCCAGGTTCTGGTAAATCGGACGTTGAAATCAGCTATCTCTTCCTACGGGTGTCTCTGGATTATAGTAAACTAATTTAACAATGAAAAGGGGTCAGCCTTTTCATGGAAATTTTTAACTAGCAGATCTCCTAGCTGATCCCACGATGTTACAGTGCCTGGTGGCAACGTTCGGTACCAAAATAGCAATTTACCTCTCAAAGAGCAGACCAACAACTTCACCATTACATCTTCATCAGTAATATCATGGATGGCCGCTAGAGAAGCTACATCATTTATGTGTTCATATGCAGTCTTACCCGTACCATCATAAGTTGGCAAAGCCTTCAGAGCAGCCTAAGGGACTAGATTCTGAGCCTGCAAGTTCAAGGCTCCGGAGCTGTTCCATGCCAAGAATTTCTTGGGTGGGGGTGGAGGATATTGTGCCATTGGAACTAGTGGATATGGTTGGGAAGATGAAACACTAGTAACAATACCAAGGTTCTGTGTAACAGATAAGGGAATGGATGGAGAAACTAACCTAGAATGCTCACCACTTCTTGAACCGTCAAGCTCAAAAAACTCGACAAGATCTCCAAATTTCTTGGACTATGATCTCGTGATCATGAAGTATAGCTTTCACTGCATCCACGTTCAGAGATTCCTGAGTACAGAAGAGTCACCAAATGCTCTATTTTTTTAGTATGAAGGGGAACATTAAACCTTCAACACTATGGGGTCTTTTAGAACAGAAGAAATCTGTCCCACCGAGCATGCCAAAAACTGTTGGTCACGAATCTACCACAAGAAAGGATTTTACAAGTGCGCCCTAGACCCGACCAACATTGAAATGCTGGAAGCAAGAGATGGCTCCCAGACCAATCTCCAGAGTGGGCTGGTTCCCTTTACTATTCTAAATTTTATTTGAAGATAAGGGTTGCTGGAAAGAAATTTAAAAATGTGGAAAGAAATGGGAAATATGGCCGTAGCCGAAGTGATAAGATCAGGAGAACAATAGCAAAAAATCTTGAAGAACAACAACAACAAGTAACAGAAAGCATTAACTTAACTCTCGCACGATGTATGCAGAAAACCCCTCCAAAACTACACTCCAGGAATCATACCTTAACAGCAGTATTTAAATCCAATTATGTAGAATTTAAATGCAACAGCCATTAAGAAATATAAATGCTATTAGAAATGCGAAAGGACAGAAAGGAAAATCTCTCATACAATGCTTGAAAAATTAGAAGCCAACTCTTTTATTCCTGCAAATGCACTTCCAGTTTCTAGCAAAAAAACTCCCAACCTCTGCAAATGAGGTTTACATTGGTTTTTATAGAGGGCCGTCCTCTTTGCAGCATTTAATATTTGCCACCGACCTTCTTGAGATCTACAATTATGCCACCGAAAATAAGCACATGATCCCCTTAATCGTAGCCTTGAAGCACCACAAAATTGAATGCAATTAGACGTCAGCGGTCACCTTCATTAAATTTGTCTTTGAACATGTGCATGAAACCGTTGAAACAACCCACGAACAGCAGCCTCGAACAAATAAAACCTTCAATTTTGGTGGCCTGAACGCTTCTTCAACCTTGATCGCATGGGAAACCCGCAAAACATTAAATTCGGGCAAGCATTTAATCCTTGGAAATTAAAAAAACTTATCGGGTATTCATACTGTGCTTTTGCGGGAAACTGTCGCAGGTCGCGAAAACGCGACGTCTTCATCTTGCTCGGTCTTATCGCTGAAAGTGCAGCGAATCGCTACAACTTTCATGTTTTTTGCTTTCGGATCAAAATGGTCGTGATTTTGGGACAGGTAGCGATATCGCTACATCTTTCCCTTTTCGTACCATTTGCCACTTTTCGTCGCGAAAATGCGACATCTTTTGCCTTGCCGAAACCCTTTCTAAAAGTGCAGCGAATCGCTACAACTTTTGCTTTGTGACTCCTCTTTCAACAATGCTTCACGATTTTTGGAACATGCAGCGCATTGCTGCAACTTTTTACTTTGTTTGGACTTGTCTCGAACAGTAACGATATCGCTACACGTTCTAAACTTAACTCCTTCGAAAAAAATGCAACATCTTTCGCATTGTTCACTGTGTGCTCCTTCCCAAGAGTGTAGCGAATCACTGCACTTTTATCCCTTTGAAAACCATCCCACAATTTTGAGACATGCAGCGCATCGCTGCAACCTTTTGACTTAAGCCTTTTGAAACCACAGCGGCCGCGATAACGGAACGTGCAGCGCATCGCTGCAACTTTTGAGTTTAAGTCGTTGGCTGAGTTTTTTTTCGTGATTTCGTGACATTTTGTCGCTCGCCCTCATTTGCTCGTTGCAAGTCACAAAAATAGAACATGTCGCGATATCATGATGGTTTTGCTTAGCTGCATGCATTGACCGCATTGACCGCGATTTCGTGACACGTCGTGAAATCGCGACAGTTTTTGGACTTCGTCTTTTTGCTCTTTTTTTCATCAAAACCACATCCAAGCCAGCATAGAAGTTAAATATGCAACAACCTAAACATTAATACTTCAATCAATGAAAATCAATGTGGCAAAAATGCCAACATTTCCATAGGGGTCAAAAACTACCATTATCAACTGTCAAGGGCAACCATACCCATAGATTTTCTACACCAAGAAATTTTTTGAGCAGGTACAATATTTGTTAATGAATCAACAACATTATTCTCTATATCAATTTTCTCCAACATCACCCAATTTCCTTCAAACATATCTCTCACAAAATGGTACTTGATATCAATATGTTTTGATTGATCATGAAAACTAGGATTGTCGGTCAAAAATATTGCACTCTGACTAACACTGTCAATTCTTACAATATTCTACTTAAGACAAAATGTTGAACACAACCTATGTAGCCACATTGCTTATTTACAGGTACGAGTTGTTGCAATGTACTCTACCTCTGTTGTGGAAAAAACAATCATTGATTACTTTTTATTCATCCAACTTACTTCCCCTCCAAATAGCCTAAAAACATAACACTCATGGATATTATCTTGTCTATATCTCCAGCTCAGTTAGCATCCATAAAACCTTGTAGATTTACAATATTACTATCTCCAGATTTTTCCTGGTAACAAATAACATAGTCTAAAGTTCCATGCAAGTATCGAAGATCATTTTCACAACAATCCAATATTCCTTTCTTGAATTGGACATATATCTTCTAACTACTCCCATTGCATGTGCGATATCAGGTCTAGTATAGGTCATTGCATGCCTTAAACTACCAACAATGCTAGCATAAGGAACATGACACATTTCTTTAATTTCCTCACCTGTTTTAGGATACTGTTCAATAGATAAATTTTGACCAACAAGATATGGAGTATATATTGGTTTTCAATAATGCATCCTAAACCTTTGTAGTATCAAATCAACACATTTCCTAATTATTTCCATACCGAAAATAAATTTTGCAACACCCAAATCCTTCATGTCAAATTTAGAAGATAACTGAGATTTTAGTAACTTTATCTTCTTATTGTTACCAATTAAAAAAATATCATCCACATACAAATTAATGATAATTTTTTTTTTACCTTCTTATTTAAAATACACACACATATATACTTTACTTTTTCCAAGCCCAAGTGTCAAAATAAACCTATCAAATTTTTGGTTCCACATTCTTGGAGATTACTTCAAACTATAAAGGGACTTTTTTAACTTGCATACCAAGTCCTACTTACCTTTTACCCTAAAGCATTCTGGTTGTGACACATATATATCTTCATCAAGGTCACCAGGTAGAAATGTTGTCTTTACATCCATCTATTCTAATTCAAGATCAAAAGCAGTAGAAATAGGCAAAAAAAATTAAATTGAAGTTAGTTTAGCCACAAGAGAAAAAATCTCACCAAAGTCAATTCCCTAAATTGGAGAAAATCCTTTTACTACCAGGCGAGCCTTGTAATTCTCTAACTTTCCTTCTACATTTTACTTCTTCTTGAATACCCACTTACAACCAACATGTTTTATTCCAAGGGTAATTTCACCAAATCCCATGTCTTATTTTTATCTAGGGAATCCATTTCTTCCTCCATAACCCTTTTCCAAGACTTATTCTCACTTGATTAAAGTGCCTCCTTTACAGTATTGGGTTCTTCATCAGTAATTGATATATTAAATACAATTTTTTTTGAAGGGTTATACCTTTTTGGGAGTCTTCCCACTCAATATAATCTCCTCAAAATTAGAGTTCTAGGTTCTGCATCTTCAGATTTCTTCTCACCTTCTTCCTCTAAATTTGCTTCTTCAAACTCTATATTTCATATTATTTTATAGCACCAGGTTATACCACAAGTTCTTCCTCTTGTCCCAATTTTAATTGAACTATTTTAGGTTCTTTTCTTGGTTGTATTTCCTATTTTGTAATCCCTTTTGTTTCTCTAAAGATCACATTATGACTTTAAATAATATTTAGTGTTTCTGGGTTCCACAACTTATATCCTTTAACACCTGTATAGTCCACACTTCCTATGGAGTCTTCTTCACCAAAGTTGAGGTGGGAGATCTATTGATGAGGTAACACACAATTAATAATGCTTTTGCCTAGAATTTCATTTCTAACCCCACACCACTTAGCATATTTCTGGCCTTATCCATCAATATTGTATTCATTCGTTTTGCAACTCCATTCTGTTGTGGAGTATACAAAGTTATTTTTTACCTTTCTATTCCATAGTCCTTGAAAAATTACTCAAATTCATTAGATCAATACTCATCACCACTGTCACTTCTCAAAACCTTTATTTGTTTCTCTATTTGATTTTCTACAAGAGCCTTAAATTCTAAAATTTATTAAAAACATCAGATTTATTTTGTAAAAAAATATATTGAGGTCTTTCTTGAAAAGTCATCTATAAATATAACAAAATAGATAGATTTACCTAAATATGGTACTTTTGTAGGTCCAAACACATCACTGTGAATTAGATGTAAATTTCCTTTAGATCTTGTAGCACTACTAGGAAACTTAACTCAGGTTTGCTTTCCAAATGTACAATACTCACAAAAATCAAAATTTTATGGGCAATAAAAAATTCCTTCAACCATACCTTTCATTTTTAATGTTTGAAGGCCTTTATCACTAATATAACCCATGCTTTGATGCTATAAAATTATCTTCACTATAGGAATACTCAGAGCTACTTCTACCATATTATTCTCCTCTATAACTGAAGAGTTATTGCAATCAATACTTATAGGGCTAGTCTCAAGTCTGAACAGAGTTCTTGTACAAATTCCTCTTGCCAACACCAAGAATCCATAAACCATCTTGCAGCTATCCTTATTGAATACTACAGCCACACCCACATTTTGTCTTATTCACGAATATCATATTCCTTGTCAAACCTAGAATATATAATACACCAGGAAGGGTTTTAATTCTTCCATTTTTTAACCTCAACTTGATTCTTCCTCGACCTATTATTTTATATATCAAATTGTCTCCCAAAAATACTTCACCTCCATTTATCTTTTCATATTCATAGAACCCCTCCCTATGAGGAGTCATATGAAAAGAAGCACCTAAGTCAATAAGCCATGAGTCATGGCATTCACTTGAGCACGTTGTAGTTAAGAATAAGTCCCTTGAGTCTTCATTTGCAATCTTCATTTTTGTAGAAGTTTCTTCATCAAATGATAAGCTATTATCAAACCTTTTAGATCTACTATCTCTTTTATAATGTCCTATTTTACCACACTTCAGCATTTCCTTTTTTTTGGAGCAACAAATTTATCCCTAGATCTCAATTTCCTTTATCCTGATTTCTTTTTGCTTCTTTCTTGAGAATTACCTCTCATAACCAAGGCATCCTTCTAATGATAATACTTAGAAGATTTTTATCTTATTTTATTAGATAGTAATATTTCTACTATGTCTTCTACTTTCAATGTAGAAGTAGTATTGGTGATAGCCATTACTAGGCTACACCATGAATCAAATAATGAACAAAGTAAAGTAATACACTTTTTCTCTTCATCCATTTTTACTTTGATAGAGTTTAATTGACTTACCATAGTGTTAAAAGAATTTATATGTTCAACCACAGAGTCACCATAATTCATTCAAATTGAATACAACTTTAGGAAAATAATTTGTTTACATGCGACTTTATCTGATACAAAGTTCCTAGTTATCCCATAACAAATTTATCATGGTCTCTGTCGATACATTCAACAATACCAAATCAGATAAGCACAATCTGACAGAACTCCTTGCCTTCCTATCAATATTTAGCCAATCCTCATATTTTATTTATGTTGGTTTTATTTCCAATATTGCAATCCACTGATCTCTATCAACCAACAGATCCTTCATCTTGAATTTCTATAACTCAAACTTTTATCCATTAATTTTTTCAATCTCTACCTGTGTGCTTCTCATAATTTTTCTTCACCTAGATTCTTCCATGAATAGCTCCCACTCAAGTATTAATTTATAATAATGTTAAAAACCTTACTCTTCGAACACAACTAAAACCTAGATTTGATACCAAATGAAGAACAAAAGGCCATGAGAAACTAAATCTATAAAATCAATAAATGTAGAATCAAAAGAAAAAGATAACAGATACACACATAACACAATATTTCACTTGGGAAAACTCTTACAGATTAAAACCCAACATAGTAATATCTCCTTACTATATAAAGTTAACCATCGCTGATACAATATTGTTCATCTCTATTCACTCTTTAAACCTTGATGTAAGTACAATTAAATAACAACACAAGAATAGATTTTACAATACCATGGGTGTAAAACCATGGGTTCACATATATTAATTCAAAACAACCCATATGGGTCTAAAAATATATTAAAAACCTAAACCCCAATGAGAATACATGAAGAGTATCCAATACCTTTTAGATTTAACCTTTCCATAATAACATGAAATTTTTCAACATATTTCCAACAAAAGTAAAATCTAATTTGTACAATTTTGTGTAGCACCAATCATGAAAGTGTGAAAAAACAAGGTCCTTTGGTTACTAAGATAATATTGTGATCAATTAGATCTATATTATCCAAGAGTGATTATTACTTAGGAAATTAGAAGTCCTTAATTAGGCTATTTAGGTTCTCTAAAACGTCTTACAAGTTACTCATATTTATGCCAAAGTACCTATTCAACTTAGAATATGTGTGATAATTAGATTATATAGATCAACAATATTTAAAGGATAATATAAGACCATATTTTATGAAGTAAAGAAGACCATCATAATGATTATACCAAAGATGAGAGGATGCTATCTAACCATTAGTGATAGATTCAAGAATTAGTGGATGACTTTGTTAAAGGATTTCTTATCATATGATCCTAAATCACTCTTTGTAAATGAACTCATAACATGTGGCCTTAATACTTCTTATGATTATGAAAGAAATAACTGAGTGGAGAAAGAGGCCAACCTAGATGAGGACATAATAATATACAAATTAGAGGCTCCAAATGGATACAAGTATGAAATACAAAATTTATAGGAACACCCTCCTCCATGGTGTACCTTTTATGCTGACATGAAAAAGAAAAATGTTTTTGATCTTGATTACAAGACTAATCATTAGATGTAAGGGGCCTCAAAATTTAGGGATACACAATAAGAAAAATTTTAACTTCAAAAAATATGAGGTATGAAATAAGTACCTTAAAGGAGCTTATCCACTAGGGGCCTTTTGATGTAAAATTTTCCATTGCATAGAACAAGGACACCAAAAAAAAAGGATCGAAGAGGCCATGAAAATAATCTAATGCATATGGAGGACTAGATATCACCATTGCAACCACTTCTCCTTCAACATTGGAACTTAGCTACATTATATAGGAAAGGGTCCATGATCACTGAGTCAAAAATAGTTTGATTATAAAGGGTATATTTTGGAGAATATGGGAATTTGAAAGGAATTAGTCCTATTAGAAGGTTATATAGCATTGGAAGAAAGAGAAATAATAGAGGAAGGTTCCCCACAATAGATCATTCCTCTATCCAAGGATGAAGCCATGATAATTAAGTCCATGACATTAGAACATGTAACAATCTCCACCCTCTCTCCCTCTCCTCTTTACATCTCTTCTCCACATGCCACTTCTTCTACTACTACTCCTCAAGTCCCCCTTATTTATTCTATTTCCACTTCTCAAATCCATTCTATTTCTTCTATTATGCTTCTATATCCATAAATAAGTGTACCCATGATATTTTCTAGAGGTACACCACTTCCAATTTTAGATAAAAAATTTGTCACATCAACATTACCAATTATGCCATTACCTTCACCCATTCCCATTGTAGAGGTCATTACTACCAAACCACTTGTCTCATATCCCATAGGTCATCTGCACTTAAATATCTATTACCCATTACACCGAGAAAAATCACCACTCCAATATTAGTGTCTACACTACCATCATCACAAAATTTACTTTATCCACTATATCATCTCACCTACCTTTAACTCCACTTATCTCCATGATGTAGATCCTCAAGTTGGAAATGACATTACCGATAATAAAATCACTTTAGATGACTAAGTTATCTAAACTACCCAAGAATAGTAGGCCATTGTAGGACCTAGTCAACGATTTATTTTGTAGGATACAAATACCTTAGAAAATAAAAAAATTATATATGTTATAATATCTATGAAAGAGGATTAAAGAAAAACAAAATATGAATGTGTTGAATAAAAAGTCTCAACTCCTAAGGAAAATATAGTGCTACACTCATAACTCACCAATATTGATGGTAAAATCCCTCCATCGAGACCCAACCAATACTGCAATGACCTTATGATTATGCCACAAGGCTATTAGAGCTAGAACTAGCTAGGATTAACCCATTCCAGACGCTATATCTAGTACATAAATTACAATAAGGGTCATCCATGCAACATTCCCAAGTGATGATAAATGTCAAGATTCATAAGAAGTAAGCTCTATATAATACCCAAGAAGTGGTCTAGTTGATAACCAAGAAATAATAGCTCCAATAAGAACTAAAGGTATTGAAGAAAGAAGTCACTATAAACTATAGGCTAAAGAAATATCTAGAAGACCTTTTAGTTCAATTAAAATAAGGGAAAAATAATGTAGGTAATAATTGAACCAATACATATAAGATATGAAGCTACAACTGAGACATATAAAGGCAATATTACAATAGAAAGATAAAAATATTTATCAATTGAAGAAATAAAATAAGGAGTTAAAGAAATGGATAGAAGTGGCAAAAGATCAAACCTCAACAACTAAACAAGTCAAGTCCCTATGGGATGTGTAAACACCCAAATTTGATCACATCATCAAGCTCTAAACTTGCTAATATCTTCATCAATCAGAAAATCAAGTGTTCAAACTAAATCAACTACATCCAACCTCAAATCAAGAGCATATTGTGCTTCAAAAGCAAAAGCAATAGGACACAATCAAAAGTGTTGGCAGTGCTTTTGCTCCTTGGCACTGCTTTTGTGTAACTTTATTTTTTAAAATTTTCTCATTCAATTTGACTAAAAATAGTCATATTGGTAAAAGTGTTGGGGAATTAATATTGTTATTTCTATCACCCTCAAGTGTTATCAATTGTCAGACACCAAAATGGAAAATTTTGATAGTTAGCATTAAAATGGACCTGATCACATCTATTTGATTTGTAGTCACATTAGAAATCCAAAGCCTAAAATTTACCTCATTTAGTCCTCCATCCATTAATTGCATCTTGATCCCAATTCAAAATCTTGCTTTTCAAATCCTATCATCTTGATTATACTCATATTTTTAGGAGTCATGACTTTCTAAAAATCCAACACTTGGGGAAATCAATTCATCATGATCTTGTAATGTAATAAAACTCTATAAAAATACATAGCAATAAATATTTAAGCATGCTAAGATTATGTAAAAATAATGTCATGATCATGTGAAATATCTCATACATCTCAAGCTCTCAAGTTCTTAAGTTCTCAAGCTCTCAAGATCTCAAGCATATCAAGCTTTCAAGCATCTCAAGCTCTCAAGCTTCCAAACACCTCAAGCAACAAGCAAGCTCATCAGTATTTCTCAATATAAAGAGATATTAACCTTGATATATTAGAGTTACAAGTTTTATTTGGGTTGTGCTCTCTCCCCTTAGCTTTTTTCATTATCTTTATTTAGTAGCTTTCTAATCTTTTATCATTTTATAATTTTGTTGACTTTGCTTTTGATCATTATACTTACAATTAGTTGTCATATTATATTTTTGCATCACTAAATAATATTTTGCATAAGCCATATTTTTGTTATACCATGCCTATTAGGGATATTGCACCTCCTAGTTAAGGACCCCATTGTATCACTTACAAAAAATTTAAATTCATCACCTAAGCATTATTCTATTATTCACACAAGTAAAATCACTACTGAATTATAGGTTTGATGGTATTATCACTCTCTATTGTAGAAGCAAAGTCATAGTCACAAAAATTGAAAGTGCTATAGTTGATAAAAGTCTTGATATTGATATTGCTCACACAATGGTACTTTCTCCATTGAGTACAAAGTAACTACTTTTATCATTTAAAACTTTACATATAATTTCAAAATAGGGCATGATTCTAGCCAAGGGAGCCATATAATATCCTCTAGCTTAGGAAAACCCCTCTACTACTAATTTATCATTTTTATATCTATTTATAGGTGAAAAAAAGTACCATCAGTGAGCAGTAGTATCGACAATACTTCCATAGGATCAACAATGTTTCAGCTAGAGGTGCTTTCACATAATTACAATGCTTCTCTCTTTATGGGATAAAATGAAAGTTTTCTAATCTAATCCCTTCATTTTAGCATCTAGATCATAGGACTATATATTGTTTGTATTCAATCCATTTCTATTTATATATTTTTGTTTATTCATTAAGGATAAAAGAAAATTAAAAAAACTAGTCAACATTAATCATTAGGAAACCATCTTTAACCTTATTATCATTGGAAGCAAAATCACATGTAGTTGCATTAGGCATTTTTTGTTGCATAATTCCTCTTAAAATCTTGCTCTTGAATTTTTTTTTTTTTTTACTTCATCATAAAATAAAAAGTATTTTAGTTTATTAGGTCTTGTTTGTTGCATTGTATGAGGCATTTGTAGCTAACTAGGACTAGATTAAGGTTAAGATTTGTCAAGGAAATCTTAGGAGAGATATAGGTGTTATCTAACTAATCCATTAAACCATAGATGTTAAGCTCATAAATTTACCTTATCCTTAAAGTGAGAAAGGAGAGATAAGCATTAAAAATAGTCCCTTCATGATTCTTTTCCCATTTTCCTTCTCACATTTTGGTGAACTCGACATGAACACCATCATGGATCCCAAGACTTTATTAACTAAACTAAACCTTAATTTAACTATTATTGATCAAAATTTAATCGTTACCATTAATTATATTTATTTGGATTAGATCATATTAAACCTATATAAAAAGAATATAACTAGTTGATAGTCCTAATTATTATATTTATAGTCCTTGGAGTAACTTCCATACAAGCTACTAGGCTATATTGGGTATATAGTGAGCCCAAGCCTCTAATCGCCCATGTAGGATCTTGCATTTACTTACACCTAGTAAGGAGTATATTTTAGTGGGATAGTGGGAGTCATAAGGAATCATACTATTACCCCTCATGTACCGTATTGGACACATATCTAGGTCATTTCCATGTATCATTGGTATACCATGTAACAGATTTCTCTCACATAACAATGGGTATATTAAGAGGAGTCAAGTATACTAGGACCTTTAATATATAGGGAGTCCCATGAGGTATATAGGTTAGATTGGGTATATCAAGGGAAGGGAATATAAGGTTGCTAAAACATATTATCTTCTTTAATAAAATCTATAGACAATGAAAACTTAATTAATCCTCTCTCTTATCCTAAACATATGGATGAGAAATATCAGCTAACTCATAGCAACTTACTAGTTGGCCATTAACTTTCATCCTCTTATAGAGGGTTATGACAAACCACCTTTGAGAACCCTAGATTTGATCAATAATACAAGGTTTCTACACCCTTAGATACTCTAAGCCCTACCCATGATGACATAAATGTGGTCTTCCAATTTATAGCTCATATAGCCTATTTCTCATAGAAAAGTAGGGACACCATATATACCCTTTCTTACGGAAGGTCATAAAAACCTAGGCATCTTTGAAGGGTATGGTTCAGTCATGGACCATCCCCATTTGGTATTAAATCAATTAGACCTATAATTTCTAACCTTAATGTGTCAATACCTCATTTAATTGATTTAACACATCCTATTATTTCCACATCAATGGATGTTAGGAGACAAACCCTCCTACCCTCATTGGAATATCACTCATATTTGTCTACTCTTGAGGAATTATTGCTAGAAAATGTATATCTTAATAGGAAATAAAGTACAAGCTACATTCCTAATTAGAGTCTACCACCAAGTATACTAATTTATAATCCTCATTTTAATATCACAAGCATGGATATGGGGTTTGTATAAAACCCTAATTCTGCAATCTCTCATCCTTCATCTTCTTTTTCTTTCATCTCAAGTACCTAAGGGTTAAACTATATAATTCCACCTTCAATATCATATGCTCAGGTATATCAACCTCCTTATATTAATCATCAACAAATCCACTTTGTCTCTCAACACACACCTTCTCTATCATCAAACCTTATTTCTCTTGAACTTGAATCCTTAACCACTCAACTAGAGAAATTAAAACAATAGATGTTCATCATCCAAGGGTCTTCATCTAGTAATAAGTACTCATATGGTGACTTGTGCAATCAAACCCAAGATCCTTTTCTACCTAGTCATCCTTTTCCTCGTAACTTTGAAATGTCTAAGTTTCAAATGTACAAAGGGAAGGAGGATCTTGTCAATCACCTTAGATTTTTTAGCTCTTGTATTGATATTTCTTATGATGAAATATTTCTACTTAAAATTATTGGAAATATATTGAATATTTTCCATGTTATTTTTGTGGGGTTAACATTAAAAGGTAGTGGACACTATGTACAATATACTCACCAAATTTTTAGGGTTTTAAGTTATTTTTAGATCCATATGGGCTTTTAGGATTACTATATTTGAACCCTTAGTTTTTTGCCCATGATATTGTAAAATATGTGCATATGCCTTTGTTATATATATCGCACTTGCATTAGGGTTTGAATAGAGACATAAAGATAATATTATTATATTGGAGATGGTCAAGTTAATGCAATAATAAGATAATACTGTGCTGGTTTTCCCAATTGAGGGTCTCTAGGATAAATATTGTGTAATGTGTGAAATGCTATCTTCTTCCTTTGATTATGCAATTACTGCTTTTGTAGTTTTAGTTTATTGGGGCTCTTTATTTCTCTTCATTTGGTATCAGAGCTAGGTTTTAGCTTTGACCGAGGAGTAAGGATTTCAACCCTATGATAAATTAATTCTTGAGTGGGAGAGATACGTGAAAGGATCCAAGAAAAGGAGAAATATGGGAGGCACACAGATATAGATTGAGAAATTTAATGGATAAAATTTTGAGTTGTGGAAAATCAATATGGAGGATCTGTTGGTTGATAGAGATCAGTGAATTACAGTCTCAAGAAAAAAACCAACATCGATGACAGATGAGGATTAGTTAAAAATCGATAGGAAGGTAAGGAGCTCTATCAGATTGTGCTTATCTAACTTAGTATTGTTGAATGTATCTATAGAGACCACAAAAAATCTATTATGGGAGAAGCTAGGAACATTGTATCAAACAAAGTCCTTGGTAAATAAACTCTTTCTTCAAAAGAAGTTGTATTCACTTTGGATGAATGATGGTGACTCTATGGCTAAACATCTGAATGCTTTTAACATTATGGTAAGTCAAATAACCTCTATAGAAGTAAAAATGGATGAAGAGGAAAAATGTATTACTTTACTTTGTTCATTACCTGATTCATGAGATAACCTTGTTATGGCTATCACCAATACTACATCTACATTGAAAGTAGAGGATATAGTAGGAACTTTGTTGTCTAAGGAGATGAGACAAAAATATTATGAGGATTATCATAAAAAGGAAGCCTTATTTGTGAGAGGTCGTTCTCAAGAAAGAAGCAAAAAGAAATTAGGAGAAAAGAAATCAAAATCTAGGGGTAAATTTTTGTTACCCCAGAAAAGAGGAAATGTTGAAATTATGGTAAAGTAGGGAATTATAAAAGAGACTACAGATCTAAAAATATTGATAATAATCGATCATCTGATGAAGGAACTTCTACAGAAATGAATACCATAAATGAATATTCAGGGGACTTATTTTTAGCTACAACATTCTCAAGCGAATGCAATGACTCATGGCTGATTGACTCAGGTGTTTTTTTTCATATGACTCATAGGGAGGGGTTCTATGAATATGAAAAGATAGATGGAGGTAAAGTATTCTTGGGAGAAAATTTGACATATAAAATAATAGGTCAAGGAAGAGTCAAGCTGACGCTAAAATATGGAAGAATTAAAACCCTTCTCGGTGTGTTGCATATTCCAAATTTGGCAAGGAATATGATATCTGTGAGTAAGATGAATGATGCAGGTTTGAATGTTGTATTCAATAAGGATAGTTATAAGATGGTCTGTGGATCCTTGTTGGCAAGAGAAGTTCACACGGGAACTTTGTTTAGACTTGAGGCTAGCATTGTAAGTATTAATTGCAATAACTCTTCAATTGTACAAGAAAATAATACGATTGAAATGGCTCTGAGTATTCCTACAATGAAGACAATGTTGTGGCATCAACACATGGGGCATATTGGTGAGAAAGGACTTTGAACATTGAAAATGAAAGGTATGGCTGAAGGACTTTTTGATTGCCCATTAAATTTTGATTTTTGTGAGCACTATATTTTTGGGAAACAAACTAGAGTCAAGTTTCCAAGTAGTGCTACAAGGTCTGAAGGAATTCTACATCTAGTTCACAGTGATGTGTTTGGATCGAAAAAAGTACCATAATTAGGTAAATCTATCTATTTTATTACATTTATAGATGACTTCTCAAGAAAGACATGGGTATATTTTCTATGGGACAAATATGAGGTTTTTAATAAATTTAAAGAGTTTAAGGATTTGGTAGAAAATTAGATAGTGAAAAAAATAAAGGTTTTAAGAAGTGATAATGGTGGTGAGTATTGCTCTAATGAATTTGAGTAGTTTTACAAGGACTGTGGAATAGAAATGCAAAGAACAACTCCATATACTCCACAATAGAATGGGGTTGCAGAACATATGAATAGGACATTGATGGATAAGGCTAGAAGCATGCTAAGTGGTGTAGGGTTAGAAAATAAGTTATGGGCATAAGATGTATTAAAAAATTATTAACTCATCAATAAATCTCCTACCTCAGATTTGGTGGACAAGAATCCATAGGAAGTATGGATTGGTAAGAAACCCTCTCTCATACATATAAGGGTTTTTGGTTGTGATGCTTATATGTATGTCCCAAAAGAGAAAATGAATAAGGTAGAATATAAATCTAAAAAATGCATATTTGTGGGTTATAGTACTAGTGTTAAAGGATATAAGTTGTGGAATCCAAAAAAACAGAAGGTTGTTTACAGTCATAATGTAATCTTTAGAGAAACAAAAGGGGTTTTAAAACT
Organism: Wollemia nobilis; assembly: GCA_028583015.1. Taxonomy (NCBI): domain Eukaryota; kingdom Viridiplantae; phylum Streptophyta; class Pinopsida; order Araucariales; family Araucariaceae; genus Wollemia; species Wollemia nobilis. The sequence goes on from JAQPPZ010002370.1 coordinate 2,966,267, forward strand.
GGAAATGCAACAAAGAAAAGAACCAAAAATAGTGTAGGTAAAATTGGAACAGGAGGAAGAACCAGTGATAGAACCTGAATTATAGAGATATTCTGAAGAGGAATGTTTAGAGTAAGAAGGTGAGGAGGAAGATGAAGATGCAGAACCTAGAACTCCAATTTGAGGAGATCAGATCGAGAGAGAAGACTTCCAAATAGGTATAGTCCTTCAATTTTTTATTCTACATTTAATTTATCAGTTACTGATGAAGAACCCTAGATTGTAAAGGAGACACTTCAATCAAGTGAGAATATGTCTTGAAAAAGGGATATGGAAGAAGAAATGAAGTCCTTGGATAAAAATAAGACATGGGACTTGGTGAAATTACCTCCTGGTAGAAAACCTGTTGGTTGTAAGTGGTTATTCAAGAAGTACAATGTAGAAGGAAAGTTGGATAAGTACAAGGCTCGCTTGGTAGCAAAAGGATTTTATCAGGTTGAGGGAATTGAATTTGGTGAGATTTTTTCTCCTATGGCTAAACTAACTTCAATCAGATTTATGTTGGCTATTTTTTCTGCTTTTGATTTTGAAATAGAACAAATGGATGTAAAGACAACTTTTCTACATGGTGAAATTGATGAAGATATATATATATATATATATATATATATATATATGTCACAACCAGAATGCTTTAAGGTAAAAGGTAATGAGGACTTGGTATGCAAGCTAAAGAAGTCTCTTTATGGGTTGAAGCAGTCTCCAAGGATGTGGAACCAAAAATTTGACAGGTTTGTCTTGACACTTGGGTTTGGAAAAAGTAAAACATATCCATGTGTATATTTCAAAAAGTAAGGTGAAATTTTTGTTATCATTCTATTGTATGTGGATGACATGTTGTTAATTGGTAAAGGTAAGGATATGATAAAGTTACTCAAATCTTAGTTATCTTATGAATTTGACATAAACGATTTGAGTGTTGTAAAATTTATTTTGGGTATGGAAATAATAAGGGATCATGCAATTAAAAAGTTATGGTTAAATCGAAGGAAATATGTTGATTTGATATTACAGAAGTTTAGAATACATGATTGTAAACTAGTATGTACTCCAAATCTAGTTGGTCAAAATTTATCTTCTAAGTAGTGTTCCAAAATAGATGATGAAATTGAAGAAATGAATCATGTTCCTTATGCTAGTGCTGTGGGAAGTTTGATGTATGCAATGGTTTGTAATAGACCTGATATTGCACATGCAGTAGGAGTAGTTAGTAGATATATGTCAAATCTAGGAAAGGAACATTGGACTATTGTAAAAAGAACCTTCAGATACTTGCATGGAACTACAAATTATGCTATCTATTATGGAGGAAATTCTAAAGGTAATAATATTGTAAATCTACAAGGATTTGTGGATGCTGATTGGGCTAGAGATCTTGAAAATAGAAGATCCATAGGTGCTTATGTGTTTAGGATGTTTGGAGGGGCAGTAAGTTGGATGAGTAAAAAGCAATCAGTTGTTGTTTTATCCACTATAGAAGTAGAGTACATTGTAGAAACTCATACTAGTAAAGAAGTAGTGTGGATACAAAGGTTGTGTTCAATAGTTGGTATTAAATAGAAGGCTATGAAAATTAACAGTGATAGTTAGAGTGCAATATTTTTGGCAAATAATCTTGGTTTTCATGATCGGTCAAAACATATTGATATAAAGTACCATTTTTTGAGAGATATGGTTGAAGAGAACCGAGTGATATTGGAGAAAGTTGATACAAAGAAGAATACTAATGATTCATTAACAAAGGCTATACCTGCTCAAAAATTTTCTTGGTGTAGAAGATATATAGGCATGGTTTCCTTTGATAGTTGATAATGGCAGTTGTTAGCCCCTATGGAAAGTATTCAAAAAGTGGGAGAATGTTGAAAATATGTTGAATATTTTCCATGTTATTCTGGTGGGGTTAACACTAAAAGGTACTGGATGCTATGTACGATATAATCACCAAATTTTTAGAGTTTTAAGTTATTTTTAGACCCATATGGGCTTTTAGGGTTACTATATTTGAACCCTTATTTTTTTGCCCATGATATTGTAAAATCCGTGCATGTGCCTTTGTTATATATATTGCACTTGCATTAGGATTTGAATAGAGACAAAAATAGAATATTATTGTATTGGATATGGTCAAGTTAATGCAATAATAAGATAATACTGTGCTGGTTTTCCCGGTTGAGGGTTTCCAAGATAAATATTATGTAGTGTGTGAAATGCTATCTTCTTCCTTTGATTATGCAATTACTGCTTTTCTAGTTTTAGTTTATTGGGGCTCTTTATTTCTCTTCAAAAATATCCCCTAAGATCCTTAGTGGCCCTACCTAGAATACTGCTACCAAATACCAAAGCATTCCTTGAAAAGCTTTAGGTACCTTATCAAAATATTTTTCAAGAAATTCTTCATGTATGTTGAGGAAAAATTCACCATTAGTGACCTATTACAACTTAAGTAGGCCAAAGAAAATAAATTTTCCAACTTCTTATCAAGATTGCAAGCCCTGATAGGGAGGCTACAATATTGATAGAATTCATATTATTTTTCAGAAACAAACATAAGCAATCCATCCACTCAAATGTTATATAAAAATCATAAAAAAGAACAAAAGATAAAGATATGATGGATTCCCATAAACACCATAAATAATCATTATCCATAAATAAAATTACATAACAATTCGATAAGAAATGAGGTATGTGATAGGGTACTTAGAGCAATACCAAAACCCCTAATTACATCATAATATTTTACCTAAGTTGACATAACAAGTGGGGTTTAAATTAATTATAAATATTAAATGAGGTTTAAGCATAACAAGGTTACCCATGGCCCATTTGGACTTACAAAATAAAAAATTATAAAATAATAAATACATTTCACAATGGAATTCCCTTAGGCCTATCCAATACATCGCATAATGTTAACTCTTGGCCATGAATCATATTATAAATTCAACATCCTGCGTAATCTGAACTGAGGGGTCAAGGAGAGAAGACATTAGTGATAATAATATCTTCCCCAATTATGGATGATCTAGTGGGCCTTTGTAGTTGAGGAAAATCCATCTAAATCTCCCTCATCATCTGAAATAACTCCACCTTGCTTCAAGAACTTAGCTTCAAAATTTTGTTGTTTTAGCAAGTAATAATTTATTAGATGTCCTCCATTTTATAGTATTCATAACTGGTCTTTGATTTCTTTGGAGAATTAGCCATACCCATGGACTGCTAGGTCTTAGCCTCCTTAGATTTTAAAACCTTTGTGTGAGCTTGTATTTGAGGATTTTCACCATCATAATTCTACATTGCAACCTAAAAGTGAACTAGAGGAGGAAAAAGTTGATGAAGAGTAAGAGTATTTTGGGATTCCAAGAACATAATAACTATATGAATCATTAAATTTAATATAAAAAAGAGAGATAAATTAGCAAGGTCAATATTAATGCATTCTTCATCATATTTCTTTTTACCTTCAAAAGATGCAATATCTGCCCTTAAAGTCTTGAATCTCATAATATAGTCCTTAATATTATCAAACATAGCTAATTTAAGAGGAAAAACCTCTAATTTCAAGTAATTTGCTTTTAGTATTAACATTTCCAAAAAGTTCATGCATGTTTGACCATACCTTGATAGGGTCACTATCTTCTTTGATATGGAAAAGCAAATCTGGTTCAATCAATAAGGAAAATAAACCTAGAGCCTCTTCTACCTTTTGGTGCTAAGCTTCACTATCAATAAAAACTTCATCTTCTTGAAATATACACCATAGTTTCTTACTTTATAAGAGGTTGATCATTTGAATTGACCAAATGTTGTAATTTCATCCATTAACATGAGTACTAGGGATTTGTGGTCCATATTACACAATCCAAACCCTAATACCATATTTAGTTTGTGAACTCATGCCAGAAATGTGTAAATATTTGAAAAGTCATGCAATTTTATAAAGGGGCTCAAAAAGCTTATGTAAGCAAAAGTTATGGTCTCCAAAATATTTTCTCTGATAAATCTTGAAAAATAAAAATTAAAGCCTCTAACTTAAAAAAGTAGGAGCATATCTTGACCTACCAATTGATAAGCCCTAATTCATTAGAGCACTCTAGTCCACTTTTACCATCTTAGCTCTTTTGAATCACAAGATCACTACCGCTTTATTTTCATCAATTGGTCCAAGGCATATAAATATATAAAAACTTTACATAGGTGGTGCTAAATTTAGTCATAAAAACCGTTATGTGGACCAATAATCATGAAAATATAAATGCACCAAAATATCACTCCATGAGGTTCGACCTCGGGCCTCTAACTACCTAAATTCTTTGGTCCAACCAAGGTTCTCTTTAGAGGTCCAGGGGTACAAATTCACTAATAGAACCCATATCCAATTACGTCCCTTCAAAAAGACACAATGAGACTCAAACACATGTTAAATTCCTTATAAACACTTCACATGCCCGCACCTAAACAATTGACTATAGGAAAAGCGATTATAGTTCCTATAGTGGTTTCATAGAATATACCTACTGAGCCATATTTAATGAGCATATAATATTTCCATTGGGGGTCAAAAACAATATCTTTGTTGTCCTACATCTAACAACTTGCCTTACTATCCATTGTACCATGTGCATGGGTAGGCATTAAAAAATATGCATCCTTTAAGCCCTATCTTGATTTGTGAGGAGGAAAAAGCTCATGCATTAATTCAAAACCATGACCCACCCAAGAAAAACTCCTTAATGCCCTTCACATAACCACCCTAACACACATTTTATGTTAAAAAGACAACATGTCTCCTCCATAAAGAATCCAATCATAGTAGTGTAACCATAAGAAGTTGGGGAGGTATGCAAACCCTAACCATGTGGGCATATCTTGAGTTCACGTGTAAAATTTGGAACCAAATTCAAATTATAATTCAAAATTTGGTGCATTTCCCTCCCTTTTTTCCCCATAGCAAGAGGAACTTTTAAAGAATATGATTCCTAAAATTAAGGGGTAATCTAGTAAAACAAATTCAGACTTTCCAAAAAAATGGAAGGATAGAAGTTTTCCTCTTGGCTTTTGAAACTTTGAGGGGTAATTTACCCTATAATTTAGAAGAAGAATCAAAGGCTACAAAACATATTTCTATGTGACCAAATAATGGTGTTTCATACCTATTTTGATACCATAATAGAATTCACAATATTTTCTAGAAATGAACAAAAGTAATCCATCCACTCAAATCTTATATAGAAAACATAAAAAAGGAACAAAAAGAGAAATATATGGTGGGTTCTCATAGGCACAATAAATAATCACTATTCGTAGATAAAATTATATAACACTCCATTAATAAATGATAAGTGTGAAGGGGTATTTATAGCAATACCAAAACCTCTAATTGCAACATAAAGTTTAACCTAAGGTTACATAACAAGTGGGATTTAGGTTAATTACAAATATTAGATAAGAAATAACCATAACAAGGTTAACCATGGCCTATTGGGCTTACATACTAAAATAATAGAGAATAATAAATATTGCATAGTAAAATTCCCTTAGGCCTATCCAATACATCATACAATATTAGGCCTATACAACTCTAAAGCTCATATTTGCCCTTCTTTAAATTCATCTCTTGAATCATCTTCTTCTTCTCAGCCTCTTGTCATTAATGCATTGAGGTCTCTCACCTTAAATAATCCATATAATAATAAATTTAGGGGTCAAAATGCTAACCTAATCAACATTAATAATAATGAATCAAATAATAATCAACTTACCCTGGACCTAACCAATCTCCCTCTATCACCCTAAACCTTAGGCTTACCCTCTAGTCATAAGGGTAAAACAATTCAAATAGGAAGTTTCTCCTTCATTTATGTTGGTATTGATAATGAGGAGAAAATCCATGGTAGTGACCCTTAACCATCTAAATGGTAATATGCAGGGTTATGCACAACGGTGAAAATTTGTTAATAAGCAAATATTAGCATTTTTCAAAATGCAAATTGGCAAATTTTGGGACCCTGGCCGTTGGTCCATTCACCCAAATTTTTTGAAAAAATATATATTTTTGGGTCGGTTCACCCAAAAATTATAAATTTTTAACTTTTAAAATTTTAAATCGCCAGCCCTCCCACCCAAATTTTGGACCGATTCACCTTAAAATTATATATAATTTTGTTAACCTAGATAAATTCGCCCACTATATATACCAAAATATACTATTACTTGTTATACATTCAACAAAAAAGGAGAAGCTAAAATTCAAGTTAAAAAAAGAACAGAACCAGAGAAGTCAAAAGAAGAGTGATTGGCAACAAACGAAGGACAAAATACAAGACTAAAGAGAAAATCCTCTAGGTACATAATTTATTTCTGTCTTGTTTTACTTTTTTCATCACTGCTTCCATGTATAAACTCCCTGCTCATCCCAGCTTGGATGACTATATGCTCTCCCAAGTTATCCCTCATATGAGTTCTACCAACCCACCTAGGTCATCTCTGGTATGAGGTCTATAGACTCACGCAAGTCATACCTCACATGATATCTAGGAACTCATGTAGTTCGTCCCTCGCATGAGGTCTACAAACTTACCCAAGTCGTCCCTAGTAGGTCATCCCTCGCATGAGGTCTACAGACTTACCCAGGTCATCCCTTGTAGGTCATCCCTCATATGATGTCTATGGAATAACGTAGGTCATCCCTCGCATGATGTCTACAAACTTACGTAGGTCATCCCTTGTAGGTCATCTCTTACAGGTCATCCATTGCATGAGGTCTACAAACTTACCTAGGTTATCCCTTGCATGTTGTCCCTTGCATGAGGTCTACAGACTTACCCAGGTCATCCCTTATAGGTCGTCCCTTGTAGATCATCCTTTGCATGATGTCTATAAACTCACACAGGTCATTCCTCGCATGATATCAAAAAACTCATGTAGATTATCCCTTGTAAGTCATCCCTCGCATGAGGTCTATAAACTTACCCATGTCATCATTTACAGGTCGTCCCTCACTTGATGTCTACAGACTCACGTAGATCGTCCCTTGCAGGTTGTCACTCGCATGAGGTCTACAGACTTACCCAGGTTATCCTTTGTAGGTCATACCTCGCATGAGGTCTATAGACTTACCTAGATCATCCCTTGTAGGTCATCCCTTGAAGGTCATACCTAGCATGATGTCTACAGAATCACATAAGTCATCCCTCAAATGATATATATGAACTCACGTAGGTTATCCCTTGCATGAGGTCTACAGACTTATCCAAGTCATCCCTTATAGGTCGTCCCTCGCATGAGGTCTATAGACTTACCTAGGTCATCCCTTGCAGGTTGTAGGTCGTTCCTTGGAGGTCATCCCTTGCATGATGTCTACAGGCTCATGCATGTCATTCCTTGCATGATGTCTATGAACTCAAGTAGGTCATCCCTCGCATGAGATCTATAGACTTACCCAGGTCATCCCTTGCAGGTCATCCCTTGTAGGTCATACTATAGACACCAAAAATAGCACCAATTCGATTACATGACAGTGCTTTGGTTATTTCTCGTTTGCTTTCTTCGATCGTTTCACCTTTGGGCCCATACACCATGTCAATGTCCCATCTGCCTTGGTACTTCGCTTGGCAAACCCGCAAGGTCCCACCGGTTTACTCATGCCACCCATAGAGTCCCGTTCTGCCATAGCAGCACGCCCTGCCTATGGCGAACGCTTTCGTCTAAACCTTCGAGCACCAAACTAACTAAGTATCCATGGCCCATGGCCGCCCCTTGGCTTGGAGACTTTACCAACATGCCCGACCCATTGTGGCACCAAGCACGATAGAATATCATGATATCACGACAGTCGTGATATTGCGACGTCGCGATGTCGCGACCGTCGCGACAGGCAACTACACAGGGTGTTGTTGAGGTTGCGATGTTGTTGGAACTTCTTTTGTAGCTGCCTCAGGGGCAACTCCTGGGTATTTATTGTTCCTGGTTACTATGCTGATCATTCCCACATACCCTTGCATGGGAAGATTCTGTCGCACCTCATTGACCTGAAGCAGTTTTGCCTGTGCCTCATGGGCAGGCAAAGGGTATTTGAATACCCCCATTTTTTGGTTACCTGGTGCTACGGGATTGTCTACTACTAAGGTCTTGTTATCAATCAAATCTTGCACCAGGCATTTGAACGTCCTGGAAATGTTAAGGTCGTGTCCTTTTCGTCGATGAAATCGACAATACAATTCTTCTTTATAGCCTTTTGGTTTTGGCGCGTTGGGGTCTATAGGTTGGATCTCTGGAAGGTTGACCAAATTTGCCATAGACAAGTAGTCAAATAGGGACTCTCGAGACTCCATATAGGGTGTGAATTGTCGTCGAGGATGACACCACTGATTTTTCTTTTTCCAATTGTTTTCTTGGTCATAATTGTTGTGAGGGACTGCCTGATAATTAGCCTTTTGAGGCTGTGCTACTTGGGCAGGCGTCGGTATGTTGATTGCAACTTGATTGACCATGACGGGTTTCTGTTGCGTTGTCCTTGTCTTGGTGTTTTTGTTCCACTCTTTCTTTTTAGGTTTGGCGATTGCGCCCTCCCCTATTTTGATCTCTTCGATTATTCTGGCTTGCGCCAGAGCTTCTTCTAAAGTGGCATATTGCTGCAGCTGCAATAGCCCAAAGATCGATTTCAAGAAACTTCGTGCAAACATCTGTGTGAGGTCGGACATAGGAGGAAGGTAAGGGAGCTTGGAAAGTAGAGACCTCCACCGATTCCCATAGGCCGCCATTGTCTCCTCATCATATTGCCTAAGGCTGGCCAGACCACTCAGTGATGCCTTCTTCTTGGTGTTGAAGGAAAAGCGTTCAAGGAACGCATCCACTAATTGGTCTAGGTTATTGATGCTGTGCTTTGGTAATTGTGTGAACCAATCTGAGGTAGGGCCCGCAAATGTGGTTATGAATGTCCTAAGCAACAACGCATCATTATCTTGAATGCCAAAGCATTGGCTCAGGAATCTTGTCACATGCTCTTGAGCATCTTCTTCACCCTTAAAGACTGCCAACTGAGGCAACTTGAAATGTTCAGGATAAAGAGGTGTGGGCACTGATGAATGCACCAGATGACTGCGGAGTTGTCGTAACATAGGATTTTTGTGCCCAGAAGCTTTAGTCTCTTCAGACTCCAAACGCTCTAATAGCTCTTTGTATGCATCGGAGGATTTAATCTCCTCCTCCGTAACTTGTTCTCGTTGTGTGTTACGGGTAACTGGGGGCCTATGGAGGGGTGGCTGGATAGCACCTCCTCTGCATTGATAGGGCGTTTCGGCCTGTTCTTCTTGTTCATACTCCTCATAAGCTTCTCGAGGAGTTATTGGGTGAGCTCGATGAACAGGGGTGGGTGCCCGCGGAAGGTATCCATCGTTGTTCCTGGGCGTGGCCTCCCGCTCATGTCTAGGGTGTCTTAGAGGTACCTCTTGGCGAGGTCTTGGAGACCTATCATGCACTATGGGGTTGTGCCTCTCGTACCTTTTTGCCCTCTGTGTTTGGGGGGTCTAAACCTTTTTAGGCACAGTGGTGCAGAGCAGCTCATTTGTTTGGTGTCGAATGCGCTCTTTATTAAGGTGATATAATTGTTCTAGCTGTTGTTGATCCTGCTCAAGTTGCTTGATCTGTGCTTGGTGGGTGAAATGTCTAGTAAATGATAAGTCAATTTGCTCCGTCGTTTTGATTCTAGGAGGCCTAGTCGCGTCTCCGATGTATCTATCTCAGTTTTGAGGATCCGAGACTTCTATGTGGCGCTTCCCTCTGTCGAGATTGGCGATATTTACTTGAGGATCTGGCCTTAGTGGGTGGCCCTGACACCTAGCAGGTGTGGAAACGCATTGTTCCCATGCTATATATTTTTATTGAGGAAGGTAAGGGTCTTCCTCGTGCTCCCATTCATAGGTGTCAAAGGGGCGGGCGAAGTTAGCTCGCCCTGTGTGGAGAGCCTTGCGCTCTGGGTTTTGTCTTTCAGTTCTAACAATGATGGGAGGCAAAGGAGGGATGCCATAGTCATGTTGTCTCTCCTCATGGACACTGTGCCTCTCTAGCGCTTCGTTGCACGGTGGCCACTCATATCTAGCCTCTAAAGGCGGTCTTCTATTTGCGTTGAGTGTCACACGTAAAGGTTCTTCCCGAAAGGGGCTGTTCTGAATGGGCGTATCCCCCAGAGGGGTGTCTCTATAATTCCACCTAGACATGGAATGATGTGGATTCTCTTGTGGCCCAGAACGCCAAGGCGGTATGACCAAGTCTTCAGGGCTAAAGTGAAGGAGACTTGTGCCCGCTCCTTGTGCACCTTCCGGAGCTTCTGCCCTTGATTGGGCTTGGCTATGGGTGTACACCATCGTGGTGCTTTTCTACTAGCTAAGCAGATTTTTATCTTTTTTTGTTTATGATTTTTCATTTTTTTGTTTTTTTGTTACACTAAGCAGAAATGAACACACACATACGCAAACGGTGATTATCTCTTTTAAAGATTAATGGTGTGTCCTAAACTGGTTTTAGTGCGTTTTGATGATTTTGTTTTGTTTTTGAAAGTTTTGAAGAACGTTTAAATGCGTAATGAAGGCTCATATGACTCCCATAGATGGTCGCCCCTTCAATATACCAACCAGGCCGATATACCAACCTCTCTATATATCGGCCCTTACGAGAGGGAGACTATAGGTACGTGAGAGCAGATGGTACGTGGTACGTAGGCGATATGGAAGGGGGATTGTCCTGTTTATGAAACCTACCATAGAAGACTTATCCTCGTGCATTGGGAATCACCCCAACGACACTCGGTCAGCTTTCGTCATGATTTACGTTGAGCAACAGTGACAATCGGGGTAAATGATTGCAAATATCCAAGCCACCGTGGTGATGAAATCCACTATTGGTCTTGCTCAAGGGCTGGGGTTTTACGACCAACTCCTTGGTTTAAATAACCACGTGATGTGTGGGGTTCATTTTAATTTGCAAAAATTGAAACAGGCAAACAAAAAGAAAACTTTCCCTAAGCCATACAAAAATTGAAAATCAGAAAACAGCAAACAAAAATTTGATAGAAAGTAGAATTTTTTTTTTTTAAACAATTAAATAAATAAATAAAGCACAAAAATTGACGAAAGTTTTTTTTTTTTTTAAACAATTAAATAAATAAATAAAGCACGAAAATTGACGGAAGCTCCTTTTAAAAAAAAAAAAAAAAAACTCTACCCTTCTTAAACAATTAAAGAAAATTCATTTTCTTTAATGGACGTTATTTTTAATGGACGTTTTTTTTTTTTAATGAAATTTTTAATGGATTAAAACTTTCCCTAAGAAGGCAAAATTAACAGGAAACAGGAACAGAAAAACAAAAAAAAATAACGGGAACAGTTTTAAAACCCTTACCTTTCTCTGCCTAAACTTGTTGTTTCTGATCTTTGGCTCTAAAAATTCACAGACAAAAATAAAGTAATCGCCACAGGCAAAGACGAATAACAGTCAGAAAAAAGGTACATATAATGAGGGTAGTGATTGCCATGGGGTTAGTCACACTTAGTCACCAATCAACAAACACACATCCAATCAAGGCATTGGCATGCATTCAAAGAATCATTGACAAAGACAATCACGCTCCTGCTTGGGGCAGTAAACAAGCAACAATCACAAATTGATCAAACATGATCAAACGCTTGGCATTCCCGAAGCATGAACTCAAGGTTCCCACATGGATAAAAGGTTGCGCCCTTTGCCTATTCATGACTGATCAATGTCTAAGTTCAAGTCACACCTCACCAAAACAGGTTAATACTTGAAATCAAATTCCTTAGCTCGTCAGAAGCAAAGATTCAAGAATGCATCCCCTTTCTATGCTTGGGGCATCACAAGTTGGTTACGTTACTAAGAAAATCCTAATCATTAGTGCTTTGGTTATCTATTTTTGCTCAACACTGCATCAACTGCAGCGCTTTCCAAAAAGGTGCATCTATAGACACCAAAAATAGCACCAATCCGATTACGTGACAGTGCTTTGGTTATTTCCCATTTGCTTTCTTCGACCGTTTCGCCTTTGGGCCCATACACCATGGCAACGTCCCATCCGCCTTGGCACTTCGCTTGGCAAACCCGCAAGGTCCCACCGGTTTACTCATGCCGCCCACAGAGTCTCGTTCTGCCACAGCAGCATGCCCTTCCTATGGCAAACGCTTTTGTCTAAACCTTCGAGCACCAAAATCGACTAAGTCTCCACGGCCCATGGCCGCCCCTTGGCTTGGAGACTTTACCAACATGCCCGACCCATTGCGGCACCAAGCACGACAGAATATCATGATATCACGATCGTCGTGACGTCGCGATGTCGCGATATCACGACAACTCCCACCCTGTGCCCTGTTTTCTTCTTAGTGTCGCGATATCGCGACGTCACGATATCGCGACGTCACGATATCGCGACGTCACGATATCGCGACGTCACGATATCGTGACAAACTCTGCCTTCGTGCCTGACGTGGACATCAAACAAATAAATGTGGACCTTAAACAATTAAACGTGGACATCAAACAAATAAACGTGGACCTTAAACAATTAAACGTGGACATCAAACAAATAAACGTGGACCTTAAACAATTAAAAGCAGACATCAAACAAATAAATGGGAACATTAAAAAATTAAAGGTAGACTTTAAACATTAAACAATTAAAAGTGCACATTAAACAAATAAAAGTGGACATTAAACAATTGGTAGTGGAATTCAGTCAATTATGGCTCCCTACTTCGCATGCACACGAGTGGACGACCAGTGGACTGTCACACAGACAAGCATGGGCAGGCCATACGGGAAGAATTTCCCCCATCACGCACTAGCATGAACATCAACTGGCATCCCTGCATGCCCATAACAACCGCACCTTAGGAATTCTATAAATTGCAGAGTTCTCTCACCAAAGAAAAGGAGGAGAAAAAGAAACGTTTGGAGTAGCGAAGCCCTGCCAGTTTACCGCCAGATGCTCTGCCTTCGATTTACTTCTATCGCATCCGTGATCTCTTCTGCAAGGGAGGTCATTGGGTGTTTATGGAGAATGTGAATCCGGATCCATGGATCCATTAATTTGCCGACAAAGCTTACTGTTCTTTTTTTTATTTCTTTGCATTATGATTTCGGTTTTTATTTCTTTTGCATAATAATAGCACCGGGATCTTTTGCATAATTATTTCTTTTGCATAATGACTTCGGGATTTTGATTGCAAGCATATCAACATGCAGGTTTTATTTCATTTCACTCTCACGAATGCTTTATTTTAACACAGGTGCTACTAACGCCTTTGTTGTTTCTTTGAACGCAGGAGTAGCAGCAAAGATCAAAGACTCATCAACACCAGCGGTGGCAACACTTTGGCCCGTCCATTTTGCATGTGGGCACGCGAAAGGAAGATTACTAAAGACGATTGTAACCGGAACATGCTAATCCTCCTAGCCCTTAAAGGGGACGGAGAGAGATTGTAACCGAAATCGGAATCATATTAATAAAAAGGGCTGTGCTCCTGTTTCTCATTATATGTTAGTTTTGATTCGATTACGTTCGTCTTATTTTGTGTATGTTCATTTGGTATCAAGTTAGTATTGCTTTTCTTCCGGAATCTCATGCTTTCACATACCTAGCATGATATCTATAGACTCACATAGGTAATCTCTCACATGATGTCTAAGAACTTACGTAGGTCATCCCTCGCATGAGGTCTACAAACTTACCAGGTCGTCCCTCGCATGAGGTCTACAGACTTACCCAGGTCATCCCTTACAGGTCATTCCTTGCATGTTGTAGGCCGTTCCTTGTAGGTTGTCCCTCACATGATATATAGGGGCTCGTGCATGTTATCCCTTACATGATATCTATGGAATCATGCAGGTCGTCCCTCGCATGAGATGTACAAACTTATCCAGGTCATCCCTTGCAGGTTGTCCCTTGTAGGTCATCCCTCGCATGAGGTGTACAGACTTACCCAAGTCATCTCTTGCAGGTCATCCCTTGCATGAGGTCTACCAACTCACATAGACTCTTCCAGGTCATCTCTATTTACTGCACCCTGATCATCCCAACTTTGCTGATTGCATTATCATCTTTGCTTCCTTACCTATAGACTTCCTGCTCATATGTTCTTTGATGCCTACAGACCCTGCCTTGTTGGCTCTTCATTGATACCTGTAGACTCGTCCCAATTTCATACCTGCAGACTCTCTTTGTCATCTCTTGTATGATGCCTACAGACTCTTCTAGGTCATCTCTATTTATTGCACCCTGATCATCCCAGATTTGTTGATTGCATTATCATCTTTGCTTCCTTTCCTATAGACTTCCTGCTCATCTATTCTTTTCCTAACATTTCCCTTCACAGGTACAATGGCTCCAACTCGCAATGGAAACAAGGGAGAAAAATCTTTTGAAAAAAAGAGTATCCTAAAATATTTTAGCAATATCTCGAAATCCAAGGAGGCATCAAAATCCATTGAGGCACCAAAACCTGCACAGTTACAAGGTACATACATGTTTTACCTACTTAATTAGTAATTTTAATAAATAATTTCAAAATATGATATAAAACATCTTTGAATGCAGAATACCCAATTGATCCTGATATGCCTCTACTAGAAGATATTCCCCAGGATGAAATACATCACAAAAATTTCATCAACAATGACATGCAACAACTTAAGCAGTTACAAGGTACATACCCATTTTCCCTACTTAATAGTAATTTTAATAAGTAATTTCAGAAAATGATATAGAACATACTTGAATGCAGAGTACCCAGTTGATCCTGATATGTCTCCACTAGAAGATAATCCCCAGGATGAAATACATCAAGAAAATTTAATTAACAATGACATGCAACAACTTGAACAGAATCCTGAAACTGGCATACAAAGTCAAAATGAAAATGATCTTTCCAACGAAATGTACACTACAGGGGAATCTTCGGTTAAGTCTAAGAAACGTAGACGTAGAAGCTCAACAAGCTGGATTATTGGAAGGTCATTTCAGTTTGAATGGTCATCAAAGTATCCATTTATTGAACCAGTGTTGCAAGAAGATAGTAATGCAGAACCAAAAGAAGCTAGATGCATTATTTGTAGTTGGAAATTAGGAAAAGATAAGAGAATGCAACCTAAGATAGATACAATAGAAAAACATTGTGGAAAAGTTTATGTTAAAGTAAAACAAGCTGATGGAAAATTTAAGAGAACCCACAGGTGGAAGAATGCATCAGAATGCGCACATGTGAGATATGCACTAGACTATGAAAAAGCGATGAAACAAAAACAAATACTATCTGAGAATGGTGGAACGATTCTAGCATAGTTTCAAAAAATTCATAAAACCACGTTAGCTTCAAAAAGCTTGCAGTTTGCTATCGTATTTACTATTCTTAAAAAAGGTAGAGCTATGTCAGACTTTATTGATTTTAAGCATCTCTTTCGACTAGCTGATGTACAAAACCTCCCTAATGCTCATTGGTCAGATCGAAGTGGTTGGGAAATGGTAAAATGTCTATCTTTAGTTGAGAAGGAGGACTTGAAAGAGAATGTTAAAAATTCTAAATTCATTTCACTTTCTATTGATGAGGTAACTACAGTTGACAATACATCTTGGATTTGCATGCATGTTTACACCTTTCAAAATCATGTAAGGCAACCTCATTTGCTAGCAATACATAAGATGGTGGAAAACTGTAATGCTGAAAATATTTACAATGTTGTTGTTACTAGCTTAAAGGATATTGCTGGAATGGATGATGCAACAATAGCCAGTAAATTAATATGTGTTGGAGCTGATGGTGTTGCTGTAATGCAAGGTAACAAAAATGGTCTTTGTGTTCGACTTCAAACATCTGTTACCCCATATTTGATCCCGATTCACTGCATGGCTCATAGAATAAATCTTGCATACAAAATTGTGAGCACATTTCAAAATGTTGCAAGAGTTGAAGAACTCGTTCAAGAAGTACATTCATATTTTTTGTGCAGTCCAAAAAGGTTTGCAGAGTTTCAACAATTTGCACTAGGACTTACAAAAAGTAAAAAATTGTTGCAAGATGTAGATACCAGGTGGATTTCATTGTTTCAACCCGCAACAAGAGTTTTCAAACAATATAAATCCATAGTAGGCTTTATGTATGAAAATCGGAGGGCAGTTGATAAAGCGAAATATTTGTTATATCGTATGAGAGACCTAGAAACACTACTCACTTTATGTGGTATTCTTCCAATGTTGCATGAAATGAATACATTGATAAAACTTGCACAACAAAGATCCATTTATATAGTTGATTTCATCAGAATTAGAAAATAAATTTGTGTGCGTATCGATACGTTATACTTATCAAGTGAGAATTTTATGGATCCTTTGTTTGATGATTGGAGAACTCTAACAAATGTCAATGAACAAAATAGTTTGTTGCAGTTCAACATTCACGATCATCTCTGTATTAATGTTCATGGAAAAGAGATACCTTTATATTATTTTGATAAGCGATTGGATATAGTTAGTGAAGATTTTGAACAGATGCCAATCACATACAACA
The DNA here is from genome assembly GCA_028583015.1 of Wollemia nobilis. Lineage (NCBI taxonomy): Eukaryota > Viridiplantae > Streptophyta > Pinopsida > Araucariales > Araucariaceae > Wollemia > Wollemia nobilis. The sequence goes on from JAQPPZ010002370.1 coordinate 2,982,877, forward strand.
TATTTGAAGAAGTTTTACAGAATACAAGGATTAAGTTGAGAAAAATAGCAGAATCATTGACAAAAGAAATTAGAAGTCATTTTCAAAGAGATGAGTTGCTAGAAGCAATGGGTGTGGTTAACCCTGCATTTTGGGATTCAAGAACAGATAATAATAGCAAAAAAACCTTGTTTATAAAATATATGGGTACACTTATCAATCATTTTGCTAAAAGTGTGGAAGTCAATGGTACTGAGATCAATGGTATTTTGAATAAATATCTTTTGACCAAACAATCCTCATATTTTGGAAATACAATGCTTGATCAAATTCCACATTTGACTAATTCTAGCGAACCAGGTTCTATTATACGTTTGTGGAAAAATTTGTACCCTAGTAGTGTTTTACAGGAAACGATGAGCAAATATTTCCACTTATATGAATTGTGTCAAACAATGGTTTTGGGATCAGTGGAAGATGAAAGGGTTTTTAGTGCATTATCTTTTGTGAAATCTAAAGTTCGTAACCGATTGGATAAAAATTTAGAAAACTGCTTGAGAATATATGTCTCATCTTATGAGGTGCACAATTTTCCTTATGATAGAGCTCTGACATATTGGTAATCTATAACAAGCAGAAGAGGTATCATGAATATTGATGATGATAAGGAAAATGAGAACAATGATCTGATTGTTGAGACACAAAGATCAACTATGTCTACAAATGATGTTGCAGAAGATGGGAATTGTTCGTTTCAACTTCCTCCAATGTAATATTTGCATCCTTTTTGCAACATATATCCCTAGGATAATGGATTTTATTGGATAGATGGAATTTATACAGATTGCATGATATTTATATAATCCTGATGTGGGGAATCAGGATTATGAAGTTTTGTTTGGATTAATGTGTTTTTCAATTATGAATTTTTCATTGGATTAATGTGTTTTTCAACTTCCTGCAATGTAATATTTACATATTTTGGCAACATGTCACATACATAATTACATTGCATGATTTTTATATTATCCAAATGTTGCAAAATAGGATTATGAATTTTTTTGGATTGATGAGTTTGGAAAATAATGTCATAGATGTTAATTGTTTAAGATTATGAATTTTTCATTGAATTGATGAGTTTTTCATATAATGTCAAATATTTTCCTTGGATGGATATAATGTCAAATATTTTGTTCAAAATTATAGGCTTGCTTTGTTGTATTTGCTTTGTAACATAGGATTGCTTTGTTGTATATGAATTTTTCCTTGGAGGGATATAATGTCAAATATTTTATTCAAAATTATATGTTTGCTTTGTTGTATGAGTATTTTATTATTGATAATGATGCCTACAAACCTACCCAGGTCATCCCTTGCATGAGGTCTATGGACTCACGTAGGGCATCCCTTACATGAGGTCTACGGACTCACGTAGGTCATCCCTCGCATGATGTCTACCGACTAACCTAGGTCATCCCTCGCATGAGGTCTATAGACTCATGAAGGTCATCCCTCGCATGAGGTCTATGAACTCACACAGGTCATCCCTCGCATGATGTCTACCAACTTACTCATCCCTTGCATGAGGTCTACGAACTCAAGAAGGTCATCCCTCACATGAGGTCTACGAACTCACATAGGTCATCCCTCGCATGATGTCTACCGACTTACCTAGGTCATCCCTCACATGAGGTCTACGAACTCACGAAGGTCATCCCTCGCATGAGGTCTACCGACTCACACAAGTCATCCCTCGCATGAAGTCTACAGACTTACCTAGGTCTTAGGTCATCCCTTGCATGAGGTCTATAGACTTACCTAGGTCATCCCTTGCATGAAGTCTACGAACTCACTTAGGTCATCCCTCGCATGATGTCTACCACATTACTAGGTCATCTCTCACATGGTGCCTACAAACTTACTCAGGTCATCCCTTGCATGAGGTCTACAAACTCACTTAGGTCATCCCTCGCATGATGTCTACCACATTACTAGGTCATCTCTCGCATGGTGCCTACAGACTTACTTAGGTCATCCCTTGCATGAGGTCTACGGACTCACTTAGGTCATCCCTCACATGATGTCTACCACATTACCAGGTCATCTCTCGCATGGTGCCTACAAACTTACTCAAGTCATCCCTTGCATGAGTTCTATGGACTCACTTAGGTCATCCCTTGCATGATGTCTTCTGAGCAATAAAATCATTTTGTTATTTTGCTCATATATTTGTGTTCTGATTTGTTATTGTTATTTCTAAATTGCACTCTTTCATAATATTAATTCAAAATTTTAAGTTTTGTATCAATTACAAACATCATTCAAAATCAAATGTTTGAAGGTTGTATATAAACACTATAATTTTTATTCCTAAACTTGGTTTTGTTAGCTGATTTAAATAAAGTTCTAATTGTATTTAGAAATGTATTAATAGAAACTTTGTACTAGTTTTTCATACCCAATGTGACATTTATTTAAAATCAACATAATAAGGAGCCAAATCAAGATGTATGTTTAGTTTTTTTAATTTAGTTCTTATGTTTAGGTTTTTTGAACATATGTTAGACATCATTTTGTTATTTGTAATAGCAAATGTCAAGAAAAATGGTACCATTTTGTGCCCTGCATTTGGATAATTTTCACATGATAAACATGTCAGTTATTTGTAATAAGGATGATCTAAATAGAGATAAAGCAATTATATCTATGGTGATTTAGGGGAAAGATAAATTATTGGTAGACTTCAAATTTTCCCAAAGCACAAAATCATAAGATGCCATTGCACAAAATCAAGATTGAACCATGGTAAAACTATGAACAAAGGCTCTTAGGGAGTCAAAAATATTCATTCAAACATCAGAGTTACAAAAAGTCTTTATTTATTTTGAACAAAATTTCATTACAAAGCAAGTGAATTGTGCGTCCACTTTCAGACTATTGGGTTGAAGGGCATGTTTCAAGTATTTGCATAGATGAAGGATCTGGCTACTTTTCTTCATGACCTTTCCTAGATGCCACCTCTAATGATGTTTCTCCTAACACGCCAGCTCTCTGTAGGTTCTCTTCACCAATATTCAAACTTTCTACCAATCCCCTCTCCTCTGTAGCTGGATCATCTTTTGGAGGTATTTCGTTCTCTTGTTCCGTGAGAAAAATATTCGGATCCATATTATGTTTGATGATGATTCTTTTGAGGGCATTATTCTATCTGATGGTCTCATAGAATCATTCTTTGAATTCAATTACATTTAGTATACTTTGCTTTGTCATGACCAAAAAGACCTTCATGCTTTCCACTTGATTTTTGACATTCTCAAAATTGGACTGCACAACAGAATATTTAAAATGTTAGTTAATAAAGATCAAAATATTATAAAAATAAATTAATTTAGAAAAATATTGTTGACTTACCTCTGCAACTACTTGGGCAGCCTTTGCCACTTTAAATTTTTTCTATCAATTGTCCACTTATTGAAATAGGCTTGAGCTTCAACATTCAGATTCTCGAGCCTATTCAAAAGGTGATCTATAATTTCATCACCATAAATATTAGTGGCCTTTACAATTCCTGAGGTTGCTTCATATAACAAAGCATCCACATTTTTAGGGTGTTGTTGAACCAAAGAAAATAATTCTTCTCTTTTTGTAAAATTTTTGTATCGGGCATTAATTTCTTTGACTAGAACTTTTACCCGATACTCCCAATCCTTCAGTTCAAAAATATCCGAAAGCACAATATCCTTCACTATGGCTTCCAAATTTTTTACTAATAAATTTGATTCATAAAAATCTAATATTTGATCCTCAATAAGAGGAGCATCTTGACCAATTGGATCGGGGGAGGGGAGTTGAGAAGTGGTTGCTCTTCCACTAGTTTGCAATGCTTTATCAATGGTTGCTCTTCTTTGAGTTTGAAGCATATCAGATGCTTTAAAACTATCAGGAAACAAACCTTGCATAAGGAAGTCCTGATCCAGGGGAGGAATAGGCAACCCAGGACAATCATGCAAAACTTTTGAAACATTTTCCAGTGTAAAACTAGGAAAGTTTGAAAGGCCAAGGGATGGGCCTGCTGAACTCCTTTCAACATGTAACTATTTTCCACGCATATGTTGAGGCCTCATGAACTGTTGTCTATGTGGAGGTGGTGGTGGTGGTATAGATTGTTGCGTGGGCCATTGTGATCGACCTAAGGCCAAAATAAAAAAATAAAATAAACGTTTGAAGAAAATATTTTAATAAAAATATTGGGAAACTCAATTTTAATTATGTATACCGTGCTCTGATCTGGTCTCTTGCCCTGTTTCAATCGTTTGTTCAGAAAGTTGTATGCGCTCATGTTGTAGCGGACGTAGAGGCGGTGGCGGTGAGATGTGCCATCATTTGTTGTCGGTGATGATGACTTGAACCTAAAAAAATAAAAATAATATTTATTGTAAAAAAAATTATAATAAAATTTACTATGAAATTAATACTCAACTGTAATTGCCCATACCAGACATCGTTGTGTCATTTTTGGGTTGGACTGGTTCTAAAATATGTCTGGGATGATGCCCTGAAAACATTTAAAAAATATTAATTTAAATTAATGGTAACTAAAATTAATTAAAGAGAGAATTTATATATATGCTACTTCCTCACTCCCAAGTGAAAAAGAAACTTTACCTGTCAAGGTCTGGCTATCTTCCTCAACATCGATGGCATGTGGACGTGAAATAGAAGAGGGAGTTGGATGAACAAAAGGAGATTTTGAAGACCTAATGCATTTCGTAGACCTTGTTAGCGGACGTTCTGGTGATAGTGTGTCAGAATATCCACTACCCTCTAGGTTGATTCCCCTATTTAGAGCATCTCTTCTATTCAAAGATGACATCACTCTTCTCTACATTAAAGCGAATTTAAAAATTAAAAATATAAACACTAAAAAAATTTATTGTAAATTTTTATGTAAAAAAATTACCTTCATCTATTCGACGGTTAAGGTAACTGACTTCAATTTTGTATGGAGGGAGGTGGGCATGGTGGTATTGCTTACATTAAAATATGCTTCATAATAAAAACCAATCAAGTAATTGCTAGTAGCAACAATGGTAGAAGTGGTCGCAGTATTTGTGCATGCATTTTGAAGTTCATTTTTTATTTTGGTGGAAACATACGAGGACCAATCGTATTTGTTCTTTTCGAGACAACGCACAATATACCCCAAAGCCCATAAAGGTATGTCTGATGTTCTTCCCTGCAAAATAATACATGACTGGAAGAACTCGATGATCGCTTTAAGGAAGTTGTTGTTAATAGACTAAAAACTGAGGCCCCTTCTGGATGGAGTTGCATCCACTACAAAAACATTATAACAAAATGGAATGCTTAAATTGAAATGCTATGTTTAAGATATTTAATGTAGTTTGGGAAGTATTCAAGTCATGCAATGACAACATATATAGTGCAGTAATATAATAAAGCAATAAAGTAATGTGCAATGAGATACTACACTATGGATTTGAAGACAACAAAAGATCAATCATATGCACTTTTGCTTGTTATAGATTTCCATACATGAGGGAATTGAGTCCGTGGTATCATTAGTGTGTCCATCATCCCTCAAATGAAGTCTACAGACTCACTTGGGTCATCCCTCGTCGAGGGACGACCTGGGTGAGTCTATTGACATCATGCAAGGGATGACCCGGGTGAGTCCGTCGACATCATGCGAGGGACGACCTGGGTGAGTCCATCGACATCATGCGAGGGACGACCACCAGGGATGACTGAATGTGCTAGAATTAGTCAATGATACTTTTCTCTAAGTCTCTAAATATATCACATTATAGTTTAGCCACTTCAATGTGCATCTAACTTATGTCCTCCCATAAAATTAAATCTATTGAGACAATGGTTATATCTTGTACTCTCTCAATGACAACATCATCCTTAGTTCTCTTCTTCTTAGAATACTTCCCCTTTAAAGATTTAGATTTTTCATGATAATGTACAATGTCCCAGATTCCCTATGATAAAATATCCCATGCAAAAAGAAATGTGTGGAAAACACATGGAGGTGGGCCAGTGAATTACCCATCATACGATAAGCTACCTCTTTGAGCAACATTTTATTGGGAACACACTTTGGTAATAAATTTGACTTCCCTTTGAATCCTAATAATTTATGTATGTACAATGGGCTTGGATAAATAGGGTATTATATGGTTACAAAGCCTTCTTGGATTCCTCAATGAAGCAAGGACACGATTAATTATTTAATAATGAATAAATATAGGAGAAAATAAGAGTGAATGTAATAAAATTTTTCTTGTTCTTCGTGTTTTATTTCTAGAGATTTCAAAAAGATATATATACAAGTGGCCTCTTTAATCAATTAAAAATGAAAACTTCTCTAATCTTGAGGGGTGTAATTGTGCATAAGATATCTATCAAAAAGACAATCATGTAGAATCTAAGCCTCTCTAAGAATCAATTGTTTCTCAATTCTTTAATATTTCTAACAAGACTATTTGAAAGGAAAGGAAATCAATCAAATTTAAATCCCTCAAGGATAACAAAAATTATTACTAGCACATAATGTATAGAAAAATGGGACATGCGAGGGACGACTCGGGTGAGTCCGTCGACATGTTTGTTTGTTTATTTTTTTAATAATTTGATTAGATATTAAGGTGGGGAATCGGGATGGACAATGAGCATAGAATACAAACATCTGGAAAAATTAAAAAATAGTGTTGGATATTTTACATCATGCCAGTTGATTACAATGGCTGAGCCACTGAGTTAATCTTTTGAAATGGCCCAATTGAGCATATAACATGTAGCCCTATGAGCAGAGGTTGGTAGAACGCAACCATTTTACCTTTTCAACTACCTACACATTAACAAAACTTAAATTTACCCCTAAACACAACTTCATAAATTCTAGTTTGTTTGGATAAAACGAAAATTAAAACTTGCAATTTGGAAGACATACCTTGTAATGCAGTGGATGAGAGATTATAGTAAGTCTCCAGATAGATTTTTTCTTCATCAGTCAGAGAAAAATTTGATGAGACACATTCACAATTTTGATGGGGAAGGCCTATTAATCGATGCACATCAGACGGTTTCACCGAGAAGGTAAGGGTTTTATTATTGATCATCATTGTAACAACTAACCCTTGATTTTCATAGGACTGAATAATTGTAGTCAACAAATGAACATCCATGTCAAATTGGGGCATCTGTGCTAGCCCTAGCAGCCCGGATTCCCTCATCCATGTTGAATTATTGTTGGGATCATTGATAATTTGTGAGATGAGTGGGCAAACCAGGTTTTTGAATGAAATTCTACCTTGACTGGAAGAAGTTGTGGCCATTGCTAGGACTCCGGAGGCTTGGAAGGGTTTCGAATGATTTTTGAAGGTTTTTGGAGTTTTTTGTGTTGTGCATAAAATGAAGTGAGTGGGTTTTGAATGGTTTATATAGGCATTTGCATGTAGAGTCATAACGAGATGGTGACACGTGGTAATGTGAATGACACGTGGCACGCAACCAAGCTATCATCCCTCAAATGGTGCCTACTCTCATTTCTTGGTCATCTCTCGTATGATGTCTATGGACCCACCTGGTCATCTCTCGTATGATGTCAGTCATCCTTGGCGATCGTCCCTCGCATGATGTCGATGGACTCACCCGGGTCATCCCTCGCATGATGTCGATGGACTCACCTGGGTCATCCCTCAACGAGGGATGACCCAAGTGAGTCCGTAGACTTCATTCGAGGGATGATGAACACATTGATGATGCCATGCATGATGTCTACGAGGGATGATCCAAGTGAGTCCATAGACTTCATTCGAGGGTCGTCCCTCAAGTGAAGTCTACGGACTCACCTGGGTCGTCCCTCGAATGAAGTCTACTGACTCACTTGGGTCATCCTTGTGAGTTCGTAGACATCATGCATGGGAATCAGAGCATGTTTAGTGATTATTTATATCTTATGGTACGTTTGTCAAAATTTTTGGTGAATTCACCAAAAATTTTTCTTGTGGAAAAAAAGGCAATTCACCATGTCCTCTACATGAATTTGAACCATATTCACCTTGGTTTCAAAACTAATTCACCTTATTTTTCTATATACATTTTTAGGCCTACCCCTTATGCATAACCTTGGTAACATGCTTCAAGCTTTTTATCAAAATCATATCCCATGCCTAAGAAAATGCTTTCCAATATGGGATATTAAGGAAAAGGACTAGGCTTGTATGCGTAAGGCATCAAAGAGCCCCTAAAAACTAAAGCCTGATTAGTATGCTATGGGATAGGCTATATACACAATTATAGCAAGCATTTTCCCTCTCCTTATTTCAAGAGTGAAGAGGAAATCAACCATCTTGATAGGGTATCACATGATGATACCACTTATTTAAATAAAATATATTGGAATGATGATGATGATGCTGGATTTTCACTCCTCATAGATCATAGCCTCTCCCAACTTTCCTAATCTATTAGTGTAATTATTCTAACCCTATCCTATCCCAATATGATCTCTAATGAAGATAGCTAAGTAAGAGGATTTCCTAAATGATCATCCTCAAGAAGATTCTTTAGACTATCTATCTCAAAACAACTTCTAGTTTGGTAGATCATTTTTCCAAATTTCCAATGTTACTACCTCATAGAAAATTAAAAATAGTCATATAATTCTAGATCATATAGATCTAGAGAGCCTTAGAGTGCTACCATAGCCCCCTCAATTGAAGGATGAATCTTAAAATTTAACTGTGGAACTCCAAAAGATCATAATATCCTTAAACTAGGCAAGGTATTGCCCCAACTAAGCATGAGATATACACAAATATCTTTATAGATATTAGATACATCTTTGCTTGGTCCCATATCGATATGCCAAGCATCAATTTTTTCCTTGTCCACTTTCTATTTATCACTTTTGGGGGAAAATTTGTGGAGCAACGATTACACAAAATGCATGTAAAACTATCATTGCTAGTCAAATAGGAGCTACAAAAAATCCTTGATATTAGATTCATCAAATACATTGAATATTCTAATTGGAAATCTAACATTATTCCTATTGCTAATAAATTAGGTACATTTAGAGTATGCATTGACTTTTGTGACATCAAAAAATCATGTTCCAAGGATGACTTTCCTCTATCAAACATTGACATGATCATCGATTTCACTATAGGATATGGAATTATGTCTTTAATGGATAAATTATTATGCTATAATCAAATCAAAATCACCCTTGAGGATCAATCCAAAACTATTTTCACCACCATGTGGGTAACCTTTTGCTATCAAGTCATGTCCTTTGAGCTAGGGAAGCAAGAGCTATCTATCAAAGATCCATTGCATACATTTTTCATGACATGATGCATGCCATTATGAAAGACTATATCAATGACCTTCTTAGTTAGTATTTAAAGTAGGAATATCATGTTCGATATCTAAGATACATCTTCAAGTGATTGAGGAAGTACAAGCTACAACGAAATCGTCAAAAATACATCTTTAAAGTCACATCAAGTAAACTATTGAGAGTCATTGTCTCCTAACATGATATCAAAGTTGATCTTGATAAAATATTGGCTATCATCAATATGCCACCCCCTCAAACTCTAACTCATCTTAGGATCCCAAGACAAAAGTCAATTCATTCATAGGTTTATCTCCTAGGTAGCTCACAAGTATCAATCCTTTAAAGCTATTAAGTAAGGATGTAGTCTTCAAATGAGATGTTGACCATCAAGTGGTCTTTGATGATCTCAAATCCTGCCTATCATCACCACCTATCTTTATACCAACTAATCCCTCTAGGCCATTGACTATGCCTTAGGAGATATGCTAACGCAGTACAATGATCAACATAGATAAAGGACTATTTTCTACTCGTAATGGTGCTTATTCAACACAAATCCTTCATAAATAACTAAAGAGGATTAACTAATAGAGAATCCTAAACCATATAGTTATAATTCATGTGTCTTAATATCTAATATTATTATGCCCTCCTTGTTGAATTAATACCTCACAAGTAGCATACACATTAGCCATCATGGCAACGAGATCCTTATTTTTAGAAACATTTACAACATGATAGATCTAGTATATATGATCTCATTCTCATCAAAATATATTTGAGAAAAAACTTTGAATGCATCATCCATACCCTTAAAAGTATATTTTATTACAAAAATTCCATCTTATATTTTATGATGATATTATATAGGGAAATAAATTTAGGCCCAACCCCTTGGATATCAAAGACTTATATTATTTTATCAACAAAAATGTCATGACTACCTAAAATTTTCAAGGCTATGTCATTACTGAATATTTAAGAACATTCTCTTCATTGTGTAGGTAACTATGGTGAAGGAACAAATGATGATGCTCAAACATATTCCTAGTATATAAATAATCAATTAATTACTTGGAAGAACCAAATTTCAAAAAATCCAAACGTATTATAATATACTCATTATGTGTATTGCGACTCCCACTATCCTTATGATTAATAAGGCTCTCATTAAGATTAACCTCCTTAAATTATATTTCAATATTTTTAATTTGACCAAATAATTTTTAAAATATGATATATATGCTCACAATACTCATAGATGATGATTTGAACTAATCAATTTACCTTATATGTCTTGACCTCCATAATTTGGGGTGCCATTTTGACATGATATTGTTCACTAGGAGATTGATTGCAATTATATGAGGTATCGACCAATTATTAGAAGAGAAAAAGCAACCATAATTTTTTTAGGTTTATGTACTTTAACAAACATAAGAACAAATAGGATTATATATAAAGAACAATGATTAAAAATGACGATATTCATACATTCTATGTTTTTCTTATCTATACCTATATGAATTGTAATATTTTCTATTTTACCTATTATTTTCTCATCAAACATACTCCATAGAGTCTTGCTTCACAACAAAAAATATTTATTGAAAATCTATAAATTAAAATTTTATCCATTTATGGTGGTCTTAAACAAAGTCATGTCAAAACTTCACACTCATAAATAGGAAATGCTTGAGTCTTATCCATAATTAGTATAAATCAAGTTTTATACTTACTAAGGAAAGGAACTCATGGATCTAAATACTCATATATGATAAAAATGTTATTTTCATAAGCAAACCTCACCACTTTGCAAGTTGAAGGGTCTACAACTCACATTTTGATTACCCATCACTTTCTTAACAAAATGTTGTAGCTTATTTAAAAAATAAAAAACATGGAGTTCACCCTCACATCTTTGGGACCCACAAAATAGCCAATGCTTCCAATGGGATCTCTAGGGCACCCATTATAAGCATAAACCAGTTTTTTGTTAATAGCAAATACTTATGGGAGACCTTAAGCCGATTTATCAAAAACAATGACATCATGCATGTGTCATTGTATTCATCTATGAAGGCTCTATGGATATCCATATCTTTGTAAACCACAATAATCATCAATGGTGATTCATCATCCATATCCAAATAATCGATAGTAATCATGTACTTTAAAGGAAATATTAACATCAAACCTAGGCTAGTATGTTTATCAATTCAAATATTTTCTCTATTAATTGAACACTCTACACTTCACACAACCCTTGAATGGTAGGCATACTATTAGGAATCCAAGATCTTGGCATCTCTATTTCATCGAATATATCTCTCAATATCTACTTTTGATATGACTATTTTAGAGTACTTCGTGTTATGGGACCTTACAAGGGTTCTATGTCATTCCTTTATAATTTCCATATTCTTATTTTTACTTGACTTCTTTTAAGAGAGATATTTTGGATTGATGATGGTTTGTATGGTTTTTATTTAGGAATAGTCGATGTTTTACCTAGAGGTATTCATTAGACTTGAATGAAGCTTTACTAAGAATGTTTTCTATACTAGAAGATATTTTACACTTTTGCTTTATTCCTAAATGATTAAGGAAGGGGTTGGAATATTATCATTAATAACTTGATTAATCATTGCTTGGATAGAGTCTTAGCTTTTCTTTATTCTCTATCTCCTCCTTTCTTGTTTATTTTTCATATAACAAGGTGTGCTTCTAGTAATAGTAATAATTTAATATTCTAGAGATTAAGTCCTTTCACACTGCACCTCAAGTATATTATCACAATGAGACACATTATGCTATCCATATATGTATTCTCCATTTGATACATTAGGTTGAGCAAACATTTGATTCACTAACGGAATAGTTGATGGTTGAGTTGGGCTTAGATGAAACTATTGCTAATTATAATTTTGGAAAGGTTTGTATACTTGATTTTAATTATTTTTATGACCTCTATTATTATACCCATGTCCTTGATTATATTGATGTTGATTAGTTATGGGTCATTTTTGATTAGAGGTAGATGTTTCTTGTTGATTATGATTAGGGAATGAGGTATTATAAATACCTTAAAATTGATTTTGTGGAAGAGAGTATTGCAATAATACAAAATATTTGTTATGATTATCGTAACCTCATTTACCTTGCCCCTCTCCATTAAATAATCATAAATGGTGGTTTGTCTAGTGCCAAGGCCTTGTCTTGCACTTCTCCCACTCCCACTAACAACACCTCATTGAATGTGAGGGCTAAGAATATATTCTTTGGTAGCAGCATGGACATAATACAGTTTGGCCATATCTCCATAGAAGAAACCCTATGACCCCACTCCTTGTCCCACTATAGTTCTTTGTCTTTTATGATTTATTTTGTTGGCCTCTTTGTTGCACATAAAAGCCTTAATATTTTTATCTCCTTTAGGGCAATGGTCCACATATTTTCTTGGTTTTCTAAGCAAACGGAATTTGAATCAATGGATGCCTTTTTGAATGTCCTTGCCACAAAATTTACAAAACACTTTATTTGAAAAGTTTCCCTTAATCCCATGCTTCCACATTAGGTCTCTTCTCGGGTTTTGTGTTGGGGTTTGGCGATGGAGTCATTTGGGTTATGCTTATAGGAGGTTCATTGTTGTCTATAGTGATTCCAAGGACCTCACTAGAAGAAACCATCTTTATTTTTTAAGAAGAGAGAAAAAATAGTATTAATCAAATTCCCTAGGGCCTAGCACACATGCTTTAAAAAATAAACAAAAAATTTCATTGCATAACTACATGCATGAAAGAAACAAAAAAAAACAAGAAAAAATGCCCTACAAAACCCTAGATTTTCTTGCTATGTAGATGAACATAACAAATAAAAAAAATAGCCTAGTACCCCTAGTCTATGATTTTAACTTTAAAAGAACTTAAATAAGAAAAATTAAAAAAAAACCTAAAAAAATCCTAGTTTGCAATTAGGGGATTCAAAATTATTTTGGAAAAAATTATCAAAATAATGTGAAATCCCCTTGCATTGGTGTCTAATATATGATATGATCTTGAAAAGCAGTTTAGATTTGTTGTGTGGTGCAGTTTTGTAGTTCACCTTCAACAATTTCGTTTTAGAAGTTGGAGATTGAAAAAAAAGAGAATTTTAGGCCTAAAAAGAGCTTTTAAATGCAAAATTGGCCCTTGCCTTTATGAGTGCAAGTTCCATTGATAAATTGTTGAGAAATGGGTGAGAAAAGTGTCGTGACACAACTTAAAAAAAAAAAATCGTAGGTCTTTGGCTTGCAAGAAATACAATTTCTTGCAAGTATCCAATTAGTTTTAAACATTGGACGATCTTAAGAGTGACATCCAATGATGAAGTCAATACAAAGAATTTATATGAACTCATCGTAAATTGAAATGTCCAAAATTGGTTTCATCAAACTTAAATTTGATGATTTGTTTTTGGAAGGAAACCCCTAGAAAAAGTTGGCACATAATGTGTTTTTTTGGATGATGAAGACACAATTCTCCCTACTTAGTCAAAATCATACGAACCTTTAATAAACAACTATATCCAAAAAAATGGCTCTCATAAAGATTAAGATGCTCATGAAAAAATATGAAAACATATTTCAATTAAAATTGATCTGTAGAAAAGAACTTATAATGAAATCAATAATAACATTATTTTTGTACGATTAATTATTAATAAGGATAATATCTTAGAGATAATAGTTTATCAATAAATAAAATAAAATAAAATAATTGCAATCAATAATATCATTAAATCTTATTAAGTTAAACAAAATCAACTAAACCAAAATATTTGAGAGGTGAGAACAAACGAAAAATATGTCAATGGCGCCTTTATTAAGGGAATTATTTTATATATGAACATCGTGTCAATGGAACCTTTATTAATGGGATTATTTTATATGTCAATTTTATATTTTAGATTTTATACTTTTAGATAGATAGCTCAAACCTTTATTAATGGGATTATTTTATATGTCAATTTTATATTTTAGATTTTATACTTTTTAGATAGATAGTTCAAGGCATTCATTAGTCATTGTTTTTTTATATTGAACATTGTTTACAAATATTTACAAATAGCAGCGTCCTTTTGAGCAAACACAAGAGGAATCGATCTCACAACCATATGGATGATAATAACTAGGCAACTGCCATTACACCAAATGACATTCGAATTAGTCATTCATTTTTAGATATTTGAGAGGTAAGAACAAAAGAAAAAATCTAATGAACACCGTGTCAATGGCCCTTTATTAAGGATGTATATGAGATTATATATTTTTTTGGTTATATAGGTGAAATGGTTACAACCACGATTTTTAGTAACTGCTTCCAACAAATCCACCGTTTCAAACCATCAATGACTGCTTCCAACAAACCCACCGTCTCGTTAACATTAACCCGACGTGAGATGGGGACCACTGGTTGCTCGGGGTTCGTATCGTATTAATGACTGCTTCCAACAAACCCACCGTCTCGTTAACGTTAACCCGATGTGAGATGGGGACCACCGATCACTCGAGGTTCGTACTGTCATCGTCGGTCTGGCACATCACTCAAAAGAGTAGGATCAAACTACTACCTTTGCCAGGCTGAGCACGCCCGCGTAAGCCCGCGGGTTTTGAACCTAGGTCTCCTCTTGGTAAGTGCCCAAGCTTACCAATCCAGTATAAAACTTAAATTCAATCAATATATATATATATATATAAATAAATAAATAAATATATATATATATATATATATATATATATATATAATATAATATAATATAATATAATATAATATATGAATATTATATTTTTTTATTAAATTTAGGGAATTTTTTTTGAGGAACCGTTTTTGAGAAATTAGGGATTCATCAAAATCACCTGGCATCTCGTTAACGATAACCCGACGTGAGATGGGGACCGCCGGTCACTCGGGGTTCGTACTGTCGTTGTCGGTTTGGCACATCACTCAAAAGAGTCCCATCAAACTACTGTCTTTGCCAGACTGGGCACGCTCACAGGTTTTGAACCTAGGTCTCCTCTTGGCAAGTGCCCAAGCTTATTGAATGTGGGTTTGGTAGGGTGGATATTCGAACGAGGGACCTTCCTTAGAGGATTGCCCTACCCTCTTCAACCTACCTTCCTTAGAGGATCATTCATTTTCCAAGTATTTGATAGCTAAGAACAAAAGAAAAATCTAACGAACGTCTGTTAATCCTAGATTTTACTTTTTATACGTTTTAAATAGATAGTTGTAGTGATTAATTTTCTATGTAAAAGTAAGAACAAAAGAAAAATCTAATAAACATCGCGCCAATGCCCTTTTTATTAAGGGAATCACTGTATATGTTAATTTTATATAGTTTTTTAATACTTTTTAATTGAGTTAGTGTAAGTTAGTGTAGTGTGTTTGTATTAATGGTTGTAGGATCTCAGTAGTTTATGAGTTCCAATACTCAGAGCTCCAACATTTGTTAAACTCTTTGTCAATGAGGTAGTAAGTTTAAAGGTGAAAGCCCTTGATACCGTTTATGTAAGACTCCTATTCATGTGATACTATTCCATACAAATTATTTATCTTTAATAGCATATTCTTGTCCACTTTAACACCTCTTCTTCTATCACATAATCACTTTAATACCTCTCCTTCTACAAGAGAATCCACTTTAATACTCTTCTTCCAGAGGAGAATCAACAACACTTTAATACCTCTTCTTCTAAACGAGAATTGATAACACTTCAATACATTTTCTTCTCTTTTTCTACAAGAGAATCCACAACACTTTAATACCTCTTCTTCTACAAGAGAATCGACAACATATTAATACCTCTTCTTCTACAAGAGAATTGATAACATCATTGAATATTATTGGATACTATCATTATAAATCTTAGTCCATTAGATTAGACAAAGTCAAGGACATATGGATATTGTCACTATGTATCTTAGTTCGTTAAAGGCAACATATTGGATACTGTTACTATAAATTCTAGTTAGTTAAATTAAACAAAGTCAAGGGCATATCCACCTTTAGGGCATCAAATTAAAATAAACAAAATCAAGGGCACATGGATATTGTCACTATAAATCCTAGTCACTTAGATTAGACAAAGTCAAGGGCACATCAACCTTTAGGGCATCAAATTAAAATAGACAAAGTCAAGGGCACATGGATATTGTCACTGTAAATCCTAATCCGTTAGGTTAGACAAGGTCAAAGGCAACATCATTAGACATTATTGGATACTGTCACTATAAATCCTATTCAATTAGATTAAACAAAGCCAAGGACACATCTATTATCTTTAAGGTATCAAATTAAAATAGCCAACCAACAAACATTCGACCCTTGAACCTTCCTAAAAATCATAAGCAATTGTCTAGTATAATTTTATGAATGAAAATGGACGAAAGAGTCATTTTGTCCCAAAAAAATAACAAGAGATTGTAGCTTCCATTAAATGCATTAAAGTGATAATTATAGACCTTATTATTTTATCAAATAGTGCTATAGTATTTCTTGTTATGCATATTGCTTGATGCATCAAAAAATCATAATATGTCAACTCTCTCTTATTATTGCATACATGATTAAGCATAGGGAATTTGAGATCCAATTAAAAGTTATATCAAATATATACCATCCTATATAGATAAAGAGAAGGTTTGCTATAATGACCTATGCACCTTTAACTAGAGCTAACAGGATAGTGCATCCATAGGAGATTGCTTTAGTAGGAAGGGTGAAATGCATGTCAAAAAGTACAAATATACCAAAGCATATAAAGATACACTACTTATATTACATGAGTGCAAGTTGATCACTATACTAAAAACTAAATCTAGTTGTGGGTATATACTTATAATTTCTTGGAATGGTTGCATGTATGAATGAAGAGGATGAATGACATACTTGGCCCTAGGGAAGGATGAGAGCCACCATGATTTTCCAAACAACAATATGTTGAGCTTTAGTTTTTTTTTTTTTCCTTTATACCAAAATAAAGCCATTAGGACTCACCAAATATATTTAAATATTTAAAAATCTATAATAATTTATTCAAAAAGGCACTTAAATGAGTTCCAAGTCATCATATTTTATTTGATTGCTTTCAAAATTATCATAACCCAATATTTTTCCTATAAAATCAAAGGTTTTATACCAAAATATCTATAGAGGCTTTGTGATCTCAATGCCATAGTATACCTGCTTTGTGATCTCAATATTTACATGCTTCTATGCCATAAGGGATAGACTCATAGGATTGAGCTCCTAGCTTGCACTCTCTCTTGCCTCACACTTGCTCCTAGCATACACTCTCTTCTAGCTTACAATTTCCCATGTCTCTTATTTTTCTCGATGTTCCTTCGCTTCAATTTTTTTTTAGAAATAATGTTCCATGTATTTGTGGTAAGGGTTTGAAGCATTGATGCACTTTGAATGAGCCTGCCACTCTTTTTCCATGATTGAATCATGCCTTGCACTTTGTCTTAGTTTGTACTCCCTTTTGGTTTGCACTCACTCCCAGCTTGCACTCCCTCTTGGCTTATAATTACCCTTATCTCTTCTTTTTCCCGATGTTCCTTGGCTTCAACATTTTTTTTCAAGTAATGTTCCACATATTTATGGTAAGGGTTTGAAGCATTGATACACTCTGAATGAACCTGTTGCTCTTATTTCATGACTGAATCTCGACCTGCACTCCCTCTTATTTCACACTCCCTCTTTGATCTCATTCACTCCCATATTGCACACTCACTCCCAACTCACGCTCGCACTCAACACTCACTTTTGACTGCACTCACTCACACTCAATTTCGGTTGCACTTGCTACTGCACTTACTCTCGGCTTGTGCTAGCACTCGTTTGCTACACTTATTGGCTTGCGCTCAAAATCGCTACTGCACTTACTCTCAACTCACGCTCACGCTCTAATATTTAGTTTTCCAACTCTATTCTTTGATGGGACTTCAAAGTCTAATCCTAGAATAGCTATTACTAGAGGAGTTTTATGGTTAGGACCACACTCTAGGATTCTTGAATTTTACCTGAATTTAGGATAAACAACCAATAATGTAGCAATTGATAGGCTACAAATTTTATCTCACTCTAGTGGCAAGAGAAATTATCAAAAGCCTTTCAGTTTATGAGGACTCTAAGTTGATCATATAGTTTCTTTCTAACAAACAAGAGGTCAAGTCTATTATGCTCTAGTTATTGTTGAATGTCTATAAGACTCTAGGGAAATTTGAACAAATTAATTGGCATAACATTCCTAGGAAGTGAAACCATTTAGTAGATAAAAAGACCAATGAAGGGTTTCTTTTGCATCCTTTTTCAACTTGCATAAGAAATTTTAAACCAAAAATTCTAAGAACTTTAGAGATGACCACACAGACTAAGCATATTGGCTCTGTTTATTTTGTGGACTATTGTGGACTAAGGACTTCTTTGTTCAGGTTATTTCGAATATGCTAGGGATGAGATGTTGCATTTTATAGATATTCTTGCCCTTATGGGATTCCAGATTTGTCTACATGCATCCTTGATTTACTTGTGATGCTTGTAGCACCTAGCCAACTTATAATCTTTGTAGTATATTAAATAATATGAAAAATTAAAAAAAATATATTACCTTTTTGAAAGTGTCATACAATATAGGAACAATACAAATTAGCAAGGAAATTATATATTATTATCTAGAAGCATACTGATATTCTTTTATGATTGATTATTTAAGTGTTGTTTAACCTTTAGATTAAAATTAATTGGAATTCAAGTTGAATTTATATTTATTTTGAATTTAAATGCAAATATGATCAATTAATTTATTTATATAGAGTTGATGCAAGGTGTTCTATACTTTTAAAATTAACTAAAATAATATCTTTATTAACTTGATCATATATATATATATAATTAAATATGTTTATACGTAAAAAGTTTTTATGTAAAATTAAATATTTTTTCATAATAAACTTAACAAATAATATTATTATGATGAATGTTTTAATTATATAAATTAATAGTTAGTGAAATAAGAGATAAAATTAATTGAACCAAGAATGATACTATTCTTTTGTCTTATCTATCTATGTTTATAATTTTTTTTAATTCTACCATTAATAATTTTAATAACACATAAAATAAAAATGATTATATGGAAAATAAAAAATATCATAAACACAATACATCCAATCTATTATAAAAAGTTTACACTTTAATATATTTATATATAATATTTTTTATATGTTATATTTATATATAATATTTTTTATATGTTTACTATGAAATGTAAAACTTCATGTGAAAAAAAATAATAATAAATCTCTGGTGAAGGCTAGGTGGATTGGTAAGTGCTTGTCTAACCAAGCACTTACCAAGAAGACACTCAAGTACAAACCTTAGGGACAACTTGTTTGCATAGGTAGTAGTATGATCTGAATCCATTAAGTGCAGACCAGACCAATAATGATGGTATAAATCTCAAGCGATCTATGATCCCTTTCATATCAGGTTAAAAATAACAAAGTGAAATAGGTTTGGTGGGAGAAACCCTGTGGTTTTGAACCTTGCGCTGTTAGTTACTAAAAATAACGTGGTTGTGACCAACGCTCCTATGTAACCAATAATAATAATAAATAAATCAAAATTTAAATCAAATAAAATCTTACATAAATAGTCCTAATGGACATCACAACGATTTAGGCTTTAGCTCTTCTTTGGGAGGTTCAAGGTTCAAACTACAACATGGGTGAGTGTGTGAGGGGTGGGTATGCGTAGGTTGTGTGTTTTGCCCCTGTTAATAAATTCAACTCTCATCCTTATCATAGATCATGGTCGGGATAAGGATGCCCAACCCTGATAGGTTTCTCACACTAACCTCAATAAAAAAAAATTAACAAAGATATTATATATAATGGACATCAACGGTTTAGGCTTTAGCTCTTTTTTGGGAGGTCCAAAGTTCAAACCCCAACATGGACGAGTGTGTGAGGGGGTGGGTGTGTAGGTTGTATAAATATATTATATAGAATAAAATTTACAAATATAAATATATTTAAATAATTTTTATTTTTATTTTCTAAATATTATATAAAATAAATACTAAAATTAAATTATAATATAAAATAACATTTTAGTTTCACTTGCAAATTCATTTGTATACAGATCACTTATAAAATATGCGACGACATTTCCAATAGTAAAGGCCAGTAAAAATTTAGAAAATGTGATAGTCTCTCATATAATACAATTCTCCTCTTATAAAAGAGGATAATGAAACAAGAACTAAGCTCTTTTTAGTTTCACTACCAAATTCATTTGTATACAAATAACTTATAAAATATGCAACGACATTTCCAATAGTAAAGGCCAGTAAAAATTTAGACAATTTGATAGTCTCTCATATAATACAATTCTCCTCTTATAAAAGAGGATAATGAAACAAGAACTAAGCTCCTCTCAGCTACATCAACTAATATCGTAGATGTTATTTGACTTTTGTGTTAGCTCTAGAACTTCAAAATGAAGTTGGACCATGCTAATCGAATATCAACATCGAGTTAATGATGCCGAAAACTAGGAATATGTTTTTCAATATTAAATCTGACAAGATTGATTGTCCAATTTTTAATTCTAGAGAAAAATTTTAATCTATGTAGTTTGTATTTTATTTGGGTTACCTTTTTAAGGGTATGTGGTTTGTATTTTTTTTTGATGAAAGGCTATTTTAATTATAAAAACAAAAGTCCTTTACAACCTAAAAAAGTGTGGGTGGAGAAAAAATCGCATCCCAAAAGCCACTAATTTATTTTAATAGCGGATAAAGAAAAATAAACTACTTCACACAAGCACCACAACCATCAACATCGAATTAGAAATATTCTACAGTCGAAAAGACCTTAAGGAAGGGGGGTCATGGCAGACAGAGCCTTATCCATTTAAAGTGAGTGGTTTCCCCCACTCATCACAATGCTCCTCACCCCAGCTTGAAGCATGAGTAATTGGAGAAGAAGGACAGGATCAACAAGAAATATGCCCATAGCTGCCCGAATCCCCCCAACCATCATTAGGTACAGGCACAGATTGCGGTGTGATCACAAGCACAAAATGCTGGGAGGTATATAAATCTGGCTGTTGCAATGACCCTTCACTACTTCAAGGAGGCTGACGTTGTGCACGATTAGGGAATCGACGCGAATGGGATCTGGCTAGGTGAGGAGGCAAACGATCAGGGGCCTCCCTACTGACAACACAAGGAGCGTCGCCCCAATATTTCAACAAAGCCTGCAAATGGTCCAGCTCCATAGCCACCTTTTTAGTCTGGTCACAAATCTGAAACCACACATCATGAAAAACTTTGAGCTTGTTAGCAAACGAAAAATCCTGATATGGATCAACTTGCTTGAAAATAATTTTGTTTCTAGATTTTTAAATGTGAAATAGGAGGCTGACTCTGAAGATTTTCCACACTTCCCTCAACGAGAGAGAAAACTGAATGGGATCATCCAGAAGGACATGATGCCATGAAAGTTGTAGGGACAAAAATGAAGCAAAGAAAGAACCCACCCAACTCCAAGTGAGACTGACCCGTCTATAGGCCCAAAAAAGATGCATACAAGACTCTGGTTCTTGACAAAACGAGCATCAGGGCTCAGGCACCCCATATAAGAAAGTCTGCGGCCAAGGGGTAAACCCTGACACAATAAGTTCTAGGCGAAAAAAAATTCTTTGGCTCCAAATAAGATACCCAAGCTAAATGAAATCTGGTTTTCCACCTAGAGGGTGGTGAGAGAAGGTCCCATTTGACATTGATTTTGGGCATTGTGGGGGCATATAACGTAAGCCAGTCATATCCTGCCTGGATCTATAGCTGAGCAAGGAAGTGCTCTTATACCAGGCCCAATATTTCCACCAGGGTTTCTAGGATCTAACACCTAATTTCTACCATAAGAAGAAAGGTGTATGGTCCATAACAACATCATACGTAGCTTTGTCAGCGTTGGACAAGCGAAACATCCTTTTAAAATCATTCTAAGAAATCCAGTCTTTGTTTCCCTAGAGTAGAAATATACAATGGCGGCAATACCCCGCTTAAAAAAATTTGGGCATGGACCCAGGGAACCCAGCCCAACGACTTACCCTGAAGCTTCAAGACAAGGGACCACTAAAAATTAAGAAGATTAATGGAAAGGCCTTTATGTGAATGGACCCCCTTCTAAACAATCCAAGGGTTTAATTGTTACCAAGCCTTCCATATGCTTTTGATGACAAAGGAGCCAGAGATTTTAATTAAAATTGGGGCCAACACCAGAGAGGGCAAATCCATTTCTACCCAAGCTCGACGGTTGAGGGGAAGCCAAGTCGAGATGCAATGTCTGATAAGAACTTTCTATGCTTCAGGTCCTTTGAGAGCCCGCACAATCCATTTAGCACATAGGGCTAAACCTTGATGCTTATAGTCCAATAAACCCATACTCCCTACTTGCCATAGGAGACAACAAATATCCCAAGCCACTCTGTGAAAGCCCTTCCGCTCAGACCCACTAGACCATAGAAAATCCCATAGCAATTTTTCAAGTCGTTTGTAACAAGCTTGGGAAGGGACCCAGCAAGAAGAGTAATAAACATGTGTAGAAGCCAACACTTTAGAGAAAATTTGAAATTTTCCAGCAAGATACAACTTCTTAGCATTCCAATATTCTAACTTGGTTTCCACTTTGCTGATGACATAAGACCATAATTGGGACAGAGAGCCTTGAAAGGCAAAAGGAATGCCTAGGAATTTGAAGACTTCTCCAGGTTAAATCCAAATCCACTGTACATGCTGAAGCTAGTGGGGAAGATGCTGCAGGGATTATCTATAACAAGAGGTTTTTATCTATTGGATATTAGACCCGAAGGCTTTGCAAAAAATATCAAGACAAGATAGAGCTTTCGAAAGGGATTGCTCATCCTCATTCAGAGTAAGGAAGGAATCATCAGCAAAGTGGTTGTTAATGAGTTGACCAACATTCCCAGGAAGGAAAATACCTCGAAGCATCCCAAGAGAAGCACGATGAACCAAAAGGTAACCAAAGGCTTCTACTACTAAAATGAATAGCAACGGGGCCAAAGGACATCCCTGCCTTACTGACCTATGCAAGCCAATAACGTTATTTTGAAAATTGTTGAGAGAAAGCACAACTGATGCATCCTGAAAAAGAATTTTAACAGAGGAAATAAATTGAGGACCAAAGCCAAGAGCTTCCAACATGGAAAGAATGAAAACCCACTCAATTCGATCATAAGCCTTTTCAAAGTCAAGCTTGAGGAAGAGGGACTGTTGACTAGAACTATAAGCCCACTCCATCCCTTCCCAAACAGCGAGAATGTTTTCCAAAATATAATGATTCTGGGTAAATCCAGTTTAATCAAACCTCACAACAGAGGGAAGTAAGGGCCTAATCCACAAAGCGAGCACTTTGGCAATGATATTGTAGTTGACATTAAGCAAATTTATTGGCCTCCAATTTTTGGTGATTTTTGGATCCTCGGACTTTGGGATAAACTTGATATTGGCCTTATTGATAATAGCACCTAAGGAACCAGTCAGCAGGGCTTCCAAATATATTTTATGCAATTCAGGACCAACAAACTCCTAGCAAGTTTTGTAAAATTCACAAGGGAAGCCATCAAGCCCTAGGGCCTTAGCGTCTGCTATTTGAAATAGGGCATCCACAAGATCCTGATTTGATAAGGGTCGTTCACAATACTTCTGTTGCACTGAGAAGAGGTAATTTGGGATAACCTATTTGCAACATTGAAGGGCTAATTCTCTTTCAGAGGTGTACGAATGAGCAAAAAAAACATGAGAATAATGTTGTGTAAATTTAGCTGCTATTTTAGAAAAAAAGGTGGTGCAAAACTCATTAACCAATAAAGATTTGAATTGAGTGGAGTGACATGGAGGTCAAAGCCTCTAGAAAAACTCTTTAGAAACACGATCACCCACTTTGAGACAATGCAATATGGATTTAATCTAAGCCGCTCTAGCATCATACACTTTAGCCACTTTAAGCTCGTGTTGGAGCTGAGAGACATGGGATTGAATGGCGAAGTTAAATAGGGAGGCCTCAAGTTGGAAGGAGGCTTGTGCAAACTCATTACGCATAACATTATTAGAGCGACGATGCAGTTGTACCACCTTATTCCCCAAGATTTTGAGAAGAGCAATGATATAAAAAATGGCATCATTCCACCACTCAATCCATCTTGAATCTCCATTGGGTCTCGGTATAATGTTCCAGATCCTTTGGATGTGACAAACAGTGGTATCATATTGCAAGAAAGAAGTGTTAAGAAAAAAATGAGCATGGGTGGGCCATTGGTGGGTGGAGGAAACATGAACAAAGAACATTATGGGGGAATGATCGGACGAGACCATACCAGGAATGGTTTCAACAAAAGGGATTGAAGGGAGTTGATGAGAAAAAGAAAACTCGTGGTGGCCTGGCAACATAGCCCTGTTCAACATTTTTTAAACTCTTGCAGGACCTAACTGAAAATTAGACCACGTGAACAAAAAATGCTTAGGAAACTAACTCGTAGAGAAACAAACATTAGGATCGAAGACCCCCAATTTATTTTTCATAAAATACCATGCATGTTGCTCTCTCTCGAGGCCCACCCATTGGATATTTGGCCTATTTTATCATAAGGCTTCTCGATGAAGAACACAAGATTATACTGAGATGGGGGGTGAACAGTATAAGACCACTTTTTACTTTTTCTTCCAATTCAATATTATGTTGTGTAAAGATAGCAGTATCAATAGCAGTAATCAAAGCAATGCACAAAATACCATACACAATAGAGACACCACAATTTACGTGGTTCACCCAATGTGGGCTACTCCACGGAGAAAATATTTTACTAAAACTTTCTCAATCAATCTCTTTGGGAATCACTCCCAATTACAATGTTTATGGATCTCTGTCCAAAGGAGATGTTGATCCCCTAATCTCAAGTTCGTGGATCTCTTCCACAGGAGAACTCTTTCCCCTTCTGCTCTGGCTATGTGATCTTCTAGAAGACTCTGTCTCTCTACTGCACTGACTGGTGGACCTCTCTCCACTTGAAGACTCCTCACTCAGATCTATCTTCAACTATGTTGGTTGTTGGATCTCTATCCACTGAGACTCTATCCTCTGTACTCTATCACCTCCAAAGCTCTATCAATAGGCTCACTAAGAACCTGCTCAATAGGCTCACACAGAACCTGCTTAACAAGCTCACACAGAACTTGTCAAATTTAATAACAAGCTCACATAGAACTTGTCCAAATCTGCTCTAGCAAGCTCACCAAGAACTTGCCCAAATATGCTCTAGCAAGCTCACCAAGAACTTGCCCAAATTCTCTAGCAACTCCCAAAACTTCCAAGAACTATCCCAAAACTATCCACAAATCTATCCCAAAACTATCCTCAAATTTGTCCAAAAATCTATCCCAAATGCCTTCTCAAAGGCTCAATCAATCATGCTCAAGTAGTACTCAAATCTATGAACTCAACAATGAATGGCAAATCTCAACTCAAATTAACTTCATAGAAGCATAAAGAGAATTTTTAGAGACTCAATATTTCTTCCAGTTCTAACTCTAATCTCAACTCAACAACAACATCATCAACTCAACTCAACTCAGTCTATAGAAGCATAAAGAGAATTGTTAGATACTCAATATGTTATAACCTCTCAATCTCAACTCAACATAGAATGATGGAATAGTTTTT
The DNA here is from genome assembly GCA_028583015.1 of Wollemia nobilis. Lineage (NCBI taxonomy): Eukaryota > Viridiplantae > Streptophyta > Pinopsida > Araucariales > Araucariaceae > Wollemia > Wollemia nobilis. Next base: position 3,009,022 of record JAQPPZ010002370.1, read on the forward strand.
TCATAGAACTTGAACAATCACTTCACACATCACTTGACTAGGCTCAATCAACTCAACTCAACCAATCATCACAAGGGACAACTCTCTCTCACACAACCCTAGTCCAAGTATGTATCAACCAACTCAAATGTTTCCAACAATGCTCAACCACAAATCTCACATAACAATGATACTCATGTTCTTTTCTAACTCAAGTTCTTTCACAACCAATGGGCTTCAACAACTATGCTTATAAAACAAGGTTTAAACACAACTCTCAATTCAGAAAACCTTGAAGCATTCAATCAACCACTTTCGAAAAGGAAACCACAAACAATCCTTTTCCCTCCAATGATATTTCAGAAATCAACCACCATAAACAATCAATAGGAGAATGTGCCCATACCTTTTATGAAGATGAAAAAACCTCTTTGTAAATCTGCCACAATCACAAAATTCTTTTGCCAATCTTCACAAGGGTTAGTAGATCACAAAATAATCAACATTACTCCACTTTTCAATAATCATCACCAAGGCCTTTAATTGCACAACTTCCTTATCTCTCCTAAAACCACTTGTACCATAAAATAAAATAAATCAAAACATTGCATAACCTTTTCACTCCCAAAACCACTTATACCATAAAATAAAATAAATCACAATATTGCATACCTTGTCACCTCATGAAAGAATTAATCCTCTTGAAAAAGAACAAGGCAAACTTCACTTTTGGAACCCCTTTGCAAAATCAGAAATATCTCTTTACACACACCTTATTTCTCCTTCTAAATAAGTTAGTCAAATAGCCCTCGAAATAAGCTTTCCGACGATATATAATATGCCACACTTTCTAAAATAAATTGAAACCTTTATATATATATATATGCCAACCTCCATTAATTGCACATAGGTCGGCCCTCCATTAATTTAAACTTAAACTTTAAACTTTAATATCTTCATCACTGGAGGTCCTTTTTCGATGAAACAAAATTCCACCTTGGCTTTTAAGAAAAGCCCTTTCCACATAAGCCCACCATGGTTTTAAATAAAACCTTTTATTTTGCCTACCTTGGTTTTCATAAAAACCTTGTATATATCCATGCTCTCCAAAATATCATAAATGATTATCTATGAAATATTTTTGCCACCAAAACTCAATGTGACATCAATGATCCATGTGACATCAATGACAACATAAAATACCTCAAATTAACTCAAATTTCCAACAATCTCCCCCTTTGTCATTGATGGCAACACCTCTAATGCAAATCACTACAATCATTGCAAAAGCCATCTCTGAGAATCAAAGTTGCTCCCCCTGACTCAATACTCTCTATGGAGGCTGCTCCCCCTAACTCAATACTCTCTTTGGAGGCTACTCCTCCTAACTCAATGCTCTCCCCCTTACTCAAATCTCTCCCCCTTTGACATCAATGGCAAAAGGGACACCTATGGGGCTAAAATATATGACTCTTAAGCTTAGCCCCCTCACCCCCTTTTCTCTTGAGGTGATTAATTTTGGGGTGGGAGTACTTTTACTCCCAGTTGTTCTCTCAACCGCTCAAACGCTTCTCTTGGTAATGGTTTTGTAAAGATGTCTGCAATCTGATCCTTTGTAGGAACATATTCCAATCTTACTTGTTGCTCTGTAACTTGTTCTCTTAAAAAGTGATACTTGATTGGAATGTGCTTTGTTCTGGCATGCATTACTGGATTCTTCGAGATACTTATAGCACTAGTATTATCACATAGAATAGGAATGGGATGATCATGTTCTATGCTGAAATATTTAAGAGTCTGTTTCATCCATAATACCTGTGAACAACATGTTGCTGCTGCAATATATTCTGCCTCTATTGTGGAAAGTGATATTGATGGTTGTTTCTTACTTAGCCAAGAAACTAGGCAATCACCAAGAAAGAATGCTCCTCCACTTGTACTTTTTCTATCATCAATATCTCCTGCCCAATATGCATCTGTGTAGGTTGTGAGAGTAAACTTACTGCTTCTAGGATACCATAGACCATACTCCATTGTTCCTTTGAGATATCTGAGTATTCTTTTCACTATTGTCACATGTGATTCTTTTGGAGCTGCTTGAAATCTTCCCACTAAACCAACTGCTTGTATTATATCTGGTCTTGTGGTTGTAACATATAATAGGCTACCAATCATAGATCTGTATAGAGTTTGATTTGCATCAGGAGATTCATCATCTTTGCTTAATTTACACCCTGTGACCATTGGAGTACTAACTGGCTTACTATCTTCCATTTTGAATTTCTTCAACATCTCCTTTATATACTTTGTTTGTGAAAGAAATATCCCTTTTTCTAATTGTGAAATCTGTAATCCGAGGAAAAAGGTTAATTCACCAAGCATAGACATTTCAAACTCATTAGTCATGTTTCTTGCAAACTCTTGACACATTTTATCATTGCTACCCCCAAAAATAATATCATCCACATACACTTCCACAATCATCAAATCATTTCCCTTATTTTTAATATACAGATTGCTATCAATTGTTCCCTTTCTGAAACCTTGCTCTCGAAGATATTTATCCAATCTTGAATACCATGCTCTAGGGGCTTGCTTTAAGCCATAGAGAGCCTTTTTCAATTTACACACATAGTCTGGCTTATCTGCTTGATTAAACCCATCAGGTTGTTCAATGTAAACTTCTTCTTCCAAATGACCATTCAGAAAAGCTGATTTGACATCCATATGATATACTTTAAAATTCCTGTAGCTTGAAAGTGCCAAAAACATCCGTATAGCTTCCAATATTGCAACTGGTGCAAAGGTCTCATCAAAATCAATTCCTTCTACTTGTGCATATCCTTTACACACCAATCTTGCCTTGTTTCTGATGACTTGACCATCTTCATTTAGCTTGTTCCTGTAGACCCATTTAGTACCAATCACATTTTTTCCTTTTGGTCTTGGAACTAATTCCCAAGTCTTACTTTTTTCAATCTGATCTAGTTCTTCCTTCATTGCCTTAATCCAACATTCATCATTTTTTGCCTCTCTGAAATCCTTTGGTTCTATCTTGGATAATAGTGAAACATCTGCTTGTTCTGTTGAGCCTATGATTCCTCTTCTTGTCCGTCTTACCTCAGGATTGCCAATGATCAAGTCCTCTGGATGATTTTTTTGAATATATCTTGATGTAGTTTTGGAAGGTATATTCTGCAAGTCTTCTTCATCTGAATCTTCACCCATTTCTTCCTGACAACTTTCTTCTTCTTCAAGAATATCTTCCTGAGGTGGCTCATTTATTCCTGTTCTTTCATCAACTCTGACATTTATACTTTCCACCATGGTATGTGTTCTTTTATTGTAGCATCTGTAGGCCTTACTTTTTGTAGAGTATCCAAGAAAAATACCTTCATCACATCTAGGATCAAATTTTCCCAAGTCCTTATCTTCTCTTTTGATGTAACACTTACTTCCAAAAATTCTAAAGTAGTTTACCATGGGAGGTCTTCCTTTCCAAAACTCATATGGAGTCTTATGTTGCTTTGTTCTAACTTGAGCTCTATTCATAACATAGACTGTTGTACTGATTGCTTCCTTCCAAAATCCAGCTAAAATTTTTGATTCATTTAGCATTGCTCTGGCCATATTCTCAAGAGTTCTATTCTTTCTTTCTACTACTCCATTTTGCTGAGGAGTCCTGGCTGCTGAATATTCTTTTCTGATTCCATGTTCTGCACAAAACTCAATGAATTATGTAGAGATGAATTCCCCTCCTCTATCTGATCGCAAACACTTGATCTTCTTTCCTGTTTCATTTTCTACCATTTCTTTGAATACTTTGAAATGCTCAAATGCCTCTGATTTTTCTTTCAGAAAAACAACCCAAGTCATTCTAGAATAATCATCTATGAACAACATGAAGTAACTTTCACCTTGTAGACTTTTAGTTCTCATGGGCCCACATAAATCAGTATGAATCAATTCTAATACCTTGGAAGAGGAATATTCTTTTGCCTTGAAGCTTGATCTTGTCTGCTTTCCATACTGACACTGTGCACAAATTGTATTTGAAGGTCTTTTTATCTTTGGTAGATCTCTGACAATTTGTTTGTTGCTTATCCTTACTATGTTATCAAAATTCAAGTGACACAACCTTTTATGCCATAGCCAACTCTCTTCTTCTTGAGATAAAAGACATTTTTCCCTTTTTATTTCACTGAACATGTAGAGATTGTTATTTGTTCTTTCTGCAGTTGCAACAAGCTTTCCTGATTTTGTTTCCCTGATTTTGCATCCTGTAGAGGAAAAAGTAACTGTGTACCCTCGATCACAAAGCTGACTTACACTTAGTAGGTTGTGTTTCAGACCCTCAACATAGAGTACACCTTGTGTAGTTGTCTTTCCATCATCCAAACTTAAAGTTCCTCTCCCTTTGATTTTAGCTGAAGCATTATCACCAAATCTCATAGATCCGTTGTTGTTCCCTTTTAAGGAAATGAACTTATTCTTATACCCAGTCATATGACTAGAGCACCCACTATCAATATACCATTTTTCCATCTTGTAACCCAGTAGAATCTGCCCTCAAGCTATTAGTCTTTTCGAAGGAACCCGCTCTGATACCAATTGAAGAACACAAGCTTATACTGAGAGGGGGTGAACAATATAAGACCACTTTTTACTTTTTCTTCCAATTCAATATTATGTTGTGTAAAGATAGTAGTATCAATAGCAGTAATCAAAGCAATGCACAAAATACCATACACAATAGAGACACCACAATTTACGTGGTTCACCCAATGTGGGCTACTCCACGGAGAAAATATTTTACTAAAACTTTCTCAATCAATCTCTTTGGGAATCACTCCCAATTACAATGTTTATGGATCTCTATCCAAAGGAGATGTTGATCCCCTAATCTCAAGTTCATGGATCTCTTCCATAGGAGAACTCTTTCCCCTTCTACTCTAGCTATGTGATCTTCTAGAAGACTATGTCTCTCTCTACACTGATTGGTGGACCTCTCTCCACTTGAAGACTCCTCACTCAGATCTATCTTCAACTATGCTAGCTATTGGATCTCTATCCACTGAGACTCTATCCTCTATACTCTATCACCTCCAAAGCTCTATCAATAGGCTCACTAAGAACCTGCTCAATAGGCTCACATAGAACCTGCTTAACAAGCTCACACAGAACTTGTCAAATTTACTAACAAGCTCACATAGAACTTGTCCAAATATGCTCTAGCAAGCTCACCAAGAACTTGCCCAAATATGCTCTAGCAAGCTCACCAAGAACTTGCCCAAATATGCTCTAGCAAGCTCCCAAAAACTTCCCAAAACTTATCCACAAATCTATCCCAAAACTATCCCAAAACTATCCACAACTCTATCCTTAAATATATCCCAAATGCCTTCTCAAAGGCTCAATCAATCATGCTCAAGTAGTACTCAAATTCTTATGAACTCAACAATGAATGGCAACTCTAAAATAATAAAAACAATTCAACTCAACTCAAAATCATAGAAGTAAAGAGAATTGTTAGAGACTCAATATGTTCTAATCTCACTCTCAACTCAACTCAAATCAATCTCAACTCAACTCAGTCAATCTCATAGAAGCATAAAGAGAATTGTTAGAGACTCAATATGTTCTAATCTTAATCTCAACTCAACATAGAATGATGGAATAGTTTATTTCATAGGACTTGAACAATCACTTCACACATCACTTGACTAGGCTCAATCAACTCAACTCAACCAATCATCACAAGGGACAACTCTCTCTCACACAACCCTAGTCCAAGTATGTATCAACCAACTCAAATATTTCCAACAATGCTCAACCACAAATCTCACATAACAATGATACTCATGTTCTTTTCTAACTCAAGTTCTTTCACAACCAATGGGCTTCAACAACTATGCTTATAAAACAAGGTTTAAACTCAACTCTCAAATCAGAAAACCTTGAAGCATTCAATCAACCACTTTCGAAAAGGAAACCACAAACAATCCTTTTCCCTCCAATGATATTTCAGAAATCAACCACCATAAACAATCAATAGGAGAATGTGCCCATACCTTTTATGAAGATGAAAAAACCTCTTTGTAAATCTGCCACAATCACAAAATTCTTTTGCCAATCTTCACAAGGGTTAGTAGATCACAAAATAATCAACATTACTCCACTTTTCAATAATCATCACCAAGGCCTTTAATTGCACAACTTCCTTATCTCTCCTAAAACCACTTGTACCATAAAATAAAATAAATCAAAACATTGCATAACCTTTTCACTCCCAAAACCACTTATACCATAAAATAAAATAAATCACAATATTGCATACCTTGTCACCTCATGAAAGAATTAATCCTCTTGAAAAAGAACAAGGCAAACTTCACTTTTGGAACCCCTTTGCAAAATCAGAAATATCTCTTTACACACACCTTATTTCTCCTTCTAAATAAGTTAGTCAAATAGCCCTCGAAATAAGCTTTCCGACGATATATAATATGCCCACTTTCCAAAATAAATTGAAACCTTTACATATATATATATATGCCAACCTCCATTAATTGCACATAGGTCGGCCCTCCATTAATTTAAACTTAAACTTTAAACTTTAATATCTTCATCACCGGAGGTCCTTTTTCGATGAAACAAAATTCCACCTTGGCTTTTAAGAAAAGCCCTTTCCACATAAGCCCACCATGGTTTTAAATAAAACCTTTTATTTTTCCTGCCTTGGTTTTCATAAAAACCTTGTATATATCCATGCTCTCCAAAATATCATAGATGATTATCTATGAAGTGCTTTTGCCACCAAAAATCAATGTGACATCAATGACAACATAAAATACCTCAAATTAACTCAAATTTCCAAAAATTGACCATATTGAAATCACCACAGATCATCCATACCACGGTAGGTAAGGACAAAGCACACCATCTCCATAGGGCACATCTATATTGGACCTCATTAGAGGTGTAAATATTAATAATACCAAAGGAAAGATCACTAACTTCAAGTAGAATCCAAACCATGTGGTGAGAGGGGTCAGAACCCCATGTGATAAAATTGCTCGTCCACCTATTATTAAGAAAAATGATAGTGCCTCTACTGCCATGATTGTGGTTGGTAGTATACATCTGACTACCAGGCCATAACATAGAACAAGCAGATTATAAATTGAAACCTGCCACTTTGACTTCTTGTAAACACACAAAATTTGGATGACCATAGAGACTGGAACAGGTAGAAAGTTCATCCTAAACCATGTAACGACGAACATGGTCCATCAACCCATGCACATTCCAAGAGAGAAACTACATTAAAAATAGTCAAGTTGCATACCCCCATTGGCCTCACTCGCATTATCCATCAACAGGTGATAGGGGTTATTCCTTAAGGTATCTATGGTAGCAAAGGAGAAAGAAGTTTGTCGTTGCTTGTCCAAATGAGCAAGCCACTCACCTTGTAGGGGGCTATGAGACTGTCATCCTAAGTTCTAAGAGAAACTTCATTCAACCCCTACCTCGTCTGGAGAACCCAAGGGTATAGTGAACTAAATCCCTTTGTCGTGATCTAAAAAATCAATGGCCAGAGGAGGAGAGTGGACAGGGACCGAATCCATAACTGGTTGTTGCATGGGAGGCTTAAGCACAAGGGCCTGAGCATACATGTCCACTGTATGCCCTGCTTGAGCATCCTTGCCACCTTTTCATTTCTTCCACGAAACCTCAGTCCAGTCACCATATTTTTATAGAGGGTGTAGGGTAGTGGGAGATAATACAACACCAGCTACTAGGGTAAATGTATTGGTATTAAAATTTTTAGCCATCAAGGGGTAATCCTTAATGCGGTGGGAGGCTAAATGGCAATGGTAACATGTATTAGGGAGGTTGATATACACCACCCACTAATGAATACGGGTAGAACCAACCTAAATGTCAATATACTCCTTTAGGGTTTTAGCTAGGTCAACCTTGATACACATTCTCCTGCTAGGGCGGACCAACATGAATCGAGAGGGTTCATCATAGATAAATTTACCAAGGGTGGACACCAAATTTTTTAGAAAGGGCTAGCATGTCGTGGGGAGGTCCGAGAGTTCTACCCAAACAGGAATGAACAGGAAAACAAAATTAGAAATCGTGAAATCCTGGATCCACGGCTAAAAGATGAGCAGAGAACTATTAATGTAACTAAGACCCTTATTGAGGACCTTCTAGGCTTGGTCGAGACTACCAAAATGGAAATGAAAAAAACCTTTAGAGAGATTTTGGACATGGTCGACTTGAATCCCATACGGATGCCAATACTACTCAATCCAATTTCTAAGGACATGCTCAAGGGGAATCTAACCCAAAAAATACCCTATAAAAGTAGTATTTTTAAACAAAGAACATGACTGATTGAATTCATGCAAAAAAATCACAAAATTAGGTTTAGAATTACCTCATGGTACACCTTGGAAATGACTTTGGGCTATTTGTTTACCTCTAGAGCCATTCCTCTCATCACCAACTTTAGAAGAAGCCGAGGGAGGAGAAGCCGACATAATAATACCCACAAAGCAAGCACAGAACGGAGGTCGACACAAGCTCCCAAAGAATGAATGAAAAATTCCATAAATCCTAGGACAACATGCAGACCGACATGCACACAACTACCAAAAAATTCAACTCAATATTTTCTATGATCTTATTTCTCCCCTTGTAGTTTGTATTTTATTTGGGTTACCTTTTTAAATGTATGTAGTTTGTATTTTATTTGGTTACCTTAATTTAAATTATGAGAGAGGCTCTTAATATGCCCGACTGGAATATGCTTTCCAATTATACTGCCCATTATACTTAACATTATTTTATATATATTTATTATTAGATGTGTTGTATCTCAGAGAAAAAAAATTGTATATCTTAGTGAAATGTGTACGGTCCTTATTTTAGGGTGGTTTACTTAATTATCGAGTATGAATAGTTTTAGTCCATGATTTTATATTTATTGTATTCTAATACCACTTGGTGGTTTAGGGTTGTTTTATGCTACAAAGATATTTATATAAATTATAAATGCTTATTGTAAATGCATGTTATTTTTCTTTCTATTTTAACGATTATGTTTGCATTAATATCTCTAGAATAGGTTTATTAATCTCTTTATTTGATATTTAAATGTGGTTATTGGCTTCAAGGGGATGCCTTTGTTGCTAGGATTTAACTCAATCTGAGAAGAGCAAGGTTATCTAGGTTTTATGATAAACCTATTTTTAAGTGCGAATTTTGTACAGGTGAATCCAATGTAAAGAAAAATGGCTAGTAATATAAGGATTGAGATCAAAACGTTTAACAAGAACTTTGATTTATGGAATCTAAATATGAAAGATATACTTATGGATAGAGATTAATTGGTTGTTGTGTCAAGAAAAAAACCCATGGATATATCGCAAGAAGGTTAGGAAAATCTAGAGAAGAAAGAAAAGAATACAATCTGACTGTACCTTCTAATTTAGTGTTGATCAATATCTCAAGAGAAAAAAATTCTAAGGAGCTATGGGAGAAGTTAGGGGTTTTCTATAAATCAAAGGCCCTAGCAAATAAATTGTTTCTTCGAATGAATGATGAGGATTTTGTGGCAGAACATATTAATGCATTTAACACTATGGTAAGTCAATTAGCTTTTGTTGATATTAAAATGAATGAAGATAAATGTATTACTTTGTTATGTTCTTTGTCAAATAAATGGGATAATTTGGTTGTGGCTATTGAGAGTACTATTACAACTACTTTAAGATTTGAAGATGTGGTTGCATCCTTATTATCTAAAGAAATGAGGCAAAAATCCATGGAGGGTTCATCCAAGGATTACTTGTTTGTAAGGGGTCTTTTATAAGATAAAAATAAACATAACTCTAGGGACAAGTCAAAGTCAAGAGGAAGATATAAATCTCCTAGAAAATTTATACGAAAATGCTAGAAATGTAGTAAATTTGGGTATTTGAAGAAAGACTATAAATCTAAAAATATTGATAAAAGTAAGGGATCTTATGATGCTTCTTCCATAGAAGCAAAGACCTTCATAGAAGGAGGGGATGTATACTTGGCATCTTTGAGTACACATTCAAATTGTGATGTGTGGTTGATCGACTCAAGGGATTCTTTTCATATGACTCCTCACATATGATTCAATAACAAGAATCGTATGATGTGGAATGATCAAATTATTACTTAAATATGGAAGGGTTAAAACCCTCCTTGGTGTTCTACATATTCTAAGGTTGGCTAGAAACTTGATATCCATGAGTAGAATGAGTGATGTGGGTGTGCAAAAAATATTTAAAAAGGATACCTATAGGATGGTTTGAGGAGCAATAGTGTTGGTAAGAGGAGTTTGGATTGGAAAACTATACAAGCTATTGGACAAAACTATAACAAAATCCTTGCTCTTCATATTGAGAAGACAATGCTTTGGCATCAAATAATATAATATATTATACAAAAGAGCCTTCAATATTTGCACATTAAAGGTATGGTTGAAGGTATTTCTAACTTTTCTTTAGATTTTAATTTTTGTGAACATTATGTATATGGTAAATAGAATTGGGTAAAGTTTTCATTGGTGTTGCAAGAGCAAAAGGGATTTTGGATCCAATACATAGTGATTTGTTTGGGCCTATAATTGTTCCATCACTTGAAAAATAATTGTACTATATTTTATTTATAGATGATTTCTCAAGGTATGCACGGATATATTTCTTTTTAAAAAAAAGGTCTTTACAAATTTAAATATTTTAAGGCTCTTGTAGAAAACCAAGTTGAGAAGAAAATAATGTGTTACGAACAAATAATGGAGGAGAGTTTTGTAGAAATGAATTGGAGTCATATGTTGTATCAAGGTAAAATATAACTCCTTACACTCCTCAATAGAATGGAGTTACAAAAAGAATGAATAGGACATTTATGGAAAAGGGAAGGAGTATGCTCAATGGTGTAGGGATAGCATAAGAATTCTGGATAAAAGCTTTGGATATTGCATGTTACCTAGTAAATCAATGACCTATATCAACATTCGTTGATAAAACCTTGTCTCAAACATGGACTAGTAAGAAACCCTCTCTTAAACATCTTAGAGTTTTTGGTTGTGATGCTTATGTGCATGTTTTAAAGGAAAAAAAGGAGTAAGCTATTTAAGAAAGTAAAGAAGTCACTACACCAAAAAAGGGCTTTAATGGCACTTATAAACTGCCCTTAAAGACCTTTAAAGATGGTTTTTCAGTCACCGTCTATGAGGGCGTCGTAAAAATTCTATGACATACGACGATGGCTAAAAACCGCCTCAAATAACCACCCTCTTAGGACTACGAGGGCATTTTGAACTATCGTCTTAGGACTAAGAGGGCGATTATTAGCCACCCTCTTAGGGTTAAGCCTCCTAGGTCTAAGAGGTTGGTTCTTACCCACCCTCTTAGGGACTAAGACGACGATTATAAACCGCCCTCTTATGGTCCCACCCTAAAAAATATATATAAAGGAGACGATCCATGTTGGAGGGACTATACCATTAGATAAGTTATTTCATCGATTATAAAGAAGCTATGACTCTTTATTCAACACTCTTTTAGTGGAAACAATTTTGTTAGTGCATGTTTTAACTCCATGATCACATCCCAAGAGTTTACAAACTTTACAAAGCTACTTGATAATAAACAACATCTCACATATACTACTAGTTCTTTGAGAATCAATCAAATTATACTCAACAACAGAAAACAATTCTCTTTGTGGTCTCGGCTTGCAAAACACCACCCAGGGTGCCTACGACATCAATGTATTGATATGAACTCATCCTCCTGATCAAAGCTCAGAAGCTGCCAAGTAGATATTGTAACATGATTATCAATGAGATCTTGCATGTACTGTCAGCACCTTGTCTTCCTTATCCAATGGTATTTTAATATCACAATCTATCAACTAAGATGTATTGAGAGTAAATAATAATGACAATGATGAACGTAGCTTTTTAAATTAAATATCACTCCTTGTATCTTTTAGAAAAAATGTATATTGATAAAATTCAAACTTTACAAAGCTAATTGATAATAAACAAGATCTCGTACATACTACCCGTTCTTTGAGAATCAATCAATTTATACTCAGCAACAAAAAAATAATTCTCTTTATGGTCTCAACTTGTAAAACACCACCCATGGTGTCTATGACATCAATGTATTGATATGAACTCATCCTCCTAATCAAAGCTCAGAAGCTACCAAGCAAACACTATAACATGATTATCAATGAGATCTTGCATGTACTATCAACACCTTGTCTTCCTTATCCAATGGTATTTTAATATCACAATCAATCAACTAAGATGGATTGAGAGTAAATCATAATGACAGTGATGAACGTAGCTTTTTAAATTAAATGTCACTCCTTTTATCTTTAAAAAATGTATATTGAGAAAATTCAAACTTTACAAATCCTATGCCCTAAAGAACACCCCTAGTTAGTAGTCTTGTTACACACATATTGTTAGAACCCTACATTCATTTCCATGTTAATCTCACATCATATTTATATCTCAAAATTTAAGAAAAAAATTAGTCTTTGTGGTCTTAGAACTTGCAAAACAATCACCTCAAGGTGACTATGACCATGTCCTCCAATTGTTGTCCAACTAACTAGTAACAATATATATTGTAAAAAAGTTGACATGTCACTCCATAATTGAAGATCCTATGGATGTATAAAGAGATGGTTGATTTCTTAACTAATAATAACAGTGCAAAGATAGAGCAGCCTACCTCCATGGTCATTAAATTTTACAATTAAGGAACTAAACGTAAAAAGATCATTCAATAAAAATATTCATAAAGTTCGTATATATGTATATAAAGAAAATGTTGGGGAAGGCCATTGTGGGAATGAAAAGTATGAATAGCTTACCTGTAAGGAGCATTCTCATCCTCAGATGGCATTGTATCTCATGTTGGTCCCTTACTTCCTCCCTATTGTTGAATGCTCCTTCTTCAACCACTTATCCTTTTCAGGTTTGTAAACTCATACATGAAGTACAAACTGGAGTGTGAGGTGAAATTCCATTACACATCTAATGAGTGCTACCTCAACAATTTCAAGATTGTAACCATAAGTTTGCAGGACCTACTTATGGACATATACTTGTAAAACCTAAAAACATAAAGACTATTATGAAGGGAATGTGAACTAGTCATGTGGAACAAGAACCTACATTGAACAAACACAATTTTACATGATGCAAGGACTTTGCAATCCAATTTGACTACATCAAAATGGGACTTAGCAAAAGAGTGGAGAAGATTATTGTGTCCAAAAGTTGCTAAGAATTGAAATTGATGCTAGTGTTGTGATGATTTTGTATTTATGGCTTGTGTTGGCAAACAAAATGATTATCTGTTGCAAAGTTGAACAAAGAGTCATAGGTTCTATTCCTGCCACCTCCACCTAGTTGTATTCAAACTTCAAACTTCAATATTTTACGTGCAAAAAATTTATAATGTAGAATAATTTAATAGTTTATTCTCTTTTTCAATTAAAATAATAGCTGACATAATTCCCACATAATTGGCTAATAGCCAAAGACAAGAAATTAACAAAATCATGACAATTCTAGGTAATGTTCTACATTATTATTACCAAAAACAATCTCTTAAAAATGTAAACATAACTATAATAAACAATGATTGTTCACCAAAAGTGGGACCTTTCACTTACATTAAGTTTCCCACTCCTTGTACAAGGAAAAACATGTCCATCACCTCATATGAAGGATAGTCAGTTAAACATTTATGGGGACATATGAAATGAAGGAAAGTGCTTGACACCAATTGCCATATCTTCTCTTCCGTATTCTTTTGCTTATTCAAACCCTTTATTGCCTTCATGTCCTGCCAAAAAATAATGACAAGAACGTAGTCAATTTAGTTGTTATATTCAATTTGTACCTAATGAGGCTGCCATGAATTTGTGTAATACCCTTTCACTTGACTGGTGTATAGGGCATGGTGTGGAGCATCCTCTAGGTGTTGACCTGAGATCTTCCTCAATTGAAGAGGAATTTTGAGGTTTTTTAAAACCATATTACTGAATGCTCCTTATTGCATCAATTATTGTTATCATAATATGCTTCGATACAAAAGGTAGAGCCCCAAAATTGTACAAACTCTTTCGACCATCATAAGATTAGGTAGTCTCTTACCCAAAAGGGTCTCTCTGTAAATGGAACATAGACATTAGTTCTTCAAATTTTCAAAAAACAACACATGCAACATACTATCTTGTTCTAGGATAGAAGCAACCTGACGAACATCAGTTTCTCAAGCCTTTGATTCCCACGAGCCACAATAGTAGTACCAGATCCTGACATATGGTCTACAAGCAGTCCTAAATAAGTAGTAAGCAACCATTGTTCATGTTGCCTCAAAGTATATTGACCAACAGATAGCAAAACAACACATGCCTACAATTGGAAAAAATATAAAGGAGACGATCCATGTTGGAGGGACTAGAAGTTAGGCCAAACAGTAATGTAATTTACAATTATACCACAAACGAGAACATAATAACAAGTCCACAAGCAAGTTTATCAAAAACATAAAAGATAAAAAAGACACACTTACAGGGTTTGTTCAATCCATCTACAATAGAACATGATAATTTCTTCTTATGCAAATGCAAAAACATGTCAAAGTTCTTCAAGCCTAAAAACAAATATCTTAAAATTCTAAAATTCTTTGTAAAATTAAATTCTTCTTGCTTCTCATCATTCCATCACCTTGTATGTAGCAGTAAATAAATTTCCATGCCACAAGGCATCCCTATAAAATACTCTCTAGGACTAATACCTTGTAGTGAGGACATAATGTATTAAGAATGAAATAAATATGAAGTTCCAAACAAAATGCAATAATATGCAACCGAATGATCGTGACAATTAGTATCATATATCAAGACTAGGTAACCATATTTTCCTTACAATGATCAAGAGAACACAAGGGCTATGAACGAGTCACTCATAAAGACAAATGTCAACAACTAAAAGAGGTAACATCAAATATAGAGTAGAAGTGATTTTATCCATAAATAGAATATAAACCCTTTTGAAAAGGGAAGAACAAAACACTAATAAACAACTACATAAACCAAAATCAACTACAAAAACACTTAGTTCAATGCAACCTTAAATGGACAACCTAAGCCCTCCATATAAGAAGATGTCTAAACACCCCTACCCACCCCAACCATCAGAGATGAGGTGAGAGGGTATCCTGAGACTTCCATCAGATACATAAATATCCATCTATACAAATCAAGTACTATTGCTAAGGACTAGGACTAAGAGTCAAACATGAAACATCAATTTCATAACTAACACACACTCAACACAACTTTATCAAATTACCAAATTACCTTCTTGTATCTGATTGGCCAACCTCATGCTCAGGATACCTACTCGTCTCACTCCTAGCTTGGTTGTCCATTAATTATCTACTAGCATTTTCTAAAAATAGAACAAAAAATTTAACATCAAATATAGAGTAGAAGTGATTTTATCCATAAATAGAATATAAACCCCTTTGAAAAGGGAAGAATAAAACACTAATAATCAACTACAAAAACACTCAGTTCAATGCAACCTTAAATGAAAATAAAATAATAGTTAATGCTACAACATGGCATAATTTATTTGTAAACAATGTCTGCTATAGGCTAGGCAATGAAGGAGCCCACAACATCCTTCATTGTGGCCATTTCATCATTCCTTCTATACAATATTATTTCCTCTTTATGGGCGACGTGCACATTGACTTTGCAAAAACCTTCACCCAAACGTTGACCATGTATAAGGTCTTCAGGGTTAGTACTAATCACCGTGCCTTCGACCACTACGTTATCATTATGGATCTGAGTCAAGTAGCATTCCCTTCTCTCAGTTTGAGTGATCGGTGTCATTTTCAGTCCCTACATAGAAAATCAATAGCCCAGATAAATTCACTGCATAGCGTACAATACAAACTAAGTCAATCATTTTATATTTGAAATAATAGTCATACCATTGATGACTCTAGCCTAGAAGGTATTGAGTAGTTGCTTATACCTTGATCACCACCACCAATGTTGTGTCCACTTGTAGGGGTAGCATGTAGTGATGTTGCCTATGGAATTATATGCAAGGGATCATTACAAATTTAGGGGTGCAACATGTAAACATTTCAAATATGAAATCATGAAAAAACTAACACACCTCTATTTGTGCAAGCCATGTCAAAATCTCATCAATATTTTTCTCTCTCTACAAGCTTCTCTTCCATATTTTTCTCTCTCTACAAGCTTCTCTTCCCACTTTTGCTCTTTCTCTATCGTATGCTCTTGCATCTGGCGCAACTTCTATAAGTAACCCTCACCAGCAAACAAAGCAATTGGTGATACTCCTTTGTTGACACCCCAAACCCAACCTGGTATTTTGGGTCCTAAAACCTTGGCGAGGGCATCATCCTTAATAGATTGATTTATGGAGCTCATAGATGATATTTCATCATCCAATTTTTTCTAGCAACATCACATGCATAGTTAATTGGTAACATGTTAAAAAAATAATCGATATAACAATGGTTTGAAGTTCAATGTATTGCTATTTCCAAGGGAATGTCACTTACGATTATCTCTACAACTTCTGGTGAAATAGGAGCCCCATCCTTCTTTGTATGAGCTACCATCCACACAATTGCCCTTGGTAGTGGAGTTTCCACATTTGGTTGGCTCTTCCTCTACAAGATATATAGTTGGAGAGACATGGGGATAAGTCATACACGACAAAACAATATAGCTATATATGTTTATCACATAATGGACGAGTATGATAGAATACCATTTCATGCTCCAATTGAGCATATCCTATTTGACTACAAGTGTGCATGATGGATTGGTGAGATCTATTTTGTTTGTTCCTTTGCCTCACCACCTACAATACAATGAAGAAACCAATATATAATTAATTCATTAGGGAGAGCAAGGTCGAAAAATTCACATGAACATAACAATGATATGAACTACCATAGCAGATTGGCTGGTACTTGCCTTAAACTCAGCGTTGCTCCTACCATTCACAAAGGCTTCCCAATATTTTTGTGATACACGAGATGGGGGATTAGCAATTCTATCTTCATCATTATCATACTTATCATAGTGGTTTTTCACAAGTCGATGCTTATGTTCACGCCATTGCTTGTCCATGGTCACGAAGACCCATTTCTTCATTGTGTTTGAAATGATATATTTTTGCTGCATCAGACCAGTATCTTATTAGATGCAACATTTATATAAGTATTCAAAAAATGGACACTAGCTATGAACTGCATTGGCTAGAAAGTTACCGTAATGAGTGTCCATAACTAGTTTTTAACTTCCACTGGGATTGCTCTCTAGTTTGTATGGGTGATAGGGACAATCTCCCTCACAATCACCCCCAAGTAAGATGAAAACTTAATAGAATTTGGACCTACGGGCTATCCATTTAGATTGCAAATGATCTCCACCCTATCTATGTTGCTTGACTCTATTGCACATCTTGTTGGACCTCTCTTTCTATGATATTCAATGTTCAAAATGTGTGATGACCTGGCATCAACACCTATAATATCGACACCATCCAAACATCATTATGCCATATAGTATGACAAAAACGAGTAACCCAACATCACGAGCAAATTTCTTATGCAATCTACTTACCTTCTTCACTAGCCAAAGCATTGTCAGCCTCATTTCAAGTATTCTTGACATCGAATTCATTTATGTTATGGGTCACCTCCTTATCTTCCTCATTATCAAAATGATGTAGCTGGTATTGTCCAGTTATTGCTACAATACACCATAGTCGACGACAAAACCACAATCAATTCGAATATGCCTAGGTCAACCACTATTGAACAACACTATCAAATTTCAAGTACTTACTAGCGTGTGAGGCGTGTATCATTGACTCCTGATTTATTGTGACAACCTCAACTACCTGTGACCTCTTTCTTGGTCTTTTCTTGGTCTGTAAAAGAAAAATAAATAGAAAGCATGATTGTAAGAATGCTAAATGAATGGAAAATTCTTATTTCAAGTGCAATTTTTATTTATAGATATAGGTGAATGGACAACCTGAGCCCTCCATATAACGGGAAGATGTCTAAACATCCCTACCCACCCCAACCATCAGAGATGAGGTGAGAGGGTATCCAGAGACTTTTGTCAGATACATAAATATCCATCTATACAAATCAAGTACTACTGCTAAGGACTAGGACTAAGTCAAACATGAAACATCAATTTCATAACTAGAAACAAACTCAACACAATAAACCTTCATTTCAACACATTACAACATGCATGCATGATTAGACTCTTAATCCTATGCCCTAGCAGCACTTGTATTCTCTCTTTTTTATATACCAAATTACCTTCTAGTATCTGACTGACCAACATCATGCTCAGGATACCTACTCACCTCACTCCTAGCTTGGCTACCCATTAATTATCTACTAGCATTTTCTAAAAATAGAACAAAAATAATTGGAACTCAACATCATTATCTTGCAGTTCTTGTCCACTCTTTGAGAAATTGTCATTGAACAATCCGTATGCATCATTGACCATTCCAACGATGTCATCTTGAACATCTTTGGTAATTGGACCCTCATTAGTGGTAGAGCACGTGTTCGATGCATATTTGTCATTCCAATGAGTTTTGCAAAAAAACTCATTTGCATAACCTAGTACATGTTTGTTCTAAAACCAATTCTTTTCTTTCAACTGACTCTTCTAAGAAAAAAGTAGAAGAACCCTCAGCTAAACAAAAACTAGAAGAGTCATTTGAAATAAAAGAACATGGTTTAAGAATAAAAGAAAGAGCCATGGTTTGAAAATTATTATTATTTACTTTGCAATGTGACTTCCTCGAGCGTTGTCATAATATTCTCTCTTTGCTCATCCTTTGCTAGTCTTTTCACCTATGCTAGACTATGGAAATGAGGCTATGTGTTAAGCCTCCAATCCTTATGAATTTGATCAAATGACCTTCTAAAATATTCATGCAAACAAATAGCAGAGGACTAATTGTGAAAAAGTACTATTTCTTGTCACACTAGGGTAAGGTAGCCTTAAAAAAATCACCAGGCACCATCATATACATAAGCCCCATCTAGGGTAAAGAATGCTTTGAAAAATTATATGACAAATCAAATCTATGGAAATAGTTTAATTCTTGAGAGATGAAAATGGTGCTGTTGGAAAATAATTCTACAAGGCATCTTGATCCATGGACTGCCAGATGACAGCTAGATGTAAGGGTATGTAAAATATCTTGTAATTGTTCTAAATCTACATAAATCGTAGACCTAGAACTTAAACTAACAAAATAAATTTTACAAACAATTGAGATATAAGTGTTATATTGGTAGACCTAGAACTTAAACTAACAAGTTGTTGCCCCTTCATCGCAACTCATCAAAACTGATAATAAATCTTTTAAACATCCTAAAAACATATTACAATGTACAAAATCATGCAAAGTCCTATAGTTTGTTTTTCAAGACTCCATAACATGTTATACTTAAAGAAATATTATTTATAGCTTATTGTCATAAATAAGATTTATTTTTTGTAGTTGATATATTACTTGTATATCCATAGAGGATTACCAAACATGCATAAGCCTCAAAAAAATAACATAGGCACAAGACAACACAAGCACTCCAAGAGCTTGTTGATCTGAAAAAATAACTTCAACCAATAGATGGTGAATGGAGATATTTGCTTGTAGCACTAGAGTCATATTGGTTGAGGATTAGGCATATAATGCATCTATATTATTACAATTGTATCTTTCAATCTACTGGAAGTGCAATTTATTTAAGAAAGCAATAATTTTAGAGGTCTTTTGAAGGTCAAATATGCTATACAGGCCCTATACAAAAATATTGTTGTTTTGAGTGTCACACATCACTATCACAAATGTGTATTGTAGATATGTAGAGCATCTGGAGACAATAGTATGACTGATAAATGTCAACTATTATTTCTATGAATTTTTCCTCTATGGATACCTATGAATATTTTCTCTTTTTTACTTGCCACAAAAATCCTTGCTTCTAAGGCAGATTTAGAAACCTAAATAACTTTGGCACTTATCTTGATCTTATTCACTTGTGCTGAGTTTAACCTTTTAGCATGAGATTATAATATAAAAGAACTATGGCTTCTTTCTCAAAAACTGAATTTTGTGATGTTTTAAAGGTCCTAGTTAAAGAATAATTTTTGATAACATAACCAACTATAAAATGATTCATGCATGGCCTTTGTAAATTGTAGCAAGCAAAGAAAATTGATTTCCAACTATTGTGGTCTTTGCCTTATAATGCTACAAGAAGAGAGGTCATATACAATGGACAACTTAAATAATATACCACTACCAACAACAAAGCATACTGTATTGCTCTTGTGTAGGGATTGGAAGCAGTAAAATATATTGTTATTGTTTGAATTTGTGTATATAGGACCCTTCTTATTTATCATCAAACAAATAGAACATAGAAAATTGGTGCTTACCATTGAAAACAATGGATAAAATAGCAACACCCAAGTGTTGTAGGTGGGTTGGAGAGGAGAGGACGATCCTCCAAGGGATGTCCCAGGTTCAAATCTCCACCCTACCAAAAAGTTGAATTGGGTACCCAAAATCCAATTGATAATGTTGGTGTGGGCAGGGACGAGCGTGACTCTTGGGTTACTTTTACAGTGTAGAACCCCCTCATCATGGTCTCTTAGACCAAGGTGGCCTCGCGAGGGGTTTTTCTCTTAAAAAAATAGACCTGTGTCATTGACCATGCAAAAGAACTTGCTAATTACTTATTCCTATGTCATTGACCAAAGTAGACCAGAAGACTATAATCCTAAATCTATAATGATATGCGACCATTTCTTGTTTGGAGATAGTAAGTAGGTGATTTTTATTTATAATTAAACCACAAAGAAGAATGTGTATTTTTTTGCCCTACAATAATTAGTTTATTTCTGAGTTTGTTTTGTAAATAAACAAGATTGAATGGAAATGGATACGATATCTGATACGATGGAAATAGATACGATATCTAATACTGGCACAAAATTAGATATGAATACGACAAATTTTCTAGATCTAATATGTATATGACTAGGATGACATTATAAAAAGCATATATGCTTGTACCGATCTAAAAAGCATACACCTAGTAATACATTAATTGAAATCAATCATTAAAGCAAGAAATGAAAGACAAGATTGCATATGACAAGAAAGTGAATGTTTCTTTTATTAATCTTGAATCAAATCTTGGTTACAATCATGCCCCTCTTAGGGTCACCCAAATGTTGATACAATTAACACAATTTGAAAGCCCCAATGGGGTAGGTGCAATACGCAGACTTTCTAAATGGACACGAACTGCTCCAAGGTGTCGATGACCTTCTTCTCCATGATTAGAGGCATTTGCTGCCTTGCATCTCAAAACCCTGTTAGTCCTGCATGCAATAAACAACAAGAAGCAATTAGCAACAAAGGAGGCCTCTCTTGATGAGGCTTTTAGGAGGTATTTGCATAAAAGGTAGCATAACTAGCATGAAATCAAGAAAGTGCAAGAAACATACTAAACTTATATTAAACCTAAAAATATTGCTACAAACATATAAGCAAAAGTAGATCTAGCTATCTATTGACTTAATTACGAAATTGAAAGCATGGAAGCATGAAAAGAACCATTAGTGCCATAATTGCAAAAGTGAAGGGAAATGACTAAAAGCTCTAATTGCACCGGTCAAAGTCTCTACTAAAGCAAATTAACATGATATATGTCTAATATAATGCAATTAAACAAATCCTACAACTAGAAAACAAGGAAACTGAAGATGACAACCTGACCGTGGGTCTGATGCGTAGTGAGCACTATCCACCGTGGTTGATAGCCATGGCTGAGCTTGAAATGCTCTTGCCCTCCTAATTTGGTGTCCAATATTCAATTCTCCTTGAGGAATTGATGATCAAGGGTCGCCACTATGTCCTATGATAGATTTGGCGGTTGAATTGCTCAGTTGGTGCATGGATTGCATGAATTAACGTTTCTTGAATATCCTAGCCTCCTAGGACCTCCATGGCAAGTGATCTCCAATTGGGCAGCAAAAGTGTTCCTCTCAATGCATGTAAGTGAGTATGCAATTCGATAGGGCTTCGCTACATTTCAACTCGAGATTCATCTATATATTTCTCCCAATTTGGAGGGGGGTTTTATAGCATTTGCCAAGGGCTAGGGGTGGCTTCATGAGGAAGCCAAGAACAATATTGGGTGGTTGAGCTTGTTGGATGGAAGGATCCAGAACCTTCCTCACTCAAACCGCTCCAATCTACAACCAATTGGCTGTTTGAACCAACTTTGAATCGGTCAAAGGCCAACTGACTTTGAGGCCTGACCACGGTTGACAAGCGCGATCGTCTCTGCTAACCATGGGTGTCAGTAGCGGCTAGCATTGACTAGGCAAAGGTGCCCAAATGAGTGGTAAAAACCACTGCTATACCTTGGAATCTGTCCAAGGTCTTCCATATGGTCTTCTAGCATGTCCCATATGAGTAGTCGCCTTGACATGACGTGTTTTAGGTGTCTACAGATGCCCCTTTTGAGATGCGTTGTGAGATCGAACAACATTGAGCAAAAATAGACCTCCTAAAATGATGTCATAGGTTGGATGATGATCATTGGTCTGATCAACATTAGATGCCCCAAGTCCTGCAAAGAGGACGCGCATCCTAGAATCATTGCTTCCAACTGGATGGAAGGCTTAAATTTGAAAGAGTTTGCACTCTCATTAGACATTCGGTAGCTTTGGTGCTACAATAGGAGTTAGACCTATATAATTGAAAGGAGGAGAGCTACAAACTAACTATCATATTTGCTATTTGCCCCAGAAAAGGGTAAGCTTATGATAGTCTTTGGCAATGATTCGTAAGATGAACATAATTTTGACAAGATCTAGGGATCTACGATCAAGGGATATTTTGTTGACTTTGATTATGATTTGATATTATGACTACCCCCTCAAGTGACGAGTCGATGAGGGTAATGACAATTAAATGAAGCGATGAGTCGCTTGACCACTATGAATGATCTTGAACAAATTAAGATTTAGCATTTGAATTCTTGGCAAGGCCTAATCAGCTATGATTGCAACTGTTAATAGTAATTGCCTATTTCTATCCCATGGAGCGGTCCAACCACGAAGGCCTTCTTAGGGAATCAAAATGAGAACAATTCCAATTAGGCTTGTGTTGAATCATATTGTCGATGATTTGCTAAAAATATCATAGGAGAATTGATGATGAATATCTTGTTCCCCTGGAGCAGTCCGACCGCTTGGGCCTTCTTAGGAATTGAAATGAAGCATAGCAATTCAGCGATGACGAATTTGCCCCAAATGTCCTTATGGTAATTTACTCATCTTATCAGATTGCATGGATCGCAAGTCGCTGCAACCGCCAAGTGTATAGGGTAAATAACTAGATACGAGGTGCATTTTGGATTATTTGATTTTTTTTATTTTTGTATTTTTTTTGAATTATCTGGTCTGGTGGGTATTTTTAATTTGTCATTTTATAGCTCTCCATGGTGGGAATTGAGAGCATTTATTGTAGTTTGTTGACCACATCTATTATAAGTGGTTAAGAAGTTCAAATTCCTTGACCGTGGCTCAGATCCACGGGTGAAAAACCCTAATTCGGGGACCACGGTTGTCAGTCACGGTCCGAACCAAATTCAAAAAATATATAAGGCTTTTCCCATTTGAAAATTTTCATTATTTACCTAAAACTGACTAGTAAAACTGAGAGCTCTGAGAGGTAAAAAGTGAATTTTGACATGGAACGCTACCGCAAACCTCACTGATTCCCTTCTATCCACATCGATGGTCGACCAACTAGAAGCTTCGACCAGCGGGAGAGCCGGTGTGTCCAAGGTAACACACAAACTGAGACCACGCTTGCAAATTACCAGATTAAAAATTAACCACACTAAGTAATGGGTTAAACGAACCACATTAAACTATCGGTAACGAACCTCACCCTAGTTAGGTTTAGCATAGGTTAGATTAGAGGGGAGGGTTTTTAATTTTGGGGATTTATTTTGGGAGGGAAATGACCCTGAAAAGGTCATGTTCCCTAGCCGTGGGTGGCAGACACGGTTCCCAATTGGCAAATTGGGGACCATGGCTATCAGCCATGATGGGATTTAAATCCCAATGGTCACATTTTTTACCACCTCGTCGACTACGGGTTTTGACCCACGGTGCGACGCCCTTAGAAATGTTTTTTCAAAATTTTCAAATTTTTCCATTTTTCTTTGAATTTTCAGGAATTAATGTGTTTTATTGCAATTTTGAAGTGCTTTTATTTGATTTTTTGAAAATTTTGATCATGTTTTTGCATTTTCATGAGATTTTCTAATTTTTTTGTCGTTTTTTAGTCATTTTTAATTGTTTTTCTTATTTATTTGATTGCTTTCACTCAGACCTTGATGAACAGAGCGAGGGAGACTGATCTCCTTCGGAACTTACACCACACTCTCACTGACGTGGAGTGGGATTGGTTTGCTACCATGGGGTTTGGGTACGTCTTGGACCTCCCCACTATCAGATCAGATCAAGCGTATATGACTGCATTGGCCCATCGCTAGGATGCATGGACCAATACATTTCACCTATCGACGGGTGAAATGACTATGACTCTGGAGGATGTCTACCACATCTTCTACCTACCTATTGATGGTGAGGCCATCACCTCCTCTCCTACCATGATGAAGAAGGTCATGTTTGATGTGATATTTGGTAGACGGAGCATCGAGGCTCAGGGCCGCATTGACCATGGGGGCATCCACATCGAGGAGTGGTACCAGGCTAGATTCTTCTCATAGTGGGAGGTTGTGTTTATGCATTTGATTATCCAGATAGTCCTCCCAGATTCATCAGGCATGAGGTTCCCCTAGAACCTCCTGGCTAGGACCAGGGAGGTTATGGTTAGCTCGATCGAGCGACCTCTTATTCTAGCATGGGGAGTACCCTTCTAGCATAGCTCTATCATGAGCTATACCAGATTACATGCCATAATAGAGTGGGCATCGACTACAACCTACTTCTTCAGATTTGGGGCTGGTAGCATATTTTGATAGAGTGCCTCATAGATTTGCCTCTGGGGATCACTGATATCGATGAGGATCATTAGTGTTATGTAGCCTACTGGCCTCGAGAGTAGGAGGGCTTCAGGAGTAGGTCTCATGCAGGAGACCTAGACCATTACATTACTAGATTTTCATAGCTCCACCTCGAGTAGATAGAGTGGTGACCATACATGGGATGCCCTACCTAGCTAGAGGTGGATAGATACATATGCCAAGCACATAGAGACAGGTGGGTTATCGGTCGTAAGGCTGATATACATGAGTATCAACACTTCTCTCATGTCCTGAGGTAGTTTGGGATTCGATAGGATGTCCCAGAGGTGTCGACTATTTACAGATGCTTGGTCCTAGAGAGGGACCTGACCTAGGTGGCTCCACTAGGGGATGATGATGATGACTTTCAAGAGTTGGGCCTAGTGGATGTAGGCACTACTATTGACTATCATGCATGGTGGACTAGCCTACAGTGGCACAGAGAGGGACCTCTAGGTCGACCAATGGATGAATTTGTAGTAGAGGGTGCAGAGGGCTCAGAGGTGGACCCTCATGGATGTAGGGTCCATTAGAGGACCGAGGGTGCATGGGGTGCAGGGGCCACTACAGAGGAGGGCCCATAGGTAGAGGTAGAGGAGGAGGTATCTGAGGAGGGTGAGGCACCTCCTAACAGTGAGGTTGGATAGTTGAGGGCATAGGTTGTCGACCTCTAGACTCAGATTGGGATACTTCGCACCCAGCTCCTACATAGGGACACCACTATCACCACTCTAGAGGTGAAGCTATCTCATGGCCAGAGCCAGTGGCGTAGTTACGAGGAGGAGAGGGCAGCTCTTCGGGCATAGGTGGCTACAATAGATACCGATATTGAGAAGATCACTAGCCAATGTGATCTTCTATAGGCGACGCTAGATGTAGTGACTACTGAGCAAGACCTACTCAGGGTGGTGAGGGTAGCTCCCTCACCTACATAGGCTATCATGGCACCTCCCATAGTACCATCTACTCCAGGGCTTGTAGGTTTTGACTCGATGGTAGAGATTAGGAGGCTACATACCCTCATGGAGGAGGGTAATGATCAACATACAATAGATGTAGCTCGCAATGCCCAGCTGGAGGGTATTATCAGGTTGCTAGGTGGGTAGGTTTCGAAGAGGACCACTACTACAGGGTCACATCAGAGCAGGACCAGGACCAAGGAGACAGGGCAGTCTAGTGCATGATCTAGCCATAGGACTGCCTCATGTGCACTGAGTACAGTTGGTCTAGGCCGAGCGTAGGATCCACAATAGGACCCACAGTAGGCTCCAGAGCAGGCCCCTAGGGATGTGGCTGAGGGAGGTGGAGAGAGCTCCAGTGCAGGGGGATCAGGGGGTGCAGGCCAGAGCTAGCACATTGGCATGGCATAAATTTTGCTACTTGTTGTACCATTTTGGTGTAAGGTCTGAGGACCTACATAGTTGTAGCCTACGGGTATTTTGATGTACCCTGCTATGATGTACATTTAAAAAAGACACAAAAAAAAAAAAAAATATATATATATATATATATATATGATATGACAGTTCATCTCATTACATGTGTACTTTATTTTTGGTATTTTATGTTTATGTTATGCACATGGATGCAATGCTTATATTTATTTAATGCTATATGATGTGATGTATGGATGACATGCACTAGATAGCTATGCGATAGATGATTAGATGCTATGAGTTATGTATGTAGATGGACTACTTATGATGGATGCATATGAATGCCATATTTTGATGTTAAATGCATGTATACTTTGCTTCACTTGTATGCATTTAATTTATGTTGTTATGACATAATTTATGCCATGTATGTATTGCATTTTTCTATGATGATATATGGAAATGAACATGTATGCTTTAATCACTTAAAACATAATGTATGAATGCAATATGAATTTTGACAATCTAATGGATGACACCACAGAATGTATGACAATCATGGATTGTAATTGCTATATCTTTTATAAAATTTTGATAAATTGTACACCCATATGTGAGATGCAATGATATATGGTTTCTATTCATAAGCTTTTGTAAATTAAAATAATATGGGTAACATAGTCAGTGGCCATTTAAATATCATTTCTAACATCCATCCGGTATCTAACCTATATTATGAATAGTATTCTAATAAACAAAATCTCATAAAGAGAAATTGATGTTTTGATGATTGCATTGAAAATTGGTTGTTGCTATTTGGGAATTTTTGAGGTTTTCCATGAGACTCAAACACCCTAGTTGACTTATCAAAAGTTGTATACTAACCATACTAGACTTCTGAAACATAAGGCTTTCACTAGGATAGGCCCTAACTATTCATTATCCCTGTGTGTGCAAATGAGTATATTTAGATAAGGCATAAGCATACCCCGATGTCAGGTAGGATTCTTTCAGCCCATTGCTAAGATTGGGGGTCCTCAAATGTCTATCCAATCCTAGGTTTAGATTTTAGTTGGACTAGACCACTAGGCGATACAAGACACCTGAAGCTAGCTCTTCCACATTCAAACATTGGTCTGCACACAAGCAAAATGCTAATGTATCAGACATATCATCATGCGTAAGGTACAGTAGTGCTGACAATTCCAAGGATTCAAGTTCGCTCCCTTATTTTCTTCAATTTTTTGGGATACTTGCTCATATATAGTGATAAAAATCACTATTTATTTTATATATACTCTCTTTTTTTCTCTTTTTTCTTTTTTTTTTTCTTTTTTATTTTTTTTTTTTCTTTTTTCTTTTTTTGAGCAAGGGATTTGATACTGATTTGATTTTTTGTAAAACTTGATCTTGATTTGACTTGAATTTCTGGGATTTACATTTTGTAATTTGATTCAGAAACTTCCTTTGGGGATTTTGCTTTGGGGATTTCTTTCTAGGATATCGATCTTAGGGTATCAATATGGAGGATTGATCTGGGATATCACTCTGGGATATTGCTTATTTTAACGTAAGCAAGGGATTCATATGGGTAGGGAATAAACTTGTCCTTTTGCCAATTGCCAACATTTCCCGGACCGTCCGCATAGGGGGATAAGCAAGAATAAACTTTTCACCTCAAGATACCTGGTCCTACTTCATAGCTTTCATCTTCCCCTAGTCCTTATTAGGATTGTTTAATTTGTTGATTAGTGATAGAATTCTGATATGCTAAGGGCTATACAAACTAGACCTCATCTACAAAAGCAAAGCAAGATTTCTATCAACTCTTGAGAAGACCTCTAGGTATGGTTGAATGACCAAAAAACCCTAGTATATTCTTCATAGCAACAAGAGGGGTTGTGTTGAAAAACACAGTTACTCACAAGGGTGATAAATGGATGAAAAAGATAATGCATAGATGCATGATTGAAACACACAAACGTGGTGTCATTTGTAAGATTGTAAACACAATTTATTCTAATGCAAGTGCGGTGGATGGATATGCCTAATGCAATGCAAAAATGAAATGCATGATGCAAATGAAATGCAATGATGCAAATGTTTTTGGATTTTGATATTTTTCAAATTTTTTGGATTTTATTGCTTTTTAATTTTTTATGGATTTTAAAATTTTGGTTTGACCAAAGAGCTTATAGACGCCTTTGGAGCATTTTTGACCAAAGGGCTTACAGATGCCTTTGGAGCCTTTCTGGATGACCAAAGGGCTTACAGATGCCTTTGGGGCCTTTTGACTTGGATGACCAAAGGGCTTACAGATGCCTTTGGAGCCTTTGACTTGGATGACCAAAGGGCTTACAGATACCTTTAGGGCCTTTTACTGGATGACCAAAGGGCTTACAGATGCCTTTGGGGCCTTTTGATGGTTTTAGGCATAGAATGCTTTAAGATGAAGGATATTGAGAGGTTCAGGCTCTTCAACTCCTTCGAGCGATGTCAAGTGATATGTCCCAGGTCCAATCTTCTCAGAGATGATATAAGGACCTAACCAATTAGCCACAAATTTATCTCACATTTTTGGCGGTAAATTTGAGTTCTGTTGGTTCTCTTTCAGCACAAGATCACCAACCTCAAAGTCTCTCAGATGGACTTTGTCATTGTAAGCTCATTTTAAGCGCTCTTGATAAACGCGGAGATGCTCAAGGGCATTCACACGATGTTCATCAAGTAGCATCAATTGATCTAGGTGAGCTTGCCACGTAGTGTCATCATCGATGAACTCTTTCAATGTGACGTGCAACATTGGAATCTCCAACTCTAGGGGCATAATGGCCTCAATACCATATACTAGTGAAAATGGAGTTGCCCTAGTGGGTGTCCGAATACTAGTCCTATAAGCCCATAATGCAAGGGGTAGCTGGATGTGCCAATATTTGTGGTGCTCTTGTACCATATTTTTCAATATGGAGACCATTGTCTTATTTGAAGCCTCAACTTACCCGTTTGCCTATGGATAATATGGAGTCGCAAAACTATGTTTGATTCTATACTTAGACATCAAAGCTCTCACAATTTTGTTTTTGAATGATGTTCCATTATCCAAAATTATCTTGGATGGTATCCCAAAATGACTTATGATATTAGTGAGTATGAACTCAGCAATACGTGCTCTAGTTGTCATTGTTAAGGGAATGGCTTCCACCCACTTTGTAAAATACTCAATAGCCATAATAATGAATGTATGTCGACCCGATGATGGAGGAGAGATCTTACCGATTAGATCCAAACCCCACTGAGAAAATGGCCAAGCCGCTTGAATGGGTTGTAAGGCCTGTGATGGCAGGTGCATAAGATTAGCATGATGTTGGCATTTAACGCATTTCCTGACATACACATTGCAATCCTTCTCCATAGTGGGCCAATAATAACCCATGCGAAGGATGCACTTGACGATAGCCATACCACTAAAATGGCCATCGCACGTACCATCATGAGCTTGCAAAATTTCCCAAGATGACTCTTGGGGCTCAAGACAACGAAGGAGAACTCCATCATAGCTTCTACGATACAAAATATCTCCTAGCAAGACATACTTTGTCACTTTCTATTTAAATGTGTGTTTTGCAGACATGCGATAATCCCTGAGGGATTATACCAAGCTTTAGGAAGTCATGTATTTATGACATCCAGTTCTGGTAATTCTTAGCCTCAATTGACAAGACAACATGTTCCCCCTATGGTTCAACATTTGCAAATGCAGACTGGGAAATAACCTTATGGTGAATGGTAGTACCACTCCCCGTAGGACCTTGCGAGATCAATGACCCCCAAGGCGCTCTCTTGAGAAAGTCTCTAGCTCTGTAGAACCACTCATGATTTGGTTCTATATGGATCATGTTGATTGACTCTTTTTTATCCAAAGCTTCACGTTGCACAGTAGAATGTGACAACGTTTTGACATGGATGGTAGTAAAATCGGTAGAAGGATTATGAGGGATTAAGGATCCCAAAGATGCCATGGTATCTACAAATCTATTTGATGAATGAGGGATTGCCTCGATGTCATACCACTCCAACCGAGCTAGATAAGTATCAACAAGATCTTTGTAGGCCTTCAAAATAGGACACCTACATTGAAAAAGTCCCTTCACTTGGTTGACAATGAGAAGGGAATCACCAAAGATATTTAACCTTTTAATCTTCATGGCGATAGCTATTTGGAGGCCCAAAATTAGGGCTTCGTATTCAACATTATTGTTAGTGCAAGGAAAATCCAACTTGAATGACAAGGGCATAGGAGCACCTTGCGGCGTGAACAACACTATTCCTGCACCACCCCCTTGCTCACACTTCGAACCATCGAAGAACAAGGTCATATCAGCTTTGTTATCCGGTTCTTTGGGTTCAAGTGCTTTTGATAAGGCAAATACTGCATCATCAGGAAGCTCTATGGTGAGAGGCCTACTATTCTCGAGAGGCACCTCAGCCAGTTGATCAGCTATGACTTATCCCTTAATGGAATTTTGGCTAATGAATTCCAAATCGAATTTTATCAATAGCATGATCCACTTTGCAGTACGTGTATTATGATATGTCTTGCTCATCATATACTGCAAAGGATTTTGTTTTGATATGACATACGTCGTATGACTTAACATATAGTGCCACAATTTCTTTGTAGCAAACACTACTGCTAAACACAACTTCTCCACATATGCATATCCTAGCTCGTAACTCACCAAGGTTCGACTAATGTAATATATGGCTTGCTCTTTGTCTTGCACATTCTTTTGGGCTAACATGGTTCCCAATGCAAAGTCGGTTGTCAATATATATAGCAAAAATGGTATATCTGGCCTTGGTGGAGCTAGCACTAGCGGCGTCACTAGGTAGTGCTTAATCTCAGCAAAGGCTGCTTGATAGTCCTCATCCCAATTGAATGGGACCCCCTTGTGTAGCAGTCGATTCATGGGTCGACATTTATCCGATAACTATGTGATAAATCACTTTATGGATGCTACTTTGCCCTGAAGGCTTCTTAATTCCTTGATATTCGTGGGGGGACGCATATCTAAAATAGCCTTGACCTTTGTTGGGTCAACTTCGATGCCTCACTTTGAAATGATGAATCCTAAGAGCTTTCCTGAAGTTACGCCAAATACGCACTTCTTAGGATTCAACCTGACATTATGCTCTATCAGGCGATCGAAGACCTTCCTCAGGACCTCTGCATGCTCTGAACATAGCAATGACTTTGCCAATAAGTCATCGATATAATCTTCTAAGATCTTATGCATGTAGTCATGAAAGATATATGTCATAGCCCACTGATATGTAGCACCAACATTTTTAAGACTGAATGGCATAACCTTATAGAAAAATGTCCCCCATGGCATTATGAATATGGTTTTATGCTGGTCTTCGGGCTTAATCTGAATTTGGTTGTAACTAGAAAAACTATCCATTAAGGAGAGCATTTCATGACCTGCAGTTGCATCTACAAGAGCATCTATGTTTGGCAACAAAAATGAATCCTTTGGTGTTGCCCTATTTAGGTCTCTAAAATCCATACATATACGGATCCTTCCATCAGGTTTTCCTATAGGCACCATGTTTGATACCCATTTCGGATAGTCGATGGAAATGACAAACTCTACATCCAATAGCTTTTGCAATTCATCTTTAACCATTAAGGCTATTTTTGGATGCATCTTCCTAAGTTTTTGCTTGACTGGCTTCTTTGATAGATCTAGAGAAAGGTTATGAGTAACCAATTTTGGATCTAGACCCAGACATGTCCTTGTAAGTCCAAGCAAAGAGATTAGGTCTCTCTCTCAGTAGAGGGATGAGGTTGGCACGCTCATCAAGAGTCAAAATTTCTCCAAATTTAACCTTCCTTGGATTGATGGGATCATCACTAATATCCACTTCAAAGGTTTCCTCTACTGACATATGGGATCCCTCCTCAAGCTGATGAGGCATAGGGATCAAATGGATGTCATCTGCTAGGTTTATGGGTTCCACATCGGAAGCATCCTCAACATGATAAACATCATGTGCACAACCTAGTGCAAAATGAAAAGGTTGTAATATTTCTTTTAACCCCCCCAACCCCCCCCCCCCCCCCCCCCCCCCCCCCCCCCCCCTATGATAAATCCTATCCAAAATAAGCGGTCTTCCTCTGAGTTGAGGATTAATATTGATATCTCTGTGTACATCCTCTACCATGTACGGTGCATTACGATGATGCAAGTAGGGAGGTCCTAAATAGGCTCTCTCTATCTCATCTTCATCATCACTATCATAATATAAACCTTCATCACTACCTACTAGAATTGGGAGATTAGGAATATGGGGTCCCATGTAAGCCCACACTCGATAACTGCTATCACTCATGAAGGATTGATCATCCTCGATGACTATCTCCTTCGATAATAGATGACATAAATTAAGAGGGCCTAGATAGGCCAACTCAGTCTCATCCTCATATTGCTCACTTTTTGAGGACTCATCATCATCATCATCACTCTCATGTATGCAACTCGGTCCACCTATCTCAAAGATGGACTCTGATGTATCCTCGTTAGAGTGATCCTCTGACTCAAAATCTATCACTAAACTAGCATTATGAACCTGCATACCTATGTCATGAGATGCCTCATGGATTTGTTAGCCCAAGTTTTCTCTTGGTATATGATCTAGATTGGTACCCACCAAGATATCTTCGTGATATGTCTCGAGTGGTTCTATAGTGACATAAGACACTATCCAGTTATCCCTCCAAAATGTGGAGGGATTAGGGTGATAAGGATTAAAATCGACTTCACCCCCAGACTAAGGTATAGGATGGTCTAAAGATATCATGAGGAGTTCATCCTATCCTCCACTATAAAATCCTAACCCAAACCTATCAGTAGGTAACTGATATTATGGTTCTATAGGCCTCATACACCCCTACTCAAATAATACAAGTCCGTAACCATACCAATGGTAACACTCAAAATATGTAAGGCATACTCTGGGTTAGAAAGATAATGAACATTTACAACAAATGGTTCATCATCATCTACATCCATGGGGGTGCGATATGCAAGCTAGTCAAGCCCTCCATAGATAAAATTCATTTGGTTAGGGGGCACCCCTAGCGGTACCACTATCCCTATGGGAAGATGATGGGAATTCGGTCAGCCCATATCTTATGTAGTCTCAATGATTGGTATAAACATCACATTCTACATAATATATTCCCCCAATCTAGGATTAACCAAATGAATGGTCACCTACGGTGTAGATGACCCTACTGAAGATGCAGGTGAAGCAGGTTGAGGTGCCTCCTCAACTTCTACTTGAGCATTCTCTACTTCCATGGGAGTAGGGACCTCAATAATAATTAGTTTGGGTGTATGCTTTATCTCTTTTTCACCCATATTTTCTTTTAGCTTCTCATCATCCCGACGCATCATGGATGTAGGCGGTCTAGTGGAAGCAGTTGTCATGTGCTCCGATCATTGAGATACGGATGTTGCAGGTTTAGCACACACTTCTTTAATTTTACCTCCTAGCTCCTTGATTGGTGATGCATGCCATATGTCCAAGTGCATTGAGGGGAGCACAAAATCCCTCGAAAAATCTACTATATTCACGTATTTAAATGGTTCCTCATCTGAAGGTACCACATGAACCTATCCCTCATGCACATATTTGATACATTGATGTAGAATAGAAGGGACACAATGCATTTCTCTTATCCAAGGCCTCCCTAGGAGTATATTATATTGCATAGCACCTTCGATGACATGACACATCATAGGGATGGTCTTCAATCCTACCTGAATAGGTAAAACTATAGTACCGACAATCGAGCATAATGCATCATTAAACGCTCTCAATGTGAAGGTAGAAGGTATGATATGCATCTTTGGTAACTTCAGGTAAGTTAATGCCTTGGTTGTGATAATATTGATTGATGATCCTGTATCAATCAAAACCCGCTTGAATGGTATGTGATTCACACATGCGATAATATGGAGTGGTGGGTCCGCTATAATAGTGGAAACCATCTTGACTTCATGGTCATGAAATTGTATGACCGATTCTTGACACTATTGCACATGTCCCATGAAGTGTGTGAATGCTTTGGGATCTTGGGACTGCACCTCGATGGACCTTAAAATATCCATAAGCATCTCCCTATGCTTAGGAGACTGTTGAATAAGCTCATAGATCGACAACTTCATTGGAGTTATCTGTAGGTTTTGAACCAACCTACTTTTGATGGTCACCACCGGTCTAGTTGGTGGGCCTGGCATATTCTGGGCTGGCCTTGGAGGAGGCACAACTTGGACTCTAATAGGGACTGGAGGTTGATTGGGTCTTTCATACCTCACATGTCTTGTGACAACGTTGACCATTTCGATGAACCCATGGGTTGGTGGTTCGATGCATACTTGGTTGACCTGGCCAACATTATTCCTTGGTACCTCATGGTTGGGTAGAGGATTTTTGTAAATCCCCATATTCTTATTATTAGGCGCTTGTGGGTTGTCGACAAGAAGCGTACCTCTTTCGATCATATTTTGCACTAAGTGTTTGAAAGACCAACATACTTCAATGTCGTGGCCCTTCACTCGATGAAATATGCAATATTGATCATCTTTGTACCCCTTAGGCTTGGGTTGATTAGGGTCCATTAATTTTATTTTGGGTAAGTTTATGGCCTTAGCCTCACATAACTGATGAAAAATCGAAGCCAACGACTCTGATAACTGAGTGAATATGTGAGGTGGGTGTTGTTCTTTATTTTTACCCTTATAATTATTGTTGCATTGCTCATATTGCACAGGAGGAGGTTGGGCTTGATAGTTTCATTGTTGTTACCCCTTATCCCCTTTTTGAAGGTTTAACACCACCTGATTAACATGGGCCGGCTTGGCTGGTTGTTTCTCAGTACTTTTCTTGTTCCATTCCTTCTTATTCCTGAGCTTCAAGTTACCCTCCTGTAACTTGATATCCTCAATCACTTTGGCTTGTGCCAAAGCCTCCTCAAAGGTCTGGTACTACTGCAACTATAATAATAACAAAATGTGCTTGGCACAACTTTTCGTAAACATTCTAGTCAATTCAGAAGTAGGGATGGAGAATGGCAACTTGGCCATCATCTTCCTCCATCATTTTCCATAATCCATAACTGGCTCATCATCATGTTGCGTTAAAGCATCCAGATCGGATAATTTTACCTTTTTCTTGATGCCAAAGGAGAAGCGTTCAAGAAATGCATCAGCCAATTGCTCAAAATTGGTGATATTGTGCCTCTTGAGTTGGTTGAACCACTCCTAGGCTGGGCCTGAGAGGGTCGTAATGAAGGTCCATAGGAGCAAGGCATTGTTGCTTTCAATCTGAAAGCACATGTCTAGAAAACTCATCACATGCTCCTAAGCATCCTCCTCTCCTTTAAACTTATCCATCCTAGGCATCTCAAAATGCTCGGGATAGGCCAGAATAGGCACAGATGGGCATAAAGGTTCATTATGAATTTTGTTCAAGGTAGGCTTTTGATAAGTCGTCCCTTGCTTCTCAATAGCTTTGACCTTTTCTGCTAAGGCCTTATAGGCCTACGAAGATAGGAACTCCTCTTCTCTAGATTGCCTTGTAGGCACCTTCGGAGGTAGATTCCTCTTCGATCGAAGTGATGGATTAGGCTCATCCACCTCTTCGACTAGGGAGATCTTAGGATATTCTTGATCTAATTCCTCTCCCACTTCATCTTCATACTACCTATGCCCACGATGTTCGGATGTAGGGCATCGATCTCTATGTTGGGTCATAAGGCGAGTACGAGTGTCTATGTGCTCAGGGTGTAAATTAGGCTACGAAGCAACTCATCTATCAATGCGCTCCCTATGCTCACTAGGGGGATGTAAGCCGACACTAGCTAATTGATCCTCCCTCTCAACACGCTCCTTATGATCAAGGATGCATTGTTCACGCATGCGTTGTTCATATAAACATTGTCTTATGAACCTTTTCCTCTAAGTGTTCTCATTTTTGAGGCATTCCTGCTCTACATGAACATCCTCCAATTGGTCTTGGAGGATCTAATGTCTCTACTCGGACACTAGTCTATGAGATCTATCTATATGATCAGCCATTTTAGGCCTCTGGTGTGTGCGCTCTATTCGAGCGGACTTGTGGGTATGTCCCCCAATGGACTGATTTGCTATACTCTTGCCCTTGTCTATGAAGATGACATTCATGTCTAGCTATCGCTCATACTTTGTGCCTGCATGAGATGCAGGAGCACGCATATCTCGAGAATGCTTGGAGCACTCTCCAGGTTCTCTGATAGTCCTAATGGTGCTACCACTATGCACACTCACAGGATGAGAAGGCGTAGGGGTAGGCTTGTAGCCTAACTATCCTAGGACTCTGTCTAGACCATCTAATTATCTACTATGCCAAGGCTCATGAGGTGGCGTACCATTAGCTCCCACTTTAGATATATCTATGGTGATCCTACAAGGCTCACTTCTGGTGGGAGTCTGCATGGGCCTATGCTCGAAAGTGGCCCTATCTACTTGCCCCTGAATGGGTGGATCCTAGACTTGTCTATACTCAGAAGGTGGGGGCCTCAAGCCTCCCCTAGACACAAGATGGAGGGGTACCAATCTGGATCCCTCAATGACATACTCTTCAGCAGATCCCATAGATGCACATGGAATGCGATCATGGTAAATGCTGACATGTTCGAAACCCCCATGCTAGGAAGTTCCATGCTCTGATCTATGTCTAGAAGAGTGTCTAGTAGCTCCTCTAATTGGGGTATTCTCAATGGAATCCCCACGCGTAGAATTATCCCCTCTAATGCTCGTCGAACGACATTCAGGAGGATTCTATGATTGAGGGTTCTATGCAACTTGTTGTGTGTTGGGTGGAGCTTCGGCTTCGATCTCGGGTCTATGCCCAGATCGACCTCTCCATGTAACCACCATGATGTGTATCCTATGTCTAGATTTAAATTTTATTAGCACGCAAAGAATACAATGATGATTATCTCTTTTTAAAGTTTTAAAATGAGCCCTAAACTGTTTGATGTGTTTTGCAATTTGTTGTATCAGTAAAGTAACTCTCATCATGTTTTGCAATATGTTGATGATTTTCTCAATTGTTAAAGGGCTTTCACCTGTATACTCGTAGCTCGACAACCTGGCGATGAACTCCAAGCCGTGTAATCCCCATGAAATGTGGTGATGAGGTCCACACCCGGGTAGGGAGCACAGGTCCTCCCAGATCCTCACCCATTTTCACCCAATCAACATTATACCCTTCGAAGAGAAGTACATGCAAATTTTCTAGGCTACGAAAGGTTCTTGGATCCGGTATTGGTCTAGTAACAAAAGGTTCGAGGGAGTTGGGCCAACGGATGGAAATCACTGCCACCATCGTTGAAACCCTACTAGTGGTTGGATGTGACTTCCAACTCACTAGCATTTAAATGTATCATGGTGTGTGTGGTTCCTTTTAATTTGCACAAAAGAAAGATGCATAATACAACATTCAAATGATTCTTTTCTATATGCAATGCAAAAAAAGGAACGTTTCAAATTAAGAAAGCATGCATGATTAGTTCTACATGATATTTTGACAATGCATACTAACAATGGTATGGCCACTGATCGGGCCTCAAGCAAGAAAAACAGAATACAAAGGATGTTCTAGAACGTTGGAGACTAGGGTGGACTGCACTCAGAGGTCCACTGTTCCTAGCAGTGCCTAGTAAAGACCTAAGAAGAGAAAGACCTAAGGACTCATATGCATATTGCTAATTTCATTGTCTTCCCTAATTAGTCTAAGATTTTTGCATTCTGGAATTTAACAGAGAGAATAAAATAGAAACAAAAGGTGATAGTGGAACCTACCTCAGGTCCACATCTGATTGAGCTTTACTCCTCTACTATCTAGTTTGTCAGATTCTGATCGCAGCTTTGTGGCGTGGTGACCACTATTGCCCGTGGGTGTCAACCACGGCGACAAATTTTGATCATGGCTGTCAACCATGGTGAGCACCTATCATAAAAAAACCACAGAAATTAGTTATCCATGGCATGAAATGTGGAGGTTCCACCGTGATCACCTTTTGTACCGATATAAAAAGCATACACCTAGTAATACATTAATTGAAATCAATCATTAAAGCAAGAAATGAAAAGACAAGATTGCATATGACAAGAAAGTAAATGTTTCTTTTATTAATCTTGAATCAAATCTCGATTACAATCATTTCCCTCTTAGGGTCACCTAAATGTTGATACAATTAACACAATTTGAAAGCCCCAACGAGGTAGGTGCAATACACAAACTTTCTAAATGGACATGAACTGCTCCAAGGTGTCGATGACCTTCTTCTCCATGATTAGAGGTATTTTCTGCCTTGCATCTCAAAACCCTGTTAGTCCTACATGCAATAAACAACAAGAAGCAATTAGCAACAAAGGAGGCCTCTCTTGATGAGGCTTTTAGGAGGTATTTGCATAAAAGGTAATATAACTAGCATGAAATCAAGAAAGTGCAAGAAACATACTAAACTTATGTTAAACCTAAAAATATTGCTACAAACATATAAGCAAAAGTAGATCTAGCTATCTATTGACTTAATTATGAAATTGAAAGCATGGAAGCATGAAAAGAACCATTAGTGCCATAATTGCAAAAGTGAAGGAAAATGACTAAAAACTCTAATTGCACCGGTCAAAGTCTCTACTAAAGAAAATTAACATGATATATATCTAATCTAATGCAATTAAACAAATCCTATAGCTAGAAAACAAGGAAATTAAAGATGACAACCTCGACCGCAGGTCTGATGCGTGGTGAGAACTGTCAACCGTGGCTGATAGCCATGGTTGAGCTTGAAATGTTCTTGCCCTCCTAATTTGGTGTCCAATCTTCAATTATCCTTGAGGAATTGATGATCAAGGGTCGCCACTATGTCCTATGATATATTTGGTGGTTGAATTGCTCAGTTTGGTGCATGGAATTGCACGAATTAATGTTTCTTGAATCTCCTAGCCTCCTAGGACCTCCATGTCAAGTGATCTCCAATTGGGCAGCAAAAGTGTTCCTCTCAATGCATGTAAGTGAGTATGCAATTCGATAGGGCTTCGCTGCATTTCAACTCGAGATTCATCTATATCTTTCTCCCAATTTGGAGGGGGATTTTATAGCATTTGCCAAGGGCTAGGGGTAGCTTCATGAGGAAGCCAAGAACAATATTGGGTAGTTGAGCTTGTTGGATGGAAGGATCTAGAACCTTCCTCACTCAAACCGCTCCAATCCACAACCAATTGGTCATTGCAACCAACTTTGGGTCGGATGAAGGCCAACTGACTTTGAGGCCTGATCGTGGCTGACAAGCGCGGTCAGCTTTGCTAACCATGGGTGTCAACAACGGCTAGCACTGACTAGGCAAAGGTGCCCAAATGAGTGGTAAAAACCACTGCTATACCTTGGAATCTATCCAAGGTCTTCCATATGGTCTTCTAGCATGTCCCATATGAGTAGTCACCTCGACATGACGCGTTTTAGGTGTCTACAATATTTGATATATGAAAAGAAGAAAGATATGACACAAAAATATTTACAAACGTATACACATTTTTAATAAGATATTTTCATTAACTAGGTAGCCTTAAAAAATTCACCAAGCACCATCATATACATAAGCCCCATCGAGGGTAAAGAACGCTCTAAAAAAATAAATGACAACTCAAATATGTGGAAATAATTTAATTCTCAAGAGATGAAAATGGTTCTATTGGAAAGTAATTCTGCATGACATCTTGATCCATGTACTACTAGACAATAGCTAGATGTAAGGGTATGTAAAATATCTCAAAATTGTTTTAAATCTACATAAATTGTAGACCTAGAACTTAAACTAACAAAATAAATTTTGCAGACAATTGAGATATAAGTGTGTAGACACCCAAAAGTCGCACATTGTCCCTATCCTCATCTTTGTGGTCAATCAATTTACAAAACCCTCAAAAATTACATAAATTGACTAAAAATACTATTCATTCATCGAATACACAATTCACCATCCTTAGCCTCCTTGGGCTAGCTAAGCCCTTTCCTATGCTTTATCCTAGGTCCTCATGTGACCCCATGCCCAACTCAACCAAGGTTGAATTCTCCACCATGGTCAAAAAGCACTTTATGGTCAAAAAGTCAACTTTTTGGTCAAAATATACTTTATGATTAATCATCTGCTTAATTAAGTCTAATATTGATTTGATTTAAGCTTTCCACCTCACCTAGTCTACTTTGACTAGCCTAGCCTTCCACCTCACCTAGTATAGCCTATCCTAGCCTTGCCACCTCTCATCCAGATATTTCTCCATGTCACACTCCCCAGGGTCATAAATGAAATATGGAGACTTTTGCACACAAATGGTAATTTTTAATTAAGAGATATTTTCAAAAAGGTGTCCATAAATGCCAAATAGATATTTTTAGCTAGGTCATTATGATTTATGGATGGGTGAGGGATTTTCTCACCCAAACCTATTTATGAACCAAGACACCTCAAGAGACACCTCTTAGGTGGACACCTCACCATAGACACC
Source organism: Wollemia nobilis (assembly GCA_028583015.1). NCBI lineage: Eukaryota > Viridiplantae > Streptophyta > Pinopsida > Araucariales > Araucariaceae > Wollemia > Wollemia nobilis. The sequence continues at coordinate 3,050,305 of JAQPPZ010002370.1, forward strand.
TCACAGGGGACACCTCATCCCCTCCCTCTCACCTTGGCCAAGTCTATAAGTAGAAGGCCATTTCCACCATTTTAGAGACCACCACTTTAGCTTACAAAAACTCTTCCAAAATTATTCCAGACACTCATCCATTACACAACCATCATATATCTATCGTATTCACATTGCCATACTAATTTTTGTTACTTTCATAATATTCCTTGCGATTGAGATAGGTTATCAACATCAAAAAAGAAATTTTCTGAAGGTGACCCATCAAAAAAGTGAAGAAGCAGCAGAACCACAACTCAAAAATTGATCTTGCAGATTTAATCATAAAAATATAGGTTCACACACCATTGTGCAAACCTACTGGTTCACACCAAGTCCGCACCCTCCCATGCGAATCTTTGCTACATTAAACAATGATCATACAACAGGTAAATATGGCATAGTTTAGAGTTTTTTATGTTGTTTTTATTAATTTTTATTATGTTTTAAGCTTATTTAAAGATTATTTTGTCTATATAAACACGAGGTTTGACTAAGGCAAGCTCCCAAACACTCTAACCACATTTTTAGGTCAATAGGTACATAGAATACATCAATCCAACGATGGCACATGAAAGTCCATCAAGACTGAGGAACGTCAAGAAGACAGAGCATGTTGCCTTTGTACTCATCTAAAAAGGCTTACCTAGGGAAGACCCTATTGTAGCCTTCAGGGTAAGTATTGTAAAAGGATATCAATTTGTAACCTCCTTTATCATTTCAATAACAAAAGCAGTGGATTTTATAATTGTGAATGAAAATTGTAGTATTTTTTTGTTGGTTTTCTTCTGGCACGCCCGGTGGGACCCCCACCAAGCACTAGCTTAATCATCGTCTAATATATCTTGTGGCCTATTTTTGTATGGCAGGTAATTACCATTTTTTAAGGAACCCCAAAATCAAAATGCCTTGAAACCCATATCAGGCGAAATCATAAAGGTTTGTTGGTGCACCAACGAGATTCAAAGAGGTTAGAGAGTACACACATGGGTGTGTGAACTTCCAAATCTACCTCAAAATTGATCCCTGAAGCACAAGTATTGGTTTCAGACACCCCAAAAACTAGCAAGGTAAGTCAGGGGATGTTAAGAACCTCATGTTCCTAGGGATTGCGTGCCCCATACCTAGACCCAAAATCGCTTCTCACCATGGTGTATGCAAGGTGAAATCATTCCTTGTATTCGTGTGCGGTAATAGATAGTTATTTTCTAGTAATTTGCTTTCTTCAAGTATATGTGAATCATATTAATGTTTAATGCTCTCTTGCTACATTTATATTTTACTTTTGGACCCCTTCTATGCAGATAACTATCTCAAGACCATCTAGGAGCTTCAAAATCATCATCTAGACCACCAAATCAATGAACCCAGTCTCCAACTATAGACACCTAAAACGTGTCATGTCGAGGCGACTACTCATATGGGATATGCTAGAAGACCATATGGAAGACCTTTGGACAAATCCAAGGTATAGTAGTGGTTTTTACCACTCATTTGGGTATCTTTGCCTAGTCAGTGCTAGTCATTGCTAACACCCATGGTTAGCAGTGCTCATTGTGCATGTCATCCGCGGTTAGCACACAAAATCGGTTGGCCTTCATTCGACCCAAAGTTAGTTGCAACGGAAAATTGGTTGGGCATTAGAGCGGTTTGAGTGATGAAGGCTTTGGATCCTTCCATCCAACAAACTCAACTGCCCAATCTTGATATTGGCTTCATGAGGAAGCCACTCCTAGCCCCTTGGTAATTGCTATATAATCCCCCACCGAATTGGGGAAGAGATATAGAGAAGCTTTCAATTGAATGCAGTGAAGCCTTGTCAAATTGCATACTCACCTAGGTGCATTGAGAGGGACACCTTTGCTATCCAATTGAATATCACATTGCCATGGAGGTCTTAGGAGCCTAAGAGAGCCAAGAAACACCAATTCGTGCTATCTATAAACCATCTGATCAATTCAACCGCTAAATCTATTAGAGGACATAAAGGTGACCCTTGACCATCAATTTAGCAAGGTGGATTAGAGATTAAGCCTAGATTTGGAGGGAAAACCTATTCAGAGCCCCGTCGTAATTGTTAGTCATGGTGAACAGTGCCAATCGCACATCAAACCCGCGATGAGAAAATGACTATAGATCCCCTTGTGCTCTTTTCTTTAGATTAATTAGTTAGAATAGTATAGGTTTAATTTGCATTTTAGATATTTATAACCTGTTGAATTAGGCATTTAAAGTAGATTTACCTTCATATTGTCAATTTGGTAATTAGTGCAATTATAGTTATTTAATGTGTTTATGCTTTCCATTTGATAAACTAACCCAATAGATGGATAATACTTGTTATCTAGCACATGTTTGATGGTGACATTTCATGATTAATATAGGTTTACCATGTTTTATTCATTTTCTTTATTACATGCTTGTTATGTTATCTTTTGTGAAATCTCCTCAAAAGGCCTCATCAAGAGAGGCTACCTTTGCTTTTAATGTGCTTATTGTTGTTTTTTGCATGTAGGACTAACAACATTTTGGGATGCAAGACATCAAATGCCTCTAATCATGGATAAGAGGGTCATCGACACCCTAGAGCAGTTTGTGTCACCCTAGAAGGCATTTGATTCACATATACCCTAAAAGAGAATTAGATCTATTGTAATTGAAGTATCAAAATGGGTATCCCTAAGAGGGACAAATATGTAACTTGACTCAATTTGGAATTAATAAAGGATTATTGTATTTTAATTCCCTTTTTGTTGTCAATTGGTTCATGTTTAGTTGTTATATTTATTTAATTGCAATAGACTCTATTAGGTGTGAGCCTTTTTTGTGGTTATAAAAAGCGATCACAGTGGAACTTTATATTTTTTGCCATGATTTACTGACTGTGGTCTGTGTTTTTATGGCAGGTACTTACAGTGGCTGATAGTCACAGGAAAAAATTTAGCCTATGATTGACAGGCGCGGGTAATAGTCACAACCACGCATTAGAGCCGCAGTCAGCAACAGATCAATCACAGAGTAGGGAGTCAAACCTTAATCGGATGAGGACCTGAGGTAGGCCCCATTTTCACTCTCTGTGCATTATTTCTTTGTTTGTGTTTTCCAAAGACTAAAAAATGAAAGTTAAGTAGGATAACCATGAAAGAAGGATAAAACGAACTAAGGTCCTTAGGGTTATCATTTCTTAATTTTTGCTAGACGCTGCTAGGAATAGTGGACCTCTGATTGCAGTCTGCCCTAGACTCCAACATGCTAGAATAATTTGTGTGTTGATTTTGCATGCTTGAGGTGAAATAAAAAGTTAATTTCATTGTAAAGTTGCATTGTCAAAAGGTCATGTAGGATGTAGCATGCATACTTTCTGAATATCAAACGTTCTTTTTTTTTGCATATCATGTAGGAAATGATCATGTGAGTGATGCATTATGCATCTTTCCTTTATGCACATTAAAAAGAATACACACACACCATGTTCCAAAGTAAACACTAGTGAGTTGGAAGTCACATCCAACCACTAGTAGGGTTTCAATGACGGTGGAGGTGATTTCCATCCATTGGCCCAACTCCCACATACCCTATATTCTAGACCAATACCGGATCCAAGAACCTTTTGTAGCTTGGAAAATTTGCATATACTCCTCTTCAGAGGGTATGCCATTGACTGGGTGAAAATGGGTGAGGATCAGGGAGGACCTGTGCTCCCTTCCTGAGTGTGGACTTTCATTGTCACACTTTAGGGGGATTACGTGACCTGAAGTTCATAGCCAGGTTGTCGAGCTACGAGAATACAGGTGAAAGCCATTAAACAATTGAGAAAATCATCAACGCTTTGTAAAAAATGATAAGAGTTACTTTATTGATACAACAAATTGAAAATACATCAAACAGTTTAGGGCTCATTTTAAAATTGTAAAAAGAGATAATCATAATTGAATTCTTTGTGTGCTAATAAAAGTTAAATCTAGACATAGGGTACAAAATGGTGCAAACACGAAGTGGTACCCGAGAATAGACCCAAGATCGAGGCCCAAGCTCCACATAGTGCACAACACGATGTAGAACGCCCTTAATTATAGAATCCTCCTAGACGTCATTCAATGAGCATTAGAGGGGATAATTCTACATGAGGGTAATCCGTTGAGAACACCCCAATTAAATAAAGTACTAGACATACCTCTAGACACAGATCAGAGCATGTGACTACCTAGCATGGGGGTTCCACATATGGTAGCATTTACTATGATTGCATTCCATGTGGATCCATGGGTTTTGTCAAAGAATATGTCATCAAGGAATCCATATTAGTACCATTTCGATCGGTATCTAAGGGAGGCTCATGACCTTCATTGTTAGAGCATAGACATGTCCAAGATCCACCCATTTAGGGGTGAACGAAGAGGGTTTCTTCTAAGCACAGGCCCGCACAGACTCCCTATAGGGGTGAACATACCAAGTTTACCATAGATATATCCAAATTGGGAGAAAATGATATGCCACCTCATGAACCATGGCATAGAAAATAGTTGGACAGTCTAGACAAGGTCCTAGGGCATCTAGGATATAAGCCTACACCTACACCCTCTCGACCCATGAGCGTGTGTAGTGGAAGCACAATTAGGACCACCTGAGAACATGGAGAGTGCTCCAAGCTTTCTCGAGACATGTGTGCTCCTGCATCATAGGCAGGTACTAAGTATAGGAGATAGCCTGACATGAATACCATATTTATAGATCAAGGCAAGAGTGTGGTAAATCATTCCATTAAAGGACATACTCATAAAGTTGCTCAAACAGAGTGCACTCCCCCAAGGCCTCAGATGGATGATCATCTTGAGAGGGCTCATAGACTAATGTTAGATTAGATACGATAGATTCTTCAAGATCGATTGGAAGATGTTCATGCAGAGAAAGAGCACCCCAAAAATGATAATACTCAGTACCAGAGGTTCATAAGACAAAAATTGTAAGAACAGTGCATGTGTGAGCAACACATTCTTGATCAGAAGGAGCGTGTAGAGAGATATGATCAATTGGATAGCATTGATTTACATCCTCACAGTGAGATCAGGGAGCATGTCAATAGATGAGTGGCTTCACAGCCTGAGTTACACACTTAGCACGTAGACACACATACTCACCATGCAACTCAACATAGAGATCGACGTCCAACATCCGAACAACATTAGCATACGTATGAGGGTGAGCCTAGTCCTCCACAAATCTCCCAATTTGAGAGGAATTAGAACAAGAATATCTTGAAATCTCCCAATTTGAGGAGGAGGGTGAGCCTAGTCCTCAACATTGACTGAGGAAGAATTTGCCTTTGAAACCACCTCTAAGGAAATATCGAGAGGAGGAGTTTCTTTCCTCGCAAGCCTACAAGACCTTAGCAAAGAAGTTTCAAATCATAGAGAAGCAAGGGGCAACTTATTAGAAGCATATCTTGAACAAAATTCATAATGAACCTCTATGCACGTTAGTGCCTATTCCAGCATATCCTAAGTATTTCAAGATGCCTAGGTTGGAAAAGTTTCAAGGAGAGGAAGATGCATAGGAGCACGTGACTAGTTTCATAGATATGTGCTTTCAAATTGAGAGCAATGATGATTTGCTCCTATGCACCTTCATCATGACCCTCTTAGGCCCAACTTGAGAGTGGTTCAACCAATTAAAGAGGAATACCATAACTAGTTTCAAACAACTAGCTGATGCATTTATTTAACGGTTCTCCTTCGGCGTCTAGAAGAAGGTAAACTTATCTGACCTGATTGCTCTAATGCAACATGATGATGAGCTAATGATGGATTATGGAAAATAATGGAGGAATATAATGGTAAAGTTTCCATTCTCCATCCCATCATCTGAATTAACATGAATGTTCACGAAGAGTTGTGCTAAGCACATTTTTTTATTGCTACAGTTGCAGCAATACCAGACATTCAAAGAGGCATTGGCGCAAGCCAAGGTGATTGAGAATATCAAGTTGTAGGAGGGTAAATTGAAGCTTATGAATAAGTAGGGACACAAGAAAATCACTGAGAGACATTATGCCAAGCCAACCCATGTTAATCAGGTGGTGTTGAACCTTCAAAAGGGAGAAAAAGGGTAGCAAAAGTAAAGTTATCAAGCCCAACCTCCACCTGCGTAATATGAGTAGTGCAACACCAATTACAAGGGTAAAAATAAGGAGCAACATCTACCTTGTGTATTTAATCAGTTATTGGAGTCGTTGGCTTTGATTTTTCATCAGTTATGAGAGGCGAAGGTTATTAAATTATCCAAAGTCAAGATGGTGGATCCAAATCAACCTAAGCCTAAAGGCTATAAAGACAATCATTATTGCATCTTTCACCGATCAAAAGGCCATGACATTGAAGTATGTTGGTATTTCAAACATCTTGTGCAAAATATGATCGAGAGAGGTATGCTTCTTGTCAACAACTCGCAAGCACTTGATAATAAAAATATAGGGATTTACAAGAATCCTTTACCTAATCATGAGGCACCCAAGAATAATGTTGGCCAAGTCAACCAAGTATGAATAGAACCACCAACCTAGGGGTTCATCGGTATGGTCAATGTTGTCACAAGAAACACAAGGTATGAATGACCGAATCAACCTCTAGTGCCTATTAGGGTCCAAGATGTGCCTCCTCCAAGGCCAACCCAGTATGTACCCGACCCACCAACTAGACCGGTGGTGACCATCAGAATTAGGTTGGTTCAAAACCTATAGACAACTCCAACGAAGTTGTTGATTTATGAGCTTATTCAACAGTATCCTAAGCACAGGGAGATACTCATGGACATCTTAAGGTCCATAGAAGTGCAGCCTTAGGATCCTGAAGTGTTTACACACTTTATGGGGCACATGAAACAATGCTAGGAACCGGTAATTCAAATTCATGACCATGATGTCAAGACAGTTTTTGCTATTATATTAGACCTACCGCTGCATATTATTGATTGTGTGAATTACAAACCGTTCAAGAGGGTTTTAATCAACACAGGGTCTTCTATCAATATCATAACTACCAAGGTGTTAACTCACTTGAAGTTACCCAAGACACGTATCATCCCTTCCACCTTCATGTTGAGATCTTTCAATTATTCTTTATGCTCGATAGTCGGTACTATAGTTTTACCTATCTAGGTGGTACTAAATACCATCCTGGTGATGTATCACGTAATCGAAGGTGCTATGCAGTATAATATACTTCTAGGGAGGCCTTGGATCATATAAATGAATTGCATCCCTTCTATTCTACACCAGTGTATCAAATACATTCATGAGGTACAGGTTCATGTGATGCCTTCGAATTAGGAACCCTTTAAATACGTGAATCTAGAAAATTTTTGGGGGAATTTGTGCTCCCCTCCATGCACCTGGATGTTCTACCAGCATCAACAATCAAATATCCAAGAGGTAAAATCAAAGAAGACCCGCAATGTCCATATCTCAATGATCGAAGCACACAACAACTACTTCTATTAGACCGACTGCATCCATGATACAATGGAATGATAGGAAGTTGAAATAAAAGGTGGGCAAAAAGAAGATAAAGAAAAATCCCAAGCCAATTATAATTGAAGCCCCTACTCCCATGGAAGTAGAGGAAGTTCAAGGAAGAGTCGAAGAGGCACTTCAGCCTGCTTCACCTACATCTTCAGTAGGGTCATCTGCACCACAGGTGACCGTCCATTTGGTTAATCCCATATTAGGGGAATACATTATATAGAATGTGATGTTCACATTGATTATCAAGATTGCACATGACATGGGCTGACCGTGAGCCCATCGCCTTCCTATAGGGACGGTGGAACCATTGGGGGTACCACCTAACTAAACCTACTTCATCTATGGAGGGCTAGACCAGATTACATCTCCCGTGCCCATGGATGAGGATGATAATGAACCATTTGTCGTGAATGTTCATTATCTTTCTAATCAAAGTTCACCATGTGATACTTTGAGCGTTACCATTGGCATGGTTATGGTCTTGGACTATTCGATCAGGGGCGTAAGATACCTATAGAACCACAGTATCAATTACCTACTGATAGGTTCAGGTTGGGATTTTATAGTGGAGGACAAGCTAAACTCATTGTGACATCTTTAGATCTCCTATACCTTAGTTTAGGGGGTGAAGTTGAATTCAATTCTTATCACCCTAATCCTTCTGTGTTCTAGAGGGATAACCGGATGGTGTCTTACGTCACCATAGAACCACCCGAAACATATCAAGAGGATATCTTGGTGGATGTCGGTCTAGATGTTTTACCAAGAGAAAACTTGGGTCAAAAAATCCATGGGGAAGCCGATGACATAGGCATGCATGGTCAAGATGTTATCGTAGTGATAGATATTGAGTTGGAAGGAAATTTTGACGAGGACATAGCAGAGTCCATTTTCAAGATAGGTGGACCAAGTTGTAGTGTAGGAGAGGATAGTGAGTCCTCACCCAATGATAAATCGAAGGACGAGTCTAAGCCAGTCTATTCAATAATATCATATTTACGGTGTTTGTACCTGATTCTACCAGATAGTGATAATAGTGATCAAGAGATAGCCTATATAGGGCCACATTTTCCAGAGAGGCCCATTCCTATGGGGGTGAATGAAGGCCTGTATTATGATAGTGATGAAGAATATGATACAGAGAGACCCTACTTAGGACCTCCCTACTTACGCCATCGTAATACACCGTATATAGCTGAGGAGATGCATAGAGAGATCAATATCCATCCTCATCTTAGAGGGAGATCACTGAATCTTAATGTGATTTATCATATGGTGTTTCCCAATCTACCGACGTACATGGAACTCCTTGAGTCCAATGATCCTATCTAATAGTCTATTCACAGATTGGATATGGAGATCCCCATACCCCCATAACCACATCTTGGGGATGGTAGTTTTGTTAATGTTGAGTCACTTGCACGTGGTCCTGGAGATATGATCCATTCCGTCAACATGATCTCCATTTATTTGACCACTCCACTCCACAATCCAACTAATCTATATAAACAATTCCATCTAAATGTAGATGCTATCGATTGGGATCACATTGATTCACCACTAGAGCCTAAAGATTTCTTCCCTAATGAAGAAATGTTCAACCTTTTCATTTTGCACTAGGCTGTGCACATGATGTCTACCATGCTAAGGATGCTTCCAATGAGGAACCTATAAACCCAACAGATGACATCCATTTGATCCCTACACCTCATCATATTGAGGAGGGATCCCACATATCAATAGAGGAAACCTTCGAAGTGGATATCAATAATGATCCCATAAATCCAAGGAAGGTTAAATTTGGAGAAAGTTTGACTCCTAATGAGCGTGCCAACCTCATCCCTATACTGAGAGATAGACCTACTCTCTTTGCTTGTACTTATAAGGATATGCCAGGTCTAGATCTAAAATTGGTTACTCATAACCTTTTGCTATATCTATCAAATAAGCCAGTCAAGTAGAAACTTAGGAAGATACATCCAGCAATAGCCTTAATGGTTAAGGATGAGTTGCAAAAGCTGTTGGATATAGATTTTGTCATCTTCATCAACTATCCATAATGGGTATCCGATATGGTGCCTGTAGGAAAACCTGATGGAAGGATCCATATTTGCACGAATTTCAGAGACATGAATAAGGCAACACCAAAGGATTCATTTCCATTGTCGAATATCGATGCTCTTGTAGATGCAACTACAGGTCATAAAATGCTCTCCTTAATGGATAGTTTTTCTGGTTACAATCAAATTTAGATTAATCCCAAAGACCAGCATAAAACCACGTTTATAATGCCATGGGGAACATTTTTCTATAAATTTATGTCATTCAACCTTAAAAATGCTGGTGCCACATATCAGCGGGCTATGACATCTATCTTTCATGACTATATGCATAAAATCTTAGAATATTATATTTATGACTTCTTGGAAAAGTCGTTATTATGTTCTAAGCATGCGAAGGTCTTTAGGAAGGTCTTCGATTACCTGATAGAGCACAATGTCAAGTTGAATCCTAAGAATTACGTATTTGATGTAACTTGAGGAAAGCTCTTAGGGTTCATCGTTTCAAAACGAGGCATCTAAGTTGACCCAGCAAAGGTCAAGGCTATTTTGGAAATGTGTCCCCCCATGAACATCAAAGAACTAAGAAGCCTTCAGGGCAAAGTAGCATCCATAAAGTATTTATCGCTCAATTATTGGATAGATTTTGACCCATGAATCAACTGCCACACAAGGGGGTCCCATTCAATTGGGACAAGGACTGTCAAGCAACCTTTGCTAAAATCAAGCAATACTTGACGACGTCGCCAGTGCTAGATCCACTAAGGCTAGATGTACCATTTTTGCTATATATCGACAATCGACTTTGAACTGGGAACCCTCTTAACTCAAAAGAAAATGCAAGACAAAGAACAGGCCATATATTATATTAGCCAAACCTTGGTGAGCTATGAGCTCGGATATGCATATGTGGAAAAGCTATGTTTAGCAATAGTGTTTGCTACAAAGAAATTGTAACACTATATGTTGAGTCATACGACATATGTCATATCCAAACAAAATCCTTTATAGTATATGATGAGCAAGACATATCATAATACATGTACTGCAAAGTGGATCATGCTACTGACAGAATTCAATTTGGAATTCATAAGCCAAAATTCCATTAAGGGATAAGTCATAGCAGATCAACTAGCTGAGGTGCCTCTTGAAAATAGTAGGTCCCTCACCATAGAGTTTCTTGATGATGTAGTCTTTACCTTATCAGAAGCACCCAAACCCAAATAATTAGAAAACAAATCTGATATGACCCTGTTCTTCGATTGTTTGAAGTGTGATCAAGGGGTGGGTGTAGGAATAGTGTTGTTCATGCCACAAGGAGCTCCAATACCCTTGTCTTTAAAGTTAGACTTTCCCTGAACTAAAAATAATGTTGAATATGAAGCCGTAATTCTAGGTCTCCAAACAACCATTGCCATCAATATAAAAAGGTTAAATATATTTGGTGATTCCCTTCTCATTGTTAACCAAGTTAAGGGACTATTTCAATGTCGATGCCTGGTATTGAAAGCTTACAAGGATCTTGTTAACACATATCTAGCTCGACTGGAATGATATGACATTGAGGAAATCCCTCATTCATCCAATAGATTTATAGATACAATGGCATCTTTGGGATCTCTAATCCCTCAGAATACGTCTACCGATTTCACTACCATCCATGTAAAAATGTTGTCACACTCTGTTGTGATGCGTGAAGCACTGGATAACAAAGAGTCAATCAACATGATTAATGTAGAACCAAACCATGAGTGGTTCTATAGAGTTAGAGACTTTCTAAAGAGAGCATCCTAGGGGTCTTTGATCTCGCATGATCCGACGGGGAGTGGTACTACCATTCACCACAGGGTTGTTTCCCAAACTGCATTTACAAATGTAGAACCATAGGGGAAGCATGATGTCTTGTTGATCGAGGCCAAAGCTTATCATAACTAGATGTCACAGATATGTGACTTCCTTAAAATTGGTGTAATCCCTCAGGGATTATCGCATGCTAAAAAATTCACATTCAAACATAAAGCGATAAAGTATGTCTTGTTAGCAAACATCCTATACTGTAGAAGCTACGATGGAGTTCTCTTTCATTGTATTGAGCCCCAAGAGTCATCTTGGGTAATTTTAGAAGCCCATGATGGTACGTCCGATGCCAATTTTAGTGGCATGGCTATCATCAAGCACATCCTTCACATGGGTTATTATTGGCCCACTATGGAGAAGGATTGCAACGTGTATGTTAGGAAATATGTCAAATGCCAGCATCATGCTAATATTATGCACCTGCCATAAATGGCCTTATAGCCCATTCAAGCGTCTTGACCATTTGCTCATTGGGGACTTAATCTCATTGGTAAGATATATCCTTCGTCATCAGATTGGCATACTTTTATTATCATGGCTACTGAGTATTTCACTAAATGGATGGAAGCCATTACCTTAACAATGACAACTAGATCGCGTATTGCTGAGTTTATACTCACCAATATCATTAGTCATTTTGGGATACCATCTAAGATAGTTTCAGATAATGTAACTTCATTTGAGTGTTGAGCAAGGTGCAGCAACAGTATTGTCATTGTTGTCAACACAGTCAGACAGATCGGTTGATGTAGTGGACAGGAGTTAAGAGGTTCTTCAGAGTATGTACAGTGATTTTCCAAAAGATCGAAGTGGCCCATATGCTAAAAATCAAAAGAAAATCACAAGGAAGAAAACTATCGTGATATCGTGACATGTTGAGCAAGGAAGAAAACTGTCACGATATCGCGACATGTTGAGCAAGGAAGAAAAACTATCGCGATATCGCGACATGTTGAGCAAGGAAGAAAAACTGTCGCGATATCGTGACATGTTGAGAAGAAAGAAAAACTGTCGCGATTTCGCGACATGTTCGAGAAGAAAGAAAAACTGTCACGATTTCGTGACATGTTCGAAGAGAAAGCGCAAGCAAGAAAACTGTCGTGATTTCGTGACATGTTCAAAGAGAAAGCGCAAGCAAGAAAAACTATCGTGATTTCGTGACATGTTCGAAGAGAAAGCGCAAGCAGAAAAAGTGTCACGATTTCGTGACATGTTGGAAGAGAAAAAGGCAAGTAGAAAAAGTGTCATGATTTCATGACATATTGCAAGAGAGATAGTACGGAAGAAAAAGTGTCACGATTTCGTGACATGTTGGAAGAGAAAAAGGCAAGTAGAAAAAGTGTCACGATTTCGCGACATATTGCAAGAGAGATAGTACGAAAGAAAAAGTGTCACGATTTCACGACATATTGCAAGAGAGAAATGTAAGAGAAAAAGTGTCACGATTTCGTGACATATTGCAAGAGAGATTGTACGGAAGAAAAAGTGTCACGATTTCGTGACATATTGCAAGAGAAAGAGCAGAGAAAAAGTGTCACGATATCGCGACATGTCACATTTTCAAGACCGAAGGAAGAGAAAGAGGCAAGGAGAAAAAGTGTCACGATATCGTGACATGTCGCATTTTCATGACCGAAGGAAGAGCAAAGAGAAAAAGTGTCGTGATTCGCGACATGTCGCATTTTCACGATCCAAAGGAAGAGAGAAAGAAGAAGGAAAAAGTGTCGCGATATCGCGACATGTCGCATTTTCGTGACTAAAAAGAGAGAGAAAGAAGAGGAAAAGTGTCATGATATCATGACATGTCGCATTTTTGCGACTTGAAAAGAGCAGGAAGGCAGAGAAGGAAAAGTGTCGTGATATCACGACATGTCGCATTTTCATGACTTGAAAAGAGCAGGAAGGCAGAGAAGGAAAAGTGTCGTGATATCGCGACATGTCGCATTTTCACGACTTGAAAAGAGTAGGAAGGCAGAGAAGGAAAAGTGTCACGATATCACGACATGTCGCATTTTCGTGACTAAAGGAGGAGAGAGAGTAGAAGGAAAAGTGTCGTGATATCGCGACATGTTTTTGGTACAAAAGTAAAGAGGAAGAGTAAGGAGGTGAAAGTGTCATGATATCATGACATGTGTTTTCATGGGTACAAGCCAAGAAAAGAAGCAAGGAGGCAAAAGTGTCACGATATCGTGACATGTGTTTTCACGGGCGAAATCCAAGAAGAGGACAAAGAGGCAGAAGTGTCACGATTTCACGATAGGTCGCTTTGGCACGAGCTAAGAAGAGAACCCATCGAAATAAGATATGTGATAGTTAACTAAAGTTATACGATAGTTACAGGTGCAGTTATAGAGGAAAATCATGCAGCTAAAATAAGAAGAGTTAACTAAAGTCAGTACGATAGTTACAGGTGCAGTTACAGAGAAAAATCATGCAACTAAAATAAGAACAGTGAACTGAAGTCAGAACGACAATTATAAGGCCAGTTACGGTTGCATGCAAAAATATGGAAGTTAAAAATAGAGTCAAAACTTTGTTATAAAAGGAGGTCTACGTGGAGAATTAAAGTGCTGCTAAAAAAGAGTGAAAGCGCTCGAGATTAAAGCGAGGCAGATTTAATCTTGCGAAGAGAGCAAGAGGAGAGCGAGAGGGGGTGTGTGTTGTGTGAAGAGTGGGCAATGTTGAGAAAGCAATAGACCAGTTAGGGTCTTGTAAAAGTGAAGGCATCTTTATGTCAATCTTCTAGTTTCAGAATAGAAGTCCAAGTTGGTGCTTGGCATCAGGGGTTGGTGCTCCTTCCAGTTGGTGCTGGTAAATCAGGGGTTGGTGCTCCTTTCAGTTGGTGCGGGTAAATCAGGGGTTGGTGCTCCTTTCTGTTGGTGTAGATAAATCAGGGGTTGGTGCTCCTTCTAGTGGGTGCTGGTAAATTGATTGTAAAATTGGTATTTTGTAAAGGTTGGATTTGGATGGGAGTCCAAACAGTCAATTTTGAGGAGTAGCCAAAACTGGTGAACCTCGGTACATCTTGTGTTGTGTGATGCTCTTTTGGTATATTTGCTTTATTGGGTTTTAAGTTTTCATTATTTCGGCATTAAGAATTGAAGATTTAAGTTTTTAAGAGCTACACTGATTCACCCCCCTCTCAGTGTCATTGTGAGACTAACAATTGGTATCAGAGCCAGCTTCCCTTATCAGGCTAAATCAGCTAGGGTTGATCTTGGATTAGTATGCAATGGGTAAGAAGAATAGATCCTCCTCAAATAAGGCATCTCAGTCAGTTTCAGTTCTTGTGGAAGAGAAAATTGAACTAGAAAAGATAGGAGTGAATTCTAAAGTATGTGATGAAAACCTTGAGGGTGAAGTATATCTAGAAGGTGAGTTGATCACTGCACTTGAAGAGTTGAATATAGAAAAGAAAAAGAACAAAATATTGTCCAAGAAGTTGGAAGAATATGGGGATAAGATTGAAGATCTCTTCTTACAAATTCATAAAGCCAAGAAAATAGAAGAAGCCTTGAAGTCACACCTGGATGATAAAGTCGATGTATGTAGCAAACGTGAAGAGGAATCTAACAAAGTTATTAGTGATCTAAAGTTGCAAGAAGAAGAGTCCAAAAGGATTGAAGAAACTCTCAAGTCACAGATCAATAAGAAAGAGATTGTTTGTTGCAAACAAGAAGAGGAGATTGTTTTATTGAAGAAACAACTAGAAGAGGCCAATACAAATCTCAAATTTGAGAAAAGCACAGAGTTGCTAGATGAAATGATAAGGCAACAAAGAAGCCCCATGTCTAAGCTTGGTCTTGGATGTAAAGTTGAACAACCTTCATCTTCCAAATATGCAGAGAAGAAGAAGTTCACTATTGAAGGATCGAAGCAAGAAAAGTTTGAAGTTGAATCTTCAAAAGGAAGAAAATATCAAAGGAGATCTACAGCAAAGCAACCACAACAAAAGAGGTTCTATCACTCTCACTCTATTCATAATAATGCTTTTAATGGCTATTGTTTTAGATGCAACCATTATGGTCACAAGGCAATTTATTGTGGATTGAATAATAGATCAAAGAGTTATGATGATAGAAATACATCTGCTTTTCCGATTGAACACCATGTGCAATGTTTTAAATGTAATGGTCATGGGCACATAGCAAGGTTTTGTCCAAGAACTTTTGTATCTAATCTAAGGCAAGACAGCAGATTTCATCAGACACAAAGAATGAAACATAGACAGGGAAGAAATCATGTGCATCAAAGAAAGGAAAATAATCATCCATCAAGGATGCACAAGAGACAACCACCCAAGAGAAATGTTCAAGTTCATGAAAAGGTTCAAAATAGGGATGCGGTTGAAAAACTCAAGCCCAAGTTCAAGAAAGGTTGGAGAAAGAAAGAAGAGAGGAAATCGTGTCTCCTTGGACTGAAGGAGATTACTCCTCTATTGCACTAAGCAACTCCAGGTAGCACATCCTCAGGGGGAGCAATCTTAAAGTTTTATTTTAATGCTCCTATGTTGTTTGGTTATCTGAGGATGAAAGGCAAGTAGTCAGGGGGAGTTGTCGTATAGTTGTCAAAATGTGTTTCAGTTCATGTAGTTGTTTGTGGAGGTAATAAGCAGGAAGCATAAGCTGGCAGGTGCTGGTTTTGAAGCCTGTAACATTCCCAATCTATAGATAACATAGAATCCATGTTGTGAGTACGTCTCGATTCATCTACCAATATCGAGGGAGGACTATGGTAAAGCTCTTCATGATCATTATGAAAATTACTGCCAACGTGTAGCTGGGAAGGCGTGCGTTTCTTAACCAAAAATACAACACATCGTTTGGTATAAGAGAGCATTAATTTTCTCTAAAGAAGTAGCCATTATCAAAGAGATGCTAGAGTCAAAGCAAACAATAGCACTAGCACCCAGTTCATCAAGAGTGCCAAGTGGCACATGCAAGGCAGAGACGTTGAGAGAATAGCACCCAGGTGGTGAAGCGCCAAGGAGGACAAGATGCCTATGCACCTAAGAAAGTCTTGCATTATTTGAGGAATGCGAGATATTACCCGAGGAATCCCTTGATCGCAACGAGGAGAAATGCTCCCTGGAATCACGTGAAGAACGTTCGCCTAAGACATTGAGTAGCCCTGACATATGCCCTAGCAAGAAGCAGAATACTGAGTGTTGATGACTACGCGTAGATTGAGGTTCCAACGCTAGAGGTAATGGTCCACTGTCAATACCTACGTAGGCGATGAAAACATTCATGGCAGCCATTAGAAACCAGAGACATTGAACTGCACAATGGATGCGAGGCAAAGTCGTTAGTCACTTTTGATTTGGGAGTAACTTTTGTGCAGCTGAGAGTTGCGTGTTGATCAAACTATGCTAAAAAGTTCACAATGGAGGATTGTAAGCCAGTTAGCACTCCCATGATGACAGGTTGCAAGTTGAGCAAGGATGTGTAGATGACAGAAAGAGTACCAGTGGAGGTGCATTCTATCTTGGAGATGGGTTAGTCACGTGGAACAGTAAGAAACAAGAGTCAGTCTCCTTATCCACAGCAGAGGGAGAATATATTGCAGCAACAGTGTGTGGTACGTAGGAGAAAGTTGCGAAAGGTGAGGTTAAGTTGGATTTCGTTCCAACAATAGAGCAAGTAGCGGATATCTTCTCAAAACCGTTGCCCAAGGAAGTCGTTGAGTACATTCGCAATAAATTGGGAGTGGTCAATTTGTTTATCTTTTTGCTCATGTTTGTAATTTTTGCTAACTATAATAATTTGTGCCTGAGAATGTTGTGCATGGACTCAGGGGGAGTCTGCAGTAGCCCTTTGGTATTATTGTCAAAGGGGGAGAAGAATTACAGGAAATTGCACGTGTGTTGCCAACAATTCCAAAGGGGGAGATTGTTGAGCAAGGTGCAGCAATAGTATTGTCATTGTTGTCAACAGAGTCAGATCAGATCGGTTGATGAAATTTCACCTGATGCGATGGATAGGAGTTAAGAGGTTCTTCGGAGTATGTACAGTGATTTTCCAAAAGATCGAAGTGGCCCATATGCTAAAAATCAAAAGAAAATCACAAGGAAGAAAACTGTCGCGATATCGCGACATGTTGAGCAAGGAAGAAAAGCTGTCGCGATATCGCGACATGTTGAGCAAGGAAAACATCGATATCACATGTTGAGAAAAAAACGTCATGATATCGTGACATGTTGAGCAAGAAAGAAAACTGTCACGATATCGTGACATGTTCGAAAGAAAGAAGAAAAACTGTCACGATTTCGTGACATGTTCGAAAGAAAGCAAGAAAAAACTATCACGATTTCACGACATGTTCGAAGAGAAAGCGCAAGCAAGAAAAACTATCACGATTTCATGACATGTTCGAAGAGAAAGCGCAAGCAGAAAAAGTGTCACGATTTCGTGACATGTTGGAAGAGAAAAAGGCAAGTAGAAAAAGTGTCGCGATTTCGTGACATATTGCAAGAGAGATAGTACGGAAGAAAAAGTGTCACGATTTCGTGACATGTTGGAAGAGAAAAAGGCAAGTAGAAAAAGTGTCGATTTCGCGACATATTGCAAGAGAGATAGTACGGAAAGAAAAAGTGTCACGATTTCGCGACATGTTGGAAGAGAAAAAGGCAAGTAGAAAAAGTGTCGCGATTTCGTGACATATTGCAAGAGAGATAGTACGGAAGAAAAAGTGTCACGATTTCATGACATATTGCAAGAGAAAATCCAAGAGAAAAAGTGTCGCGATATCGCGACATGTCACATTTTCGTGACCCAAAGGAAAGAGAAAGAGGAGAGAGAAAAAAGTGTCGCGATATCGCGACATGTTGCATTTTCACGGTCCAAAGCGAAGAGAAAATGCAAGGAGGAAAAAGTGTCGCGATATCGCGACATGTCGCATTTTCGTGACTCCAAAGCGAAGAGAGAGAGCAAGAAGGAAAAAGTGTCGCGATATCGCGACATGTCGCATTTTCGTGACTCGAAAGAGAGAGAGAAAGAAAAAGTGTCACGATATCGCGACATGTCGCATTTTCGTGACTTGAAAAGAGCAGGAAGGCAGAGAAGGAAAAGTGTCGCGATATCGCGACATGTCACATTTTCGTGACTTGAAAAGAGCAGGAAGGCAGAGAAGGAAAAGTGTCACGATATCGCGACATGTCACATTTTCACGACTTGAAAAGAGCAGGAAGGCAGAGAAGGAAAAGTGTCGCGATATCACGACATGTCGCATTTTCGCGACTTGAAAGGAGGAGGAAGGCAGAGAAGGAAAAGTGTCGCGATATCGCGACATGTCATTTTTGGACAAAAGTAAAGAGGAAGAGTAAGGAGGCGAAAGTGTCACGATATCGTGACATGTGTTTTCACGGGTACAAGCCAAGAAAAGAAGCAAGGAGGCGAAAGTGTCGCGATATCGTGACATGTTGTGTTTTCGTGGGTACAAGCCAAGAAAAGAAGCAAGGAGGTGAAAGTGTCACGATATCGCGACATGTTGTGTTTTCACGGGTGAAATTCGAGAAGAGGACAAAGAGGTAGAAGTGTCATGATTTCGTGACAGGTCGCTTTGGTGCGAGCTAAGAAGAGAACCCAACCAAAATAAGATATGTGATAGTTAACTGAAGTTATACGACAGTTATAGGGGCCATTGTAGAAGAAAATCATGCAGCTAAAATAAGAAGAGTTAACTGAAGTTAGTACGATTACAGGTGCAGTTACAGAGAAAAATCATGCAGCTAAAATAAGAACAGTGAATTGAAGTCAGAACGACAGTTATAAGGCCAGTTACGGGTTGCATGCAAAAATATGGAAGTTAAAAATAGAGTCAGAACTTTGTTATAAAAGGAGGTCTACGTGGAGAATTAAAGTGCCACTAAAAAAGAGTGAAAGCGCTCGAGATTAAAGCGAGGTGGATTTAATCTTGCGAAGAGAGCAAGAGGAGAGCGAGCAGGGTGTGTGTTGTGTGAAGAGTGGGCGATGTTGAGAAAGCAATAGACCAGTCAGGGTCTTGTAAAAGTGAAGGCATCTTTATGTCAATCTTCTAGTTTTAGAACAGAAGTCCAAGTTGGTGCTTGGCATCGGGGGTTGGTGCTCCTTCCAGTTGGTTTTGGTAAATCAGGGGTTGGTGCTCCTTTATGTTGGTGCAGATAAATCGGGGGTTGGTGCTCCTTTCTATTGGTGCGAGATAAATCAGGGGTTGGTGCTCCTTCCAGTGGGTGCTGGTAAATTGATTGTAAAATTGGTATTTTGCAAAGGCTGGATTTGGATGGGAGTCCAAACAGTCAATTTTGAGGAGTAGCCAAAACTGGTGAACCTCGGTACATCTTGTGTTGTGTGATGCTCTTTTGGTATATTTGCTTTATTGGGTTTTAAGTTTTCATTGTTTCGGCATTAAGAGTTGAAGATTTAAGTTTTTAAGAGCTACACTGATTCACCCCCCCCCTCTCAGTGTCATTGTGAGACTAACAATAAGAACAAAACTAAGAGAGCTTTGATGTCCAAGTATAGAATCAAACACATTTTTGTGACTCCATTTTATTCCCAAGTAAACGGGATAGTGATCTCCATATTGAAAAAGATGGTACAAGAACACCACAAATATTGGTATATCCAGCTGCCCCTTGCATTGTGGGCTTACAGGACTAGTATTCAAACACCCATGAGGGTAACTCCATTTTTAGTAGTATATGGAACTGAGGCCATTATGCCCCTAGAGTTGGAGATTCCAATGCTATGCATCGCATTAAAATATTTCATTGATGATGACACTGTGTGGCAAGCTCATCTAGATAAATTTATGCTACTTAATGAACATCGCGTGAATGCCCTCGAGCACCTCCATGTTTATCAGGAGCGCTTAAAATGAGTTTACAATAGCAAAGTCCATTTGAGAGACTTTGAGGTTGGTGATCTTGTGCTGAAAGAGAATCAACATAACTCAAATTCACTGCAAAAAATGTGAGACAAATTAGTGGCTAACTGGTTGGGTCCTTATATAATCTCGAAGAAGATTGGACTTGGGACATATCGCTTGACATCGCTTGAAGGATTTGAAGAGCATGAACCTCTCAATGTCCTTCATATTAAAGCGTTCAATGCTTAAGAACCATAAAAGGCTCCCAAGGCATCTATAAACCCTTTGGTCAATCCCAAAAGGCTCCAAGGGTTTCTCAAAAATGCTTGGTCAAACACCAAAAGGCTCTAAGGGTTTGCTCAAAATTGCTTGGTCAATCCCAAAAGGCTCCAAGGATTTATCAAAAATGCTTGGTCAAACTCCAAAATGCTCCAAGGGTTTCTCAAAGCTACTTGGTCAATTCCAAAAGGCTCCAAGGGTTTCTCTAAACTGCTTGTTCAATCCCAAAAGGCTCCAAGGGTTTCTCAAAACCGCTTGGTCAATCCCAAAATGCTCCAAGTGTTTCTCTAAAATGCTTGGTCAAACCCCAAAAGGCTCCAAGGGTTTCTCAAAACCACTTGGTCAATCCCAAAAGGCTCCAAGGGTTTCTCAAAACCGTTTGGTCAATCCCAAAAGGCTCCAAGGATTTTCAAAAATCCCTTTGTCAAAATGTTAAAATCCATAAAAAAATTGGAAAAATATCAAAAATAAAAAACATTTGCATTTCATGTTGCAAACATGTGCATTTCATGTGCATAATTGCATTGCATTTCATCATGCATTTCACCTTTGCATTGCATTAGGTATTTCCATATGTCGCCCTTACATTAGAATAAATTGTGTTAAAAATATTATAAACGACACCACGATTAAGTTTCAATCATGCATATATGCATTATATTTTTCATCCATCATTCACCCTTGTGAGTAATTGTGTTTTTCAACACAACCCATCTTGTTGATATGAAGAATATACTAGGGTTTTTTAGCCATTCAACCATACCTAGAGGTCTTCTCAAGAGTTGTTAGAAAGTTTGCTTTGCTTTTGTATTTGAGGTCTAGTTAGTATAGCCCTTAGCATATCATAATCCTATCACTAATCAACAAATTAAAAAATCCTAATAAGGACTAGGGGAAGATGAAAGCCACAAAGTAGGACTAGGTATCCTGAGGTGAAAAGTTTATTCTTGCTTATCCCTTTGTGCAAACGATATGGGAAATGTTGGTAATTGGCAAAAGGACAGGTTTATTCCCCACCTAGAATCCTTTGCTTACGTTAAAATGAGCAATATCCCAGATCAATCCTCCAGATAGATACCCTAGATCGATATCATATATCAACATACCAGAGTGATATCCCATATTGATATCATAAGATCGATATCCTAGAAATAGTTCCACAAAGTAAAATCCCCAGAGGAAGTTTTTGAAGCAAATTATCAAATGTAAATCCTAGAAAGTCAAATAAAATTGTACAAAGAAAGTAAAATAAATATCAAATCCCTTGCTCAAGAAAAAAGAAAAGAAAGTACAAAATAAACAATGATTCTTATCACTATAGTACAAAAATAAATAGTGATTTTTATCACTTTATATGAGCAAGTATCCTAAAAATTTGAAGAAAAGAAGGGAGTGAGCTTGAATCCCTAGAATTGGAAGTACTATTGTACCTTACACATGATGATATATATGATGCATTAGCATTTCACTTATGTGCAGACCAATGTTTGAATGTGGAAGAGCTAGCTTCAGGTCCTGTATCACTTAGTGGTCTAGTCCAACTAAAATCTAAACCTAGTATTGGGTAAGACATATGTGGACCCCCGATCTTAGAAATGGGTTGAAAGAATCTTGCCTGAAATCGGGGTATGTAGATGCCTTATAAAATATACTCACTTGAACACACAGGGATAATGAATAGTTAGGGCCTATCCTAGAAAAAACCTTATGTTTCAGAAGTCTAGTGTGGTTAGTATACAACTTTTGATCAGTCAACTAGGGTGTTTGAGTCTCATGGTAAACCTCAAAAATTCCCAAATAGCAACAACCAATCATTCAAATTGCAATCATCAAAACATCAATTTCTTTTATGAGAGTTTGTTTATTAGAACTATTTGTACTATATAATTAGATACCAGATGGATGTCAGAAATGATATTTAGATGACCACTGATTATATTATACATATTATTTTAATTTACAAAAACTTATGAACAAAAAACATATATCATTGCATCTCACATATAGGTGTACTATATTTCACAAAGAGATAAAACCACTACAATCCATTATTGTTATACATTTTGTGGTGTCATCCATTAGATTGATTAAAACTCACATTGCATACATATGTTTTAAGTGATTAAAGCATACATGTCCATTTTACATAACACATTATCAAAGAAACAAAGAAATACATGCAATACATACATGGCATAAACTATGTCATAGTAGTGTACATTAAATGCATACAAGTAAAGCAAATATATACATGCATGTAACATCTAAATATGGCATTCATAGTGCATCCGTCATAAGTATTACATTTCCATACATAACTCATAACATCTAATCATCTATCACATAGCTATCTAGTGCATGTCATTCATACATCAGATCATGTAGCATTAAATCAATAACTCATTGCATCCATATGCAGAACATAAAACATAAAATATCAAAACTAAAGTACAAATATAATGAGATAAAATGTCATATCATATAAATATGTGTCAATAAGTATAGAGGGGTACATAAAAATGCCTGTAGGCTACATATGTATAGGTCCTTGACCTTACACGCAAAAATGGTACAATATCTCTCATATATCTGTAGTAAATGGGGTCTGCGCCCCCAACCTATGAGGCACCTTCGTCACCTCCGCCATCCTTGTGAGTCCTCTATGAGCTAGCACCATGAGTACTCGAAGATTTGTGAGTCCTATCAATCCTATGCATCTTGTGGCTTGAGCTAGCAGATGAATGCCCTATCTCTTTGGTCCTAGACCTAGTCCTGTGGGTCCCTATAGTGTGGGTATCCTCTGGAACCTTTCCACCTAGCATCTTGATGTGACCCTTTATCTGGTTGATTTGGGCTACACACACTGTATGTTGGGCATTACCCTCCTCCATGAGGGTATGTAGTCGTATGATCTTTGCCATAGGGTCACGAACTCTTGACAATAAAATAGATGGTACTGTAGGAGGTTGCATGATAACCTACAAGGATGAAGGATCTCCTCTCACTGCCCTGAGCAAGTCCCTCTTAGTAGTCATGATACTTAGTTGTGTCTGTGCTAGATCCTGATTACCAGTCAGCTGTGTTATCCATGTGTCTATAGTGGTAACCTATGCCTGGAGAGCTGCCCTCTCCTCCTCGTATCCCTACCACTTCCTTTACCCATGTGATAGCTTCACCTCCAGAGTGGCGATAGAGGTATCCCTATGTAGTAGTTGGGTGCAGAGTCTCCCCACCTGGCTCTATAGGTCGATGATCTAGGCTCTCAACTATCCAATCTCACTGTTAGAAGGTGCCTTGCCCTCCTTAGAGACCTCCTCTACCTCTACCTGTGGGCCCTCATCTACTGTGCCCCATGCTCCCTTTGTCCACTTATGGGTCTAAAACCCATGAGGATCCACCTTTGTACCCTCTGAAACCTTAGCTACAAATCCCTCAACTGGCCAACCTAGAGGACCCTCGTTGTGCCACTAAAAGTCAGCCCACCAACCATCATAATTTGGAGTAGTCCTGGCATCTGCTAGCCCTGACTCCTAGAATTCATTGTCATCCTCCCCCAATGGAGTGACCTAGAGCTAGGTTAGGTCCCTCTCCAAGACCAAGCATCTGTAAATGGTCAGCATAACTAGAATATCCTATCGAATCCCAAATTTTTGTAGGATGCAAGAGAATTAGTGATACTCATGCCAATCAGCCTTACAGCTGATGATCCATCTATCTTTGCGCTCTTGGTGTAGGTCTCTGTCTGCATCAGTCCATGGTGGACAGTCCATGTAGGGTCACCACTAGATAACCTTGGGGTGCAGCTATGCAAAGCGATCAATGTAATGATCTATATCTCTTGCACGATACCTACTCCTGAAGCCCTCTTGCTCCTAGGGCCAATAGGTGGAATAGAACTATCGATCATCTATAAGGGTAGTTATCTATAGAGGTAAGTCAATGTGGCACTCTATCTAGAT
The DNA here is from genome assembly GCA_028583015.1 of Wollemia nobilis. Taxonomy (NCBI): domain Eukaryota; kingdom Viridiplantae; phylum Streptophyta; class Pinopsida; order Araucariales; family Araucariaceae; genus Wollemia; species Wollemia nobilis. Next base: position 3,074,856 of record JAQPPZ010002370.1, read on the forward strand.
ATACTACTAGCCATAGATCTATAGAAGGAAGCTGTAGTCGATACCCACTTTGTTGTGGTGGGTAATCTGGAATAGCTCATGGTAGAGTTACGTTAGGAGAGCGCTCCCCCAGGACAAGATAAGTGGTTATGTAGTCAATTTAACCATGACATCTATAGTTTGAGACAAGATATTCCAAGAGAAACTCCCATATAAATAATTCAAGAGGGCGATCTGAATGATGAGATGCATGAATACTGCATCCCTCTGAGAGAAAAAATTGGCCTTGTACCACTCCTGAATGTGGATGCCTTCGTGGTCAATGTGGCCCTGTGCCTCGACGCTTCGATCATTGAATATAGCATCAAATATTGCCTTCTTCACCCTGGTAGGAGAAGTGATGGTCTCGCCATCGATGGGTAGTTGGAAGATGTGGTATACGTACTCCAGGGTGACAATCATTTCATCCTAGGCAGGTGAAATGTATTGGTCCTCACATACCAATAATGGTCCAATGCAGTAAGATATGCCTAGTCCACCTGGATAGTGGGGAGGCTTAAGATGAAGCCAAACCCCACAATAGTAAACCAAACCTGCTCTACGATAATTAGTGTGTGACGTAGGTTACGAAGGATATCAGTCTCCCTCACTCTATTCGTTAGGGATTGAATAAAATCAATTCAAGTAAAAATAAAAAAATAATTAAGTTCACTAAAAAACAATAAAAAAATCATAAAATCTCATAAAAATAGAAAAACATGCAAAATATTATCAAAAATTTCAAAAAACACCAAAAAAGTACTTCAAAAATGCATCAAATGACATTAATTGCCAAGAAAATCCAAAAAAATTAAGAAAAATTTCCTAAAGTTTGTGCACTGCGGGCCCTAACCATGGTCGGCACAACTGTAAAAAAAATTGACTGTTGGGATTTAAATCCCGCCATGGTTGATAGCTGCGGCCCCCAATATACTAATTGGGAGTCATGGCTGCTACCTGCGGTTAAGGAGCGAGACCCATTGTGGGCCCGTCCTCCCCAATTAAACCCCTAAAAAACAAAATAAAAAGTAACCCATCCCCTAATCTAACCTATGCTAAACCTAGCTAGGGTGAGGTTCGTTACCGACATTTTAATGAGGTTAATTTACCAATTTCTTAATGTGGTTAATTTTAATTCGATAATTTACAAGTGAGGTCTCAGTTTTTGAGTTACCTTGGAGGCACCGACTCCTCCACTAGTAGAAGCCTTCGGCTGATCGGCCATCGGTGTGGAATGTGTGGAATGAGTCAAGTTTCAGGCAGCATTTCGTGTCAAATTTTGTTATTTACCTCTCAAAGCTCTCAAATTTATTATTATTGTTAGGTAAATAATGAACTTTTCAAAAGCAAATCCTTGTTTAACCTTTTCAAATTTGGATTGGCCTCTGGCTGACACCCACGATCCTTGAATTAGGGTTTTGTGACCACGACTATCAATTGTGGGTAAATTGCTTGATCACAACTGCGAGCCACGGTCAAGAAATTTACCCACAGTTGACAGGCACGGTCAGTGAGTTGCATTAAATTCTCACAATTCCCATCGTGGAGAGCCTTAAAAGGTCAAAATAAAATTGTTCATCAGACCAAAAGTGCATCAAAAAATATAAAATAATCTAAATAAGCCAAACAATGCATAATGACATTGGAAAATGTCATCATAAGGCAAAACAAAATAACTGGCTGAGAGTACAAAGTATATTCAACTAAGGTCATTACTATGATAATACTTTCATGGAGCACCGCATCTCCAAAACAATAAAACTAGTTCAATTCAAAAATTAATAAAAAAATTCAAATAAATCAATTGCCAAATGCACCTCGTATTCAGTCATTTACCCTATACACTTGGTGGTTGCAACGATTTGCAATCTATGCAATATGGTAGGATGATTAAATTACCATAAGGACATGTATCGTTCCAAATTTTTTGCACCCTTACCTTCAGACTAAAGGATCCGTGCCCGAAAGGGGGATGCGGGAAGGATGGGACAATACCTCGGACTGAGAGGCCTTTCGAAGGTCCCGCCTCTCGGGGGAGGTGTATTAAGGTGATTTTTCGACGGATGGTGGGTTCACCAAGAAACTTTTGAATGGCAGTTTCCACGCCTAGGTTGGGAATGTGTTTGATGTGTTCAATTTTATCTTTAATCATTCAAATCCTAGGTTTGGCCAAATGAATCTAAACTGTTCTATATGAAATGCAGATTTAAATGAATACAGAAAGTAGAATTAAACAAAAAACACAGAGAATAAGCTAGATTAAAAAGCCATATCTGATCTGGATGTCTGATGGAGGTTCTGATCTTTGAAGCAGTCAGGATCGCCTCTGATATGACAGGATCGTCTGCGATCAGATTTGATCGTCAGAGATCTGACAAATTCGTTAGAGACCTGCAATCAGAGAAGTAGACACAGAATACGAAAAATGCAGCTATATTGATAAAGGAAAATGATGTGAAATGATAATAATGATGTTAATAAGATAATCCCAAATAGAAATGCAAGTAAATTATCATGCTTTAATAGCTAATCATGATTTTATTATGTATTTAAGCTACATGGGTGAACTCCAGGATGCAAAATAGTAATAAGTCTAACTAATGCAAAGCAAAACAATAGATAATGGAGAAAGAATGCAAACTCAGGGCACTGATTGCCCCCAATGTTGACTACAGTCGAAATCGTCTCGAATTGGTGCGAGATCGTCCAGAATTGTATAGGATCGTCTGCGATGATCTGAGCTTGCTCCGGTTGAAGAATGACAAAGTTCCTACAAGAAAATTCGAAAAGGGACAAAGGCAAACAATAGTCTAAGACATTCTAATGCATGTAAAACTCGAAGTGCAGAAAAATTCAGCGAGGGGAATGTCAAGGGGAGGGCCTAAGATTAAATAGGCATAGGAAGGAGGTTGGGAGGTTGGAGATCATCCCAATTTGGGAGATCTCCAACGGGGGAAGTCTCTAACCACGCAGACACACTTTTGCCCAGGTTAGAGACGTCGTTGAAATAGAAGCTAATTATGAAAAATCAATTTTGGGACGAAATCGTCTGGACGTTCTAGTCCAGACGAAATCGTCCGATCTGAGGTGATATCGTCTGATCGACGACGATATCGTCCAACGGTCACAACAAATCCTAAAAATGGCATGAAAAATGAGGAGAGCGGTTTAAAGGTGGTTCGGGGTTGAAAATTTGAATTTGAATTATTACTAAGGTAATTTTAATTATTGCTAAGTTTTACTGCGCCAATTTTAGGGTGCTACATTTTGCCCCCTCTTTAGAAAATTTTTTGAAGAAAATGCGTTAAATATGAGTTCTTCTCGATCTACGAGAAAGCAAAAATTATTCCCATTTTTAGGCGACGATTCTAGGTCGAATCGTACGACAACTTACTATGGTGCCCCCTCCGTGTTTTTACCCAAATCGAACGTTTGAGGTAAAAACGCGAAAAAGCAAAATTTGAAAAATGTTTTTAATTGTTTTTGAATAAAATTAAGAAAAATAGGGTAAAACCCTAATTCATTGTTACTGTTCATTTTTACTGGTTTCTAGAGCTCTGCAGACAAGATGGTTGAGACAGCTCACAGATCGACAGAGGTCCGGCATGGGCTACGGGTAAGGGTCTAAACTTAATTTAGAATGCTTTAATTTAGAATTTCATGCTTTTTAGATTAATTTTGACTGATTTTTGAGCATCGCGGCCATTTTTGGGCCGTTGACATCGTCGGGATGAAATCGTCTCGATTTCGCCGAAATCGTCTCGATATCGTCGATTTCGTCCAAGGGCAAAATCGACGATATGGGGACGATTTCGTCCAATAAGGGACGATTCCCTCTTGCGAAATCGGAGACGAAATTGCTCAAATTTGGGACGATATCATCCAATAGTGGACGATATCATCATTTATATGAAATTGAACTTGTTTTACTTGCATTTTTAATAATTAATGATTTTTATTAATGATTTTTATTGTTTTGTTGTTTATGTTGCAGAGAGGATTACTAAAGAGCCGAGAATGGAAATATGATGGACTAAGGGATGACTTGGCCGCTCTATCTCAGGCAGAGTGATATCAGTTGGCTCAGGTCAGCTTGCAGCACGTGGTAGATATGCCACAAGTGTCTATAGATATGGGGCTATTAACAGCCCTAGCAGAGAGGTGGTATTCGGGTTCTTGTTTTCGGTTACCGACAGGGGAGATGACTCCCACCTTGGAGGATGTATGGAGGATTTTGAGGATCCCCATACAAGGATGACTGATCACTCTCATGGCCAATCAGGGCCACGCGATGATGCGACTATGCGAAGATCCGAGCTTCACCCTGGAGAAGGGCGGAGTGAACATCGAGTCGCTACGCCAGATGCCTGGGGCATCTAGACTGACATAGGTTTTGGTTGGGGTGGTAGGTGGTCTGCTGCTATGCCATCAGAGTGGATGCAGACTACCATGGCTACTGATAGATGTGGTCTACGACATGAGAGACCACGGATACAGGTTTGCTTGGGGGAGTTTTGTACTATGCCGATTGTATAGGATCCTACATGGGGTCGTATACAAGGGCGATCGATGTCTAGTCATGACATCGCTACTGCAAGTTTGGTGCTGGGAGCACATCGCAGTGCAGAGGCCGATAGGGCTCCCACTGATAGGGATTGACGGGGAGAGGCCCCGAGTTTTCTACTGGTGGCTCCGGAGAGGGTCACAACGGCGGATAGATCTGCTAGTGTCCCGGAGACTACTTGATGACCTTGTCTCTGACCAGATCACCTGGAGGCCTTGGAGAGATCATCCAAGGTGGGCCGAGGATAGACAGGAGATGGCTCGCATCAGGAGAACCTACTGGCTGAGGATGGAGAGGGGAGAGGTGGAGCTCCACCACTATGATCGAGTTTTGAGGAAGTTCGATCTACAGTAGGGGATCCCATCTCTTAGGGACTACGAGTTTTCCTGGACCATCCGGGATAACACTACAGTTAGTGGGGCTCCAGATATGCAATGATTTTGGAGTCAGGATGCGGATGATGCCCCCATCCAGCCAGTGGATGGTGACGATGCCAGGGTTGCTGATGGCTATGATGCCTGGTATGCAGGCATCCACCCTCCTCGGATGACGAGGGCTCAGGGTCCGATTCATGCAGTTGTGCATCGGATGGGGAGGCGATGCCAGGCGGCCATTGAGGCAGCACAGGGTCATGGCGGGAGAGAGCAAAGGAGGCCACAGGCTCAGTAGAGGCCACGGTAGTGGGAGAGGAGGGAGGAGAGACCCCCTTCTCCATGGAGAGAGAGGCCACCATCGCCCGATAAGGGCAAGGGTGTCGAGGTAGGAGAGAGTAGCGAGATGGCTACTCTTCGGGCGAAGACTGTTCGTCTCCAGGCTCAGGTGCAGTCCTTGCAGGATGAGGTTGCACGACTCAGGGCTCGGGGTGGAGGGGTGAGCACTCAAGATTTAGGGTGGGCTATTGCCCAGGTTACATTCTATCAGGCTCTATATTACCAAGCGGTGCCAGCAGAGCAGAGGGTGCCATTACCAGCTCATATTGCAAAGCCTATCATGATGGGGTCATCTAGGACATCATCACGATCGATGTCTAGGACTCATGGCACCACACGAACTATGATGGGGCCACCTCCTCCACCTCAGGGTGGGAGAGGAGATGAGGCTGAGAGCTCGAGGGCTTCTCGAGGCTAGCTGCTATAGACTACACTGCACAGATTGATACATAGTGTTATATTATTTTTGATAGAGGATTGAGTATGCCGAGGTACAGATTGTGGCATACCGATCCAATTTTGAGATGATGTATATATTGTTGATATATATATAGATGAGATATTTTTGATCATATGACTTGTCTTATGTGTTTGTATGATGCTTTAATGTTTTGGTGTGATTGATTTGATGATTCATGTAATTATGTCGTTTGGAAATATTATGGTTTGAATGTCATGCTTTTAAAATTTAAATGAAATAATCTGATGTAAACAAATTGGTTGTTTGTGATGATAATTTGATAAAAAATAAAAGGGACTTTTAACAATAATTTCAAAGGACATTGTCGCTATTATAGACCATTTCATGGAGTCGCCGCTCACTCGGTCATCAAGCTAATCCTAGTATAGAAATATTGTTAAAAGTAAAAGAGTGCTTAAGAGACTGTCTTAAGACTTTGTTGTGATGATGCAAATGATGTGGATGATGATGATAATTGTTTTCAGATTTTCATAAAAATATTATGCATGAAATATTTTAAAAATATTTTTGCTAGGCATAAATTCCTAAGTGTGATAAAATTTTGAACAATTCCTTAGAATTTATACCATGGTTGCAATATTGAATTTGAACATAATGACATGAAATAGAATAAGTGTTCGTTTGTTTGTAAAGCATAATTGTGTAACACAATGATTTAAGTCATATGTTTTTATGATTTGAAATAAATGGGAAATAAAATTAGTTCGATGGTTTGTGCTAGGCATAGAATATTTAGGTATAGACTTATACCATCATCGTGAAATCCAAAGAAGAAAATAAATAGTTTTATTGCATGGTTGATTTTTAATTTTTGAAAAGAAACAAAAAATATGAAGATGAGGACTTGTGCTAGGCATAAAATTCCAATTTTGGTTTTGGAACTATACCATCGTCGCAAAAGTCAAAAGTTATATATAAATGTAACTTTATTGCATGTTTTTAAAAATGATTTTGATTTTTTTTGGTAATGCATGTAGTTGTCTTTATACTAAACAACTGTTCTCAAAGAAGAAAATGAAATTATTCCAGACAATTTGCAAAAATATTTCAAAGTATCTTAAAGACAAAAGTTAGATTTATAAGGAATCCCATGTGCGTATGTGAGTTCATTTCCGATCTTGATTTATCATAATGATACACAAAATCTCTCAAATACAAATGTGTGTGCGATTGTATTGTTCATTTACCAGGTTTGAGCAAGATACTTTGATACAAGTGATTTAAATTAACCAAATAAGTGTTCATTAACCATGATTTAGATGCATATAACCATACCAGACTACTATGTAAGTCGGGTTATCAAGAGCTAGCTAATCCATAAGCAGACATAGGTCTGTACAAAAGAAGGTCGCTAATGTGACAGACATATCACCACGCTAGGAGTTACCCAAGGCCAAGCGGGTTGGGCACAAACCACCTGTTATGGGGCTTACCTCACAGTTTTCGAATAATTGAGAATTCCAGGGATTCAAGCTCATCAACCCTTCTTTTCTTTTCAAGGGGTAGGGAGAGGGATTTTATTGCTTTTGCTTTTGCTCATTTTGTTTTCTTTCTTTCTTTTCTCTTTTTTTTTTGTATCTTTTGCTTTGATATTTGAGATAATGCTGAAATAACGCTTTTTCTTTTTCTTTTTTTCTTGAACTTTTCTTTTCTTCCTATGCTAGGGATACTTGCTCGGATTAGCTGTAGAGCAAGGGATTTTTATTCTGGGTAGGGGTGAGCTTGTCCTTTTGTCAATTCTCAAAGATTCTAGACCATGTGCATGATAGGATAGCAGGGGAAACTTTTCGCTCAAGAAACCACTTCTACTATGTAGCATAGCATGGACATTACAAATATAATCATTTTATTGTGAAAGGATATGCTTGGTTTAAGTAAATAACAAGATCAATTCTCTATGCTCAAACTTTATTTAATTGAATTTTGTGGACTTTGATATAAGAGAGATTAGTAATCATGCCAAATAAATCAAGATATTTATTCATGTGAATGTGAAAGTGCGGGATTCCAAATAAATGCTAATTTATCCAAAATAATTTGAAAATATAACTGCAATATGTCACAATTTGAGAAGTACAAAGATAAAAAATGTTTTTGAAGATTTTGATGATTTTGAATGTTTTTGATGTTTTTATATTTGTAAGTTTATAAATTGAAAGAAATACAAGATAGTGGTTTTTTGAAATATTTTAAACAAATATATACAATGATGAAATGACCAATTTTTTATGCATAGTAACGTTTAAGATGCAAAATGTTCATGGGTTCTTTAAGTTCTTTACCATCTAAGGTAGATAATTTGTATGCTCCTGATTCAAATTTAGCAATGATAATATATGGTCCAAGCCAGTTGGGCTCAAATTTACCTTTAAGGTCTTTAGTTGCATTAGTATTCTTTTGATTTTCTTTTAAAACAAGATCGCCGACCTCAAAGGATCGATGACGAACTTTCTTAGCATATGATCTTTTAAGCTTGTTTTGGTAGGCATGAAGATGCTCCAAAGCATTGATGCGCTTTTCATCTAGGAGCTCTAGCTGACTGAGTCTGCCAGCTCGATATTCATCTCCTACTTCGGTATCTTGAAGTAGTAGAGCCAAAGAAGGAACTTCTAATTCAAAGGGAAAATAGCTTCAGCGCCATAAACCAAAACAAAAGGTGAAGTTCCAGTGGGGGTTCGAACACTAGTGTGATATGCCCACAAAGCTGGATATAATTGAATGTGCCAGTCGCGACCAGATTTATTGACCAATTTTTTGAGAATTTTGATTAAGGTTTTGTTGGAAGCTTCTACTTGGCCATTACCCTGAGGATAATAGGGAGTGGACCAGCGATGTTGAATCTTATATTTTTGACATAATTTCTTAACATCTTTATTTTTGAAACAAGTTCCATTGTCTGAGATGAGATTTGCAAGAATTCCAAACCTACAAATGATTTGATTAAAAATAAATTTAGAGACTTGTGTTCCAGTGCAGGAAGCTAAAGGCATAGCTTCAACCCACTTCATGAAATACTCAATGGTGGTTATGATGAATTTGTGTCCATCAGATGACACAGGATTAATTTTTCCAATAATGTCTAAGCCCCATTTTGAAAAGGGCCAAGGAGATGAAATAGCCTGCAGTTCTTGTGCAGGGGCATGGACAAGGTCAGCATGTTTCTGGCACTTGTCGCAATGGCGCACATAATCATGTGCATCATTCTCCATGGTAGGCCAAAAGTATCCCATCCTAAGGAGATTTTTAGCAATGACACTACCACTGAAGTGTCCTCCACAAGATCCATCGTGGGCTTCACTCAAAGCCGATCTCGGATTCTTCTAAATTCAAACATCTCAATAGGATACCTTCAAAAGATCTCCTATATAAAGTATTGCCAATTATTACAAATTGACTTGCTCGTCTACGTAATAACCGACGCTGGTTTCTATTAGAATTGGCAGGGAAAGTCCCATTGTGAAGAAAATCAAATATATCCGTATACCAAGGTTTAGGAGTAGTTTCATTGATTAGAAACACATCCAAAGGTTCTAAGCATGACTTATTTGAAGCGGGTTCCTGGAGTCGATGAATAATGATGGTGGCATATTCGTCATCTAACTCCAAGGGCAGAAGAGATGCAACTGCGGCCATAGCGTCAGCCGCACGGTTGCTAGTTCGAGGAATAGCTTCCAAGGTAACTTGATCAAATAGAGATATTAATTGTAAAACATATGCTTTATATGGGCACAATTTATCATCTCTGGTCTGATAAACTTCATTAATTTGGTTTATAACAAGTTGAGAATCACCAAAAACTAGCAGATGTTTAATTTTTAGCGCCAAGGCAGCTCGTAATCCAAGGATTAGAGCTTCATATTCAGCAGTATTATTGGTGCAAGCAAATGTTAATTTAAAGGACAAAGGTATAATGTGTTTTTGTGGAGATATTAAAATAATACCTGCACTAGCCCCACTCATGCATCGGGCTCCATCAAAGTATAAGGACCATTGTTCAACATGGTCTGCCTCTAATTGAAGGCATTCATCGAGAAACTCAATGATGAGGGGATGGGTAGACTCTAAGGGTGCAAAGCAGCTAATTGATCTGCTATGATTTGACCCTTAACAGACTTATGTCCTATAAACATGAGTTCAAACTCGCTTAGAGCAAGAACCCACTTTGTTGTGTGACCCGATAAATAAGGTCGACTCATGAGATACCGCAAGGGATCATATTTAGCAATGACATAAGTTTTTTGACTGAGCATATAATGGCGTAATTTTTGCATAGAAAATATGACTGCTAGACATAGTTTTTCTAATGTTGTGTAGCGGGTTTCATAACTAATTAAAGTTTGGCTAATATAATAATTAGCACGTTCTCTTTTCTCATCATCAAGTTGAGCTAACATAGCTCCTAAAGCAAAATCTGAAGCTAAAATATACAGGATAAATGGGCGATCAGGTCTAGGCGGTGAAAGCACAGGTGGGTTAAGGAGGTATTGTTTGAGAAGTTCAAAAGCTTCCTTACATTCGTCGTCCCAATTAAAAGGGACATCCTTCTTAAGGAGCTTAAGAAAGGGACCGGTTTTGTCCGCCAACTTATCGATGAAGCGACGGATAGCTTGAAGCTTACCTTGTAAACTTCGTAACTCAGATATATTGGTAGGTGCGGGCATATCAGTGATAGCCACAATCTTGAGAGGGTCAATTTCAATGCCACATAAAGAAACTATAACCCCTAATAGTTTACTGAACTTAACACCGAATATGCATTTAGTAGGATTTAGTCGGATAAGATATTCCCTTAACCGATCAAACACTGTCCTTAAGTCATTTAAATGATCATCTTATTTGATGGAATGAGCTATGATATCATCTACGTAATCATGTAGGATATCATGCATCATGTCATGAAAAATATAAGTCATAGCTCGTTGATAGGTTGCACCTGCGTTCTTTAAGCCAAATGGCATCACTTTCCAACAAAAGGTTCCCCAAGGGGTAATAAAGGCTGTTTTAGCCTGATCTTCAGGAGCTATCCTGATCTGATTATAACCAAAAAATCCATCCATTAGGGACATCATTCCACTCCTAGTAGTAAAATCAATGATTTGATCCATGTTTGGAAGAGGAAAATCATCTTTAGGGCATGCAACGTTAATATCTCTAAAGTCTGTGCAAACCCTAACTTTGGTAGCTTCTTTCTTGGTGACTGGAACTACATTCGAGATCCATTCAACATAATCAATAGCTTGTATAAAAACAACATTCAAGAGTTTTTCTAACTCCCCTTTGACTAGCAAGGCCACTTTGGGATGCATTTTTCTAAGTTTCTGTTTAACAGGGTTTAGCATCCGGATGGACTACTAGGTGATGCATGACTACGTAAGGGTCTAAACCTGGCATATCTTCATATGTCCAAGCGAAGACATCTTCATATTCTTTAAGGAATGCAATGTATTGCTCTTGTTTTTCTTGACTTAATTTTGATCCAATATTGATTATGTGGGGATTATCCTCAGTTCCAATGTTAACTTTAATGACGTTTTCTACTTCCATGTGTAGATCTCTTTCAAAATTAGGTGGGGCGGGTGAAACACCCAATTCTTGTAATTATTTTAAGGTTAACTTGGATAATTCATCTTGAGGAGTCGTGGCCTCAAGTTGGGCTATAGTAGGTATAGAACCATCAAAATAAAAACCATTGTGTAACATCTCTTCAACGGAGACATCATGGAAAATATCTCCTTCCAACTCATCATCGGATTCAACAATCATTTTAGGATAAGCTATGGATAGCATATTGCATGTAAATGGCTGATTTTTTAGAGGCAAATCATCACGCCCATCCAAATAATCTTGATAACATATGAGTTGATCATCATCTTCAAAAGGGAAGGGTTGACCCTTACTAGGAAATAGGCCCACACCACATCGGGCGGGCCATGGTTCTACCTCAAAGGGTTCTTTCATACCATCTTGGAAAGGTCCCAAGCCTTTCCCTTTATATCCCATTTTAAGCATTATAGGTTTAGCTTTAATATACTCATTAGTAAAATAACATCGAGCATATCCCTCATGATGAGTTTTGATGTTCCTGGGTATTCTTCCCTAGTCATATCCCTTATAAATGAAGGCACAACTCCCGACTTGGTAAGTACTTCCCATAGGTTGTGGGAGGCCCAAAGTACGAGGAGATGGCGACAAATTACTTAAGATAATGGAATTTTGCATAGAAGCATTTGTTTTTTCTGATATAAGAATTTTAGATAAATCAGGTAAGAGTTCATCAGAAAGAGCATAAGATGTAGAAGGATCATTCCCTATATCTTTAGATGTGGAAGGTATGATAGATGTAGATAATGTAGAGGTGTTAATAGATGGGTCTATAGGTTTTGAAATTATAGGGACGGAACATGAAGGATTGGTTGTGGATTTAAGATCTTTTTGAGGTTCTAGTGTGGTTTGTTTAGAAGATTGTTGAGCTATATATGAGGGTGAAATTAATGGAGGAGACATAGATGAAGTTATGGGTGTGTGTTTCACAGTTTTAGATGAAAAATAAGAATTAGGATGTGTGGATGACAGAGCAGGGCAAAATTGAACTCCAACAGGTTCTGCCAAAGCACACATATCAAAGGGTCTAGGATCACCATGGATAGTGACCAACTGATTTTTAAATTCGAATTTAACACATTGGTGTAAAGTTGATGGGACAGCCCACATTGCATTGATCCAAGGACGACCCAAGAGTATATTGTATGATGCGGGGCAATGTACAATAAACACGGTCATATCTAAGGTTCTCGGACCAACTTGCAATGGGATGGTGATAACTCCACACGTTTCTTGTGTTTCGTCATTGAAAGCTTTTATGATCATGTCGCTTTTCTTCATTTCATCACTTCTAAACCCAAATCTTTGGTAGAAGTCAAAAGTGCAAATATTTAGAGATGAACCATTATCAATCAAGACCCTTTTGACTGCTACATCTCCTATTAGGGCAGTAATATATAAGGGGTTATCCTTATGTAAACTATGTTGTGGTATATCTTTATCTCGAAAGTCAATACAATCAACTTCTCTAGTGATGATAGTATTGGCCATGGCTTCAGGTTGAATGTTTTGTGGTACCATCATTTGGCTTAATGTGAGCATCAATTCATCTCTATGGGTAGGAGAAGATCTTAATAAGTCCAAAAGGGAAATTCTGGCTGTAGTATTGGATAATTGCTCATTAATATTGTAAGGAGGTTTAGGTTGAACATTAGGAGCATGATTCCCTTTATTGGGATTTTTCAAAACAAATGGAGTTGATCCATCATTCTGATTTTGATCTTGTTGAAAATTTTGAGCTTGTTGTCTGGTAACGACTCCGATGGTTCCTACAATATTATTTTGTGGATGATGAATAGGTCTTGGTCTAGCGTTTATGGCTTGTTCATTAGGAAGGAATTGATTAGAAGAGGGTCGAGTAGTAACTCTTCTAGGAAATGGTTCTTCCAGAACCATAGAATCTGTGATAGGTTGAATAGGATCTGATTCATTTTCAGAACTATTCGATTGATTTGAGGTGATGTCTATTTCACTTTCAATATCCGATTCTACATCACTGAGATCCGATGTTTGAATATTATGTAGGGGCCTGGTCGTGACCATGGATAAAGTTGTGTCAATTTTTTGTAAATCATGATTAGGTAAATGTCCGCTAATAGTTCCTACATATCGGGTAGGAGGAGGGACATTATGATGCTCAATTTGATTGGCCACCTCTTTACCATGTCTTGGTAAAGGATGTTGAAATATATCTAATGATTGATTAGCATTTTGATTTTGATTTTGGGGAATGTTCTTTTGAGCATTATTAGGAGCATTTTGTTTAGGTTGGAAGGCTTGCACCTCCATCTCATTATTATCAATCAGATCTTGTATTTTATGTTTTAACCTTTTACAAGAGTTGGTAGAGTGTCCAGGTCCTCTATGGAAATCACAATGTAAATCGGCTCTGTATCTAGGTATGGTTGGATCAGGTTCCTGGATAGCTGGTAATTGAATCAAACCTCTTTCGAGTAATTGGGGTAGAATAGTTGATAATGGTTGATTCAATCTAGTAAACTCTCGAGGAGGTTTATCAAGAGGTTTCAATATAAATTTTTCTGTTGTCTTCGTTGTATTGATATTAGCAACATTTCTGCTATCAGTGACTCCATCACCTACAACTTGTTTGTTTTTATATTGATTTTTGGATGTTTTCTCATCATATTTCTTCCTAAGCTGGCCTCTCCTAATGAGAGCATCTTCTACTCTTCGAGCTAAGTCTATAGCCTAATCGAAGGTAGTTAAGGTAGCAGTTGATAACTCATAAGATATTTGTTCTTGCAAATTATTAATAAAAATGTCCAACATTTCCCTATAAGGTAGCACAAAGTGTAGTTTTCCTGTCAACTGCCTCCATCTAGCTAAGAAATCAGCAAAACATTCATCTTTGTCTTGTTTTAAGTTGTACAAATCTTTAATGGTTACATGCCTTTCGATATAGGCACTAAATTGATGCACAAAAGATTCAGCGGTCTCTTCAAAATTTCTCAAAGAATGAGTGGGCAATTGATAGTACCACTCTAATGCCATTCCTCCTAAACTTTTCGGGAACATTTTTAGTAATAACAAGTCATCATGTGATATATCATGACATGCTATCCTAAACATGCGAAGATGCTCTATGGGATCTTCAGTTCCTTTATATATAGGCAGGACGGGCATGGGAAAGTGTTTAGGGTATGGTTGTGCTACAACCATAGGATCTAGAGGTTGACTACACATCTCTCGATAATTGTACGAGGGACGGTAGGGATCTATCTGGTCCATGCGGGAAGCTAACTGTTTCACCATGGCTTCCAGATTACTGGTTTGCCCACCATATTGGTTCGGTAGGGCATTAATATGAGATTTGTGAGCATATGATGGAGGGACATGAAGATTAGATGCTATATTGCTATTGTGTAAATTTTTGGTAGGAAGGGTGTTATGAAGAAGTTTTGAAGTTGTATTATGTTGTATCCCATATTGTTGAAAATTGGTGTTTGGCTTCATTTTAGGTTTTTGTCGATTTGAAGCATATTGATCAATAGTTTGGCAAAATAAAGCAGTGAATGAAGGTCTCTTTTGTGTGGGAATGATTTTAGGCTCAATAACAGGTTCCTTAGGAGGTTGGGTAACCTGTTGTTTTTGCATGTTCTGAATTATAGTGGCCATATCCATATTGGATGGTCCAACTTTATCACTTTCTTGATCAACGAAAGACAAGGGATTAGTGTGTATGTCAAACATATGTTCCATGGCTGCTTGAGTGTCACTAATTTGTCCCCTATCAATACGAACTGCCATATTAAGAGCACCAATATTATTGTTGAAGAATTTCCAAAAATGATCTATGTTATCAAAAGTAACAGTTCCGTCTGGAGCCATTCTAGGGGATGAGGATCCTTCCTCTCTAACATTTTCTTGTTGTTCATTTTCTTCAGCCAACTCATCTTCTGGCTGTTCTAGAGTTTCTTCTTCTGGAATTGGATCCTCAGGAAGGGCATTTAATTTTTTGTTTTTCTTGCCTAACCAATCTTCTTCTTCTTCTTCTTCAGTTTGTTTACCATTCCTAAGTCTAGTCATTGTGCTTAAACTTAGATTTCAGAAATATATATATATATATATATATATATATATGCAACAAGCTTAAGAGGTATATATTTTAATTATATACCTACTATAGTATTTAAAATAAAATGTTTTGGTTTTTGTTATGTTTTTTGGTTTTTCTTGTTTTTTTATAACAATATTATAAAGATAACAAACAACACACAAAACGCAAGAAATAATAATAATGAAAGCAATGATCTAGTTTTCTATAAACAATTTATAAATATCATTAATGGGCTCGAGTTCTTCAGGAGTCATGAAATGTTCTTCTTCAAATTGGAAATTTTCTTTCAAGAATTTGACAAAAAGTGCTATAGTGATATTATCTGTTTCAGATTTTGTTTTGTAGAAGTAAAGCTCGTGGCAATACTCTCGATATAACACAGCTCTAGGAACTCTATTCCATATTTCCCTATCCGTAAGAATGACCTCTTGGTCTTCTACGTGACCTAGGAATTGGTGTATAGTGGCTGCGTTCTCGAGGTATTCCTCGAAGGTGAACAATTCTGAAGACACAAGAGCTCTCCTATAAGCTAACCACCTATGGCAAGCTCTCTGAAGTTCATGATAAAAAATGAGTTGATGAGGATCCAGGATTCTATCTAGGACAAGCCTCTTGATTTGTTTAAGTTCTGTTGACCTAGATGAAATGATACCTAGTCTCCTATTAAGTTCGTCCCACAAAAGTTGGTTTCTATCTGTTTCAGGCACACTAAGCACATAATTGATTTCTATGGCTGCTAATTGGTTTTCAACATTTATAGTAACTGCTAGTATTTTCTTAGGAGCTACCATCTAAACATGATATGCAACTTAGTAGTTTTCTAATGATTTTAAATGCATCTATGTTTTTGTTTGTTTTTTTTTGTTTTCATTTTCAAAAGGTTTTAGTTTCACGTCGGGTTCACCAAAATGTATCGTTCCAAATTTTTCGCACCCTTACCTTCAGGCTAAAGGATCCACGCCCGGAAGGGGGATGCGGGAAGGATGGGACAATACCTCGGACTGAGAGGCCTTTGGAAGGTCCCGCCTCTCGGGGGAGGTGTATTAAGGTGATTTTTCGATGGATGGTGGGTTCACCAGGAAACTTTTGAATGGCAGTTTCCACGCCTAGGTTGGGAATGTGTTTGATGTGTTCAATTTTATCTTTAATCATTCAAATCCTAGGTTTGGCCAAATGAATCTAAACTGTTCTATATGAAATGCAGATTTAAATGAATACAAAAAGTAGAATTAAACAGAAAACATAGAGAATAAGCTACAGGATCGCCTCTGATATGACAGGATCGCCTCTGATATGACAGGATCATCTACGATCAAACATGATCATCTTAGATCTGAAGAATTCGTCAGAGACCTACAATCAGAGAAGTAGACACAGAATACGAAAAATGCAACTATGTTGATAAAGGAAAATGATGTGAAATGATAATAATGATGTTAATAAGATAATCCCAAATAGAAATGCAAGTAAATTATCATGCTTTAATAGCTAATCATGATTTTATTATGTATTTAAGCTACATGGGTGAACTCCAGGATGCAAAATAGTAATAAGTCTAACTAATGCAAAGCAAAACAATAGATAATGGAGAAAGAATGCAAACTCAAGGCACTGATTGCCCCCAATGTTGACTGCAGTCAAAATCATCTCGAATTGGTGCGAGATCGTCCGAGATTGTACAGGATCATCCGCGACGATCTGAGCTTGCTTCGGCTGAAGAATGACAAAGTTCTTGCAAGAAAATTCGAAAAGGGACAAAGGCAAACAGTAGTCTAAGACATTCTAATGCATGTAAAACTCGAAGTGCAGAAAAATTCAGCCAGGGGAATGTCAAGGGGAGGGCCTAAGATTAAATAGGCATAGGAAGGAGGTTGGGAGGTTGGAGATCATCCCAATTTGGGAGATCTCCAACGGGGGAGGTCTCTAACCGTACAGACACACTTTTGCCCAGGTTAGAGACGTCGTTGAAACAGAAGCTAATTATGAAAAATTAGTTTTGGGACGAAATCGTCTGGACGTCCTAGTCCAAACAAAATCGTCCGATCTGAGGTGATATCATCTGATCGACGACGATATCGTCCAACGGTCACAACAAATCCTAAAAATGGTGCGGAAAACGAGGAGAGCGGTTTAACAAGCGGTTCGGGGTTGAAAATTTGAATTTGAATTATTACTAAGGTAATTTTAATTATTGCTAAGTTTTACTGCGCCAATTTTAGGGTGCTACAGGACATTTGGAGTAAATTAATCATCTTAGAATTGTTATGCTTCATTTCAATCCCTAATAAGGCCTACATAGTCGGACTGCTCCATGGGAATGAGATATTCATCGCAATTCTCCTATGATATTTTTAGCATATCATCGACAATATGATTCAACACATGCCTAATTGGGATTGATTTCATTTTGATTCCCTAAGAAAGCCTTCGTGGTTGGACCACTCCATGGGATAGAAATAGCCAATTACTATTAATAGTTGCAATCATAGCTGATTAGGACTTGCCAATATTCAAATGCTAAATCTTAATTTGTTCAAGATCATTCATAGTGGTCAAGCGACCTCGTCGCTTCATTTATTGTCATTACCCTTATCGACTCGTCGCTTGAGGTGGTAGTCATAATATCAAATCATAATCAAAGTCAATAGAATATCCCTTGATCGTATATCCATAGATCTTGTCAAAATTGCATTCGTATTATGAATCATTGCCAAAGACTATCATAAGTTTACCCTTTTGTTGGAGAAAATAGCATATATGACAATTTTTTTTAACTCTTTTTCTTTCGAATTGACAGGTGCGAAAGCCTACTTGGTATTGATGATATTCGAATGTCTTATGATGAGTGCAAAATCTTTCAAATTTAAGCCTTCTATCGAGTTAGAAGCAATTATTCTAGGATGTGCATCCTTTTGTTGAACCTGGGGTATCTAATGTTGATCCGACTAATGATCATCATGCAACCTATGACATAATTTTAGGAGGTCTAATTTTGCTCAGCATTGTTCAAAATCACAATGCATCTCAAAAGGGTATCTGTAGACACCTAAAACACGTCATGCCGAGGCGACTACTTATATGGGACATGCTAGAAGACCATATGGAAGACCTTTGGACAAATCCAAGGTATAGCAATGGTTTTTACCACTTATTTGGGCATCTTTGCCTAGTCAGTGCTAGCCACTGCTGACTCCTGCAGTTAGCAATGCTCACCGAGCATGTCATTTGCGATCAGCACTCAAAATTAGTCAGCCTTCATCTGACCCAAAGTTGGTTGCAACAACCAATTGGTTGCAGATTGGAGTGGTTTGAGTGAGGAAGGTTCTGGATCCTTCCATCCAACAAACTCAACTACCCAATATTGATCTTGGCTTCATGAGGAATTCAATCCTAGCCCCTTGGCAATTGCTATATAATCCCCCTCCAAATTGGGGAAGAGATATAGATAAGCTTTCAATAGAATGCAACGAAGCCCTATCAAATTTCATATTCACCTAGGTGCATTGAGAGGGACACCTTTGCTATACAATTGAAGATCACATTGCCATGGAGGTCTTAAGAGCCTAAGAGAGCCAAGAAATGCCAATTTGTGCAATCTGTGCACCATCTGATCAATTCAACCGCAAAATATATCAGAGGACATTGTTAGGATCCTCAATCCTAACATTATTAGTTAGTATTAGTTAGTATTATTAATCATTTAATTATTATATTATTAACTTATAAAGTGAACCATCACAACCCTTCATAACATGAACCATCATGTCTCTTCATACGTGAACCATCATGTCTCTTCACCAACGTAGCTTTAGGGTATATATATATATATTAGGTTGGCCATCCATATCAAATCATCCAAGAAGAAGAATAATAATCATAGATTCTAAGGAGGGATCCCCCTATATTGGCAAAGCGATTACAAGGGAGCCCCATTTGAGTGGCCTGCGATTACATTTACATTAATTTATTAATATTTTTATAGTAAGACCTTGGGGTCTTACCATTTGGTATCAAAGCCATGTGGGACCCAATCATGTGGGAATTGCTCAAAGATCTTCATCAAATCACTTTTATGCGTGAGTATCAAAATCGGTTTGAGGATATCACCAAACACAACATAATATTGGATGAATCAATTCTCATCAATGACTTCATTAGGTGATTAAAATAGGAAATTAGAATGGAGGTGACAAGGTTCAATCCCTATACCATGATGCAAACCTATGGATTGGCAAAATTAGCTGAAGATAAAATCAATGCACAACAATTAGGGAAACCACTTATGGAAAAATTGTCAACCACTTACATCGCTCCCAAACCTATGCATAATGGAAGGTCACAAAGCACTTACACAACCCCCAAATCTAACCAAACTTTACGAATTAAACATCTTAGCTTTGAGGAGATGAAGGAACGACGAGCAAAAGGACTCTATGATAATTCTGATGAACAATTTGGACCCCACCATAAATGTGCTACACTAACATTGTAGTTATTGAAGGAAGTTGATTCTTGTCTCTCCATAGAGCAAGCAGATGAGGTAGTTATGTCTGAAGTGACCAATGCATCTACTCACTACAATGAAGACAATGAGGTCGATGTGCAAGAAGTGATTGATGTACCAAGAAAGGATGAGGTAGACATACCCAAAGTGATCAATGCTAGCCAAACATGCACTCTACAAGACCTACACATACCTTCCTCACCAATAGTGAGTTCTTGCCATATGACCAAACCTATTCGGAACCAACGCAGAGTGACTACACACTCCTCTGTTGGCTCTACCAAGGAACCAAAAAAGGATATGAAATCATTACCATCACTTTTGATGCATCATTCTAAAGTATTTGACGAACCCCAAGGGTTGCCCTCCTATCCTGATCATGATTTTCGTAAGGAATATTCTACTATTGTTCTTTGCAACCCCTCGCTAATTCTTCATCCTTCTCGATATCCCTACCTACGAAAGGATGCCATTAAAAGAGTCCAAGAACTTACACAAATCCTTCTTGGAAAACAAAGGACAAAGCTTCTCACTTTGAGCTTTGAGGACAAAGCTCTTTTTAAGGAGGGTGGCATGTTAGGATCCTCAATCCTAACATTATTAGTTAGTATTAGTTAGTATTATTAATCATTTAATTATTATATTATTAACTTATAAAGTGAACCATCACAACCCTTCATAACGTGAACCATCACATCTCTTCATACGTGAACCATCATGTCTCTTCACCAACGTAGCTTTAGGACAGATATATATATTAGGTTGGTCGTCCATATAAAATCATCCAAGAAGAAGAATAATAATCATAGATTCTAAGGAGGGAGCCCCCTATAGTGGCAAAGTGATTACAAGGGAGCCCCCTTTGAGTGGCCTACGATTACATTTACATTAATTTATTAATATTTTTATAGTAAGACCTTGGGGTCTTACCAGACATAGAGGCGACCCTTGATCATCAATTTAGCAAGGTGGATCAGAGATTAAGCATGGATTTGGAGGGTAAACCTATTCAGAGCCCCACCATGGTTGTCAGCCATGGTGAACAGTGCGAGCCGCACATCAGACCTACAATGAGCACATGACTATAGATCCCCTTGTGCTCTTTTCTTTATATTAATTAGTTATATCATATTATGCTTAGTATAGGTTTAATTTGCATTTTAGAGATTTATAACCTGTTGAATTAGGCATTTAAAGTAGATTTACCTTCATATTTTCAATTTGGTAATTAGTGCAATTGTGGTTATTTCATGTGTTTATGCTTTCCATTTGATAAACTAACCCAATAGATGGATAATACTTGTTATCTAGCACATGTTTGATGGTGACATTTCATGATTAATATAGGTTTACCATGTTTTATTCATTTTCTTGATTACATGCTTGTTATGTTATATTTTGTGAAATATCCTCAAAAGGCCTCATCAAGAGAGGCTACCTTTGCTTTTAACGTACTTCTTGTTGTTTATTGCACATAGTACTAATAGGATTTTGGGATGCAATACATCAAATGCCTCTAATCGTGGATAATAAGGTCATCGACACCCTAGAGCAGTTCGTGTCACCCTAGAAGGAATTTGATTCACATCTACCCTAAAAGGAAATTAGATCTATTGTAATTGAAGTATCAAAATGGGTATCACTAAGAGGGACAAATATGTAACTTGACTCAATTTTTAATTAATAAATGATTCTTGTATTTTCATTCTCTTTTTTTTGTCAATTGGTGCATGTTTAGTTGTTATCTTTCTTTAATTGCAATAGATCCTATTAGGTGTGAGCCTTTTTGGTGGTTACACCAACAATAGGTTTGCATGAGCTCATGTGAATCTCCCGAAAGAAGATAGGTTTGCACCCTGGGGTGTGAACTCCCACAACAAACAACTTTAGAACTAAGAAAAACCAGAGGACACTGCATGCACCTAGATGCAAGTATTATGCTAATCCAATGGGTATCTTTCAATTCTGAGGTGAATATCATCGTTTGGGCTTGAAATCAATCTATCACATACGCTTGTTTATTTTAGTTAGTCTTACCCCTACTTTCTAATATAGATTTACATTTCACAAACATCTAATTAGATTTCCCTTTCTAAAGCATTAGCATAAATTTGATTTTGTGAGGAAGCAGTTAAGTAGATTTCAATTTCAAGCGCATCTAATTAAAATTTTAATTCCAAAAGTCTTACTTTAGATTTGGTAATCTGAGGATGCATCTAATCTAGATTTTATTTTACAAGCAATTAATCTAGATTTTATTTCAAAGGTAACTAATCTAGATTTCATTTCAAAAGAAATTAATTAGATTTTCATTCCAAAAAGTAGTAGACTAAATTTGTTATCATGAGGACGTATTTATTTAGATTTATTTCTAAAAGGTATTTTAGCATAGATTTATGTTCAAAATGCACTTAGTGTAGTTTGCTTCTGAAATAGTTTGGCACAACAAACACCACACACTCACCTTCCAACATAAATAGTGTAAGGATTCGCTTTCATCTCTAGTTCGAATTGAATTTCATCACCAATTCAACACTTGAGTTTGGTGAGGTTGGATTTCTACCCTCCACCAACTCGCCTCTTGTTTTAGTCACCATAGTAACCCCCTAGGTGTGATTCTTCTAGCATTAATACCCAACTAGTCCTTCCACTTTTAAGTTTTGGTTATCCAGATTTAATCACTGGAAGGTACCTTCAAAGTGGATTAGTCTTATAAATCCCCTTTACCATAGGGCTTTTAAAATAATTAGTGGGCGGAGCTTATCATTATTATGCATGCCTTAAATGTGAGGGTTAAGCTAAAGCCTTGATTAGGGCCGATAGTAGCACATTGATAGCGTGACCTCTCTTTGTGAGAGTATATTGAATCATTTGAGAATCTTGAGTCCCCCCATTTGGATACCATTTTACTATACCAGATTCCATCTAGGTAGCCATTCGCCTGTTGGACACAGTTCTATTGTGTGCACCTTTGGGTGTTGTAGGAGGTTCTATGCTGCAATATACCTATTTCAAATAGAATTCACCCATTCCTATGGTTTTTTCTTAGGGAAGTTGCAGTACTCTCATCAAAACACATGAAAACACAAAAGAAATAACATTTGCTTATTGTTGAGTCTCGAGAGAGTGGTTACAAAAACATGTTAAAATTGCTATAACTCACTAATTGGTTGTTCCACAATTTTACTTCCACAAAAAACACTACACTATCATTTTTAGGTGGTTCGCACCCCCTGTACGAATTTCTTGCACTCAGATACATTTGCACCCCTTGTACGAATTTCTTGCACTCAGATACATTCGCACCCCCCTATTCAAATGTAGATTCCAAGCTACAAAACTACACAAAACAGTCCCACACAACACATAGAGGATATACACAACAATCCATCATCTATCCCTATTTATTGATGTTTCCACAACCCCATGCGAATCCCTGGTCACAGAAGATATTCTCACCCCCTGTGTGAACCTGCTTTTCAGGTCATAGATATTCCACACAACACACAAACACCTTATAGAGCACTCATCTATCATCTATCTCTTATTTCTAAGGTTCGCATGACCCCATGTAAATATTTGGTATTAGGAGAGGTTCACACCCTTATACGAACCTATGTTTTTGGGAACAAAAAGTGTACAACCTAGCCATAAACATTCCTAGAGTCCATATTTCACATTTTTGCTATTACTGCACTATTGTACACATCACCATGTCTATTATGCATAGTTAGACATGTTAAGCCCTTTTGTCGTACCACTAAGGTTTCTCAGCAGACTGTCATAACCGTGGGTGCTTATTCTTCTCAGACCACTGATCCACCTTTCAAGTCTGAGAAAGTTGCTTCCATTGTTTAACCTGATCTATTGACCAAGGCCATGGCTCTTAACACTAGTCCTACGTCTCATGTCACATATTTGGCTTCATCTCATCTCTTGGATGAGACCTTCAAGGAGACCCCTCATTCAGATGATCTCTCCTCTCCTAATCCCCCATCCACTTATTTCCAGCCTGTCATATACACCCCTCCTAACCATTCTATACTTCTTATTATTGATGATGATTTCATTTCACCTCCCTCACCATTTGCCACCCATCCCTTTCTAGAGCATTCATCTCATCCACTTTTAGGGATGACTATAATGTCGTCATTTCCCAAATCATGCTCGATATCATTACTACTGTTCATACAATCAGTATGATCTATACACCTCCTTATTATATGCCACCCCTTTCTACATCCTCCTCTCACATCCCAACTTTATAGCAAGCCTCATAAATCTTTCAGCCCCCATCTCATCCATCCTCCTCATTTCCACCCTCGCATTCCTAATATCCATCTCAGTACTTCTAGATACTGGCACAATATTCATCCCATCCCTCATAGCAATTTTAACAACAAAAAGTTACCCCCTCTCCACAACCACCTCCATTTACACCCTAGTTTGCTACCCATACCCCTACCATTTACCCTCCATTCTCCTTATATGGATCCCCATCAACACCTTCTTCCTCATTTTTCTTACCTCTGCCACCTCCCTTTCGACCTCCACCATTGAACCCCATGTACCTAGCTAATCCACCACGTTATTCGATCCATATCGAATCATTTCTTGCCATTCCCTCCTAGCCACACCAATTCTCATATATCGCGATCCCTTCTTCAAACTAGTTCTCTTTCACCACACTCTTATCTCTTCCACCCCATATTCTACACCACCAACCTTCTTTACCTCACCACCCACATGGTCCTCTACCACTATTGTTCAGGCACAACTAACTTTCTAATATGCATAGCAGTAGTAGGCACCCATGCCTAACCAATAGATTATAGGGTATTATGCTCAACAACAACCACCACCCACACCCCAATATTTGTACATTTCACCACATCTATATTAGGTTCCTTTCCCCTAATATCCAACTATGTTGATCCAAATAAGGTTGTCTACTATCATCAATGGGAGGAACATCAGTTGCAATACCCACCATATTTGGATTAATTGTAGGAACCATCACAACCATTACCTTCATCTTTGTATGCCCCTCCATTTTTGGCTCCATCGAATACCACCACGGTGCTCTCTAGTGAATTTCAAGCTATGCAGGAACATATTCATACATTGTATTTACACACTATTATGGGCCTCAAAAACCCACATATGACGAATTATGTAATGAACAAATTAACTCGTCTATACTCATACACCCATATCCTTATCGATTTGAGATCTCTAAATTCAACAAATGTAAAAGTAAGAAATATCCCAGAGAGCACCTTAATAATTACTGTTTTTCTTGTTACCAACTTCATGGTAGTGATCCCCTTATGCTCCACACATTCACACTTTCTCTTGTAGTACAAGCATTAGATTGGTACAATAATCTACCTTGCCACATCTTATTTACATTTGAACAATTGGCCAATATTTTTCTAGAGCATTTTTCGATCAATATCAAAACCAATACTACCTTGTCAGATGTCTATGCTTTACACCAGTTTGATGATGAGCCCATTGTTGATTTTATCTCTCATTGGAGAGTGGTCATTTATGATCTTGCTTTTACTCTCCCACCTTCAGAGCTTGTCAAACTATTTGCCAAGAGTTTTCATAAGCAAATCTCTTAAACATTACAAATCCATCAGAGTCGACCATTTGAAGAAGCCATTGCCTAAGCCAAGTTTATCGAGGACATCAAGGTCCACACGGGTAAAATAAAGCTTAATCCAAAATAATATTACCCATATAATTACCGCTACAATTTCAATCCATATGTACTGCCCACTTCCAAGCCACCTCAAACCAATCAGGTTCTCCTAGCTTCTCCATCTCAAGCACCTCAATTCGCTTCATCTCAACCTCCACAATCCACACTACCTCGACCTACCAAAAATGCATACCAAGTCAACTCTCCCCTACCTTCCAATCCATACCAAGGTCGTAATCCTTTCCCTCCTCATCCACCACGCAATTAGGAACATTTTTCTGAGCCCATGTCTGCCTTATTTCATAGATTATATGATGGGGGTCTCATCACTTTACCTAATGTCTAGCCTCATGATCCAAATTGTCCACTCCCATGGGACCACAATCTATAGGTATTTTATGATTTCCATTAGCAGCATGACCACTCCCTTGAAGTGTGTCGTATTTTTTGCCATACTGTATAATATCTTATCGATCATGGTACCATTTTGGTTTCTAATCACCTCGCACTGCAAAATCAAAACTTGGGGATCTATCAAAATCCACTATTTGATCATGGGGGTAATCCATTGCAATTTGATTCATATCAGTTCAATCATGTCAATCGAGGTCCTTCTCAGTAGGGGTTTGTGGGTATGATCAATATCGCAACCCGTAATCAATGCTATCCACCCCTATTAAATCCCAACATCTTTCAACCTCTCAGCCATCGCATGTTGCACATCCATCAACCCCTCCACCCATTCCTCCTCCTATACCATGGATTGTCATCACTATCCATGGTAGTATTTCCCATCAACTCCATACTATCCTTGCAAGGTTATCCATCTATGACCTTCTCTAGTAATTCCAACCTCATCGTGAAGCCCTTGACTCCATTCTTCACTCTCTCAATCTTGAGACTCACGATACAGATGCTTTTTCCAACTTTGTTGGTAATTTTCAAAGATACCTACAACCTCCTATTAGCTTCCATGACCATTAAATCACTAAATTTTTAGGCGAGGGAGTGGATACCCCATTGCATATTCAATTCTCCATCAATATCGTCACTTATAAGCATTTTTCATCGACATAGGTTTATTTATCAACATTATTTTTACCATCACCCTTGGCCATCTTCATATTACTCCTTATCATCTCACTACTCCTTCTATGGACCTTTGAGCTTTTGATGGATCTATGCACCCTACCATTGGTACCATCGTCCTTCCCATTAAGGCTAGTGCCAAAACTATTTCCACTCTCTTCCATGTTATTGAAGGTGAGATGCAATATAACATCCTTTTGGGACACCCATGGATTCAGGACATGCAATGCATCCCCTCCATGCTACATCATTGCATCAAATATGTCCATCATAGATTGGTCCATTGCATCCCTACTGATAGTGACCCATTCAAATTTTGCAATATTATCGCCCTCCCACCAGGTCTACCCTTATCATCCATGCAATTCGCTCCCACCCCACATCGCTCTTTAGATACCACCTATTCAACATACTCACAGTCACATAACACATATGATTTGAGAAACATTGCATCATCATCATCAAATGTACCTCAACCTCCTAGCACACCTACTATTCCTACATTCTCACATTGCCCCTCTTCATCATTCACATCACTTCCCCTATTTACCTTTTTTGCTATACCCCCCTTAGCATCCTCATTCAAAAACCCTCCTATTCTTCCTACTCCACTTCCATCCTCCCATCATTTTGTGGCCTTTCTAGCATGGGGATAGGTAATTCCTAACCTACCAGTCACATATTGCATCCCAACCTCTCAATTCACCCATGCTAATCATCCCATCATTGGAAAACTTGTTGAGTGTTATAAGTGGACACAACGTGCTACCTGACTTGATGACTGGTTAGCCCAATCAAATCTCCCTAGTTCATCCAATTCACCACCCACCCCACCTACTTCCATATCTTCATCATCTCCACCACCTAGGGGGCCCTCCCCTCAACATGAGCGTATAATCCCTCCTCACATTTCTATACTCATGACCATAGATGGTCCTGGTGAGTATCACATAAGTAATGCTCGAGTTATTCCCTCCACCATCTAGTCCACCCATGACTTTGATCAATCCCATAATGTGCCCTTGACTATTGGGATAGTTTTTCCCCTTGGTTCACCCAAAAATTGCACAAATTTCATATATGGAGGACTTGACTCATCTGTAGAACCTCCACTGCCCCCACCACCACAAACCAGATTTTACGACAACCTTGACCACATGTCGAATCCTAATTTTTCCTAGCATTGTATTCACATGTACAATTGGTATGATTATGGTCTAGGAAGATATAAATAGGGGTTTCATACCCTCATCAATCCTCCCTTATGTAAACCCTGCTGATCGATCAAGAATTGATTACCATCCTACAACCTTAAATACCCTCGAGAATGATTTGCATAATCTTGATCTTGATCCCCTCGAGGTCCTTTTAGATGATGAATTTAAGCTTAATATTTTGATATATATTTCATCCCCTCATTCCATAATTGATATTCCATCTACGTTATTTCATCCTTATCCACCCCATGAACCCCTCCCCTCTTCTGAGGTTGAAGCCCTTGCCCATCAATTCACTAACCTATCATCGATCCACCCCTATAAGCTGATCCACCTCCTTCACCCCCTCCAGCTGTCTCATTTATTTCCATTCGTGAGAGGGCACCAATTTGAGGCACATGTTCTCATTCCCCTTTCCCACCTGTTGTGTTACACCCAAGCTGTAACCAACCATTTCCAGATTCACTACTATCCTCATTTGATTCATCACCACCTTCATCTTCTAATTCCACCATATCTAGCATCTCTATTAACATGATCTCTATTGAATTATATGCTCCACTCTAATATCCAAGCCATCCCAATTACGTTCCACCTATTGGCATCGACTTCATCGATTTCGACGACATCTCCTCCACACCTTCACCCGCTGAATTCCTTCCAACACCCCAGTTGTTACGATCCACTAATGCCCTTTTGCCCTTTGTTCCACCTCATCTACCATGGATTTATCATACAAATATTTATGTAGATGATTAATTCCAACTTCCTAAATCCATCGATGACCTTCATCTCATCCCCACACCTGCCCAACTTCATGATGGTGCTCACATGCTCATCGAGGACACTATTGAAGTTGACATTGGCAATGACCCTGTTCACCTCCACATTGTCTATCTTGTCGCTAGCATTTTCGACGATGATCGCGCCCTTTTCACAAATTTTCTTTGGCACTACATAATTTTTTTTGCATGGTCCTACATGGATATGCTAGGCCTTGATCCATAATTTATTGTGCACAAGCTAGTTTTGGATGATAATGCCAAACCTGTGAGACAAAATTTGCACTGTATGCACCCTACCATGGCACTTATGGTTAAATAAGAGTTACATAAACTCCTCGACGTGGATTTCATACAACCTATCAATTACCCTGAGTGGGTTTCAAACATGGTCTCCAAGAAAATTTCCAAGGGGGGTATCCATATTTGCACTAATTTTAGGGATATAAACAAAGCTTGTCCCAAGGACAATTTTCCACTCCCTAATATTGACACATTGGTTGATGTTACAACTAGACATGAAATTCTATCACTCATGGATGGTTTTTCAAATGATCAGCATAAGACCTCGTTCATGACCCCCTGGGGAACATTTTGTTACAAGGTCATGCCATTCGGCCTTAAAAATGATGGGGCAACTTATCATCGTGCAATGAAATATTTTTCATGATCTTATGTAAAAAACTATCAAGGACTATGTCAATGATCTTATAGCCAAATCCAAAACCTGTGGTAAACATCTTGAGGACCTACACCAAATATTTGATCGCCTTCTGGAACATAATGTTCGATTAAATCCAAAAAAATGTGTCTTTGGTGTTACCACAGGAAAAATCTTATGTTTAATCATTTCACAAAGAGGTTTCAAAGTAGACCCCCAAAAGGTACAAAATATTATTGATATGCCTTCCCTTACAAATCTTAAGTAGCTATGCAGCTTGCAAGGAAGAATCCAATTCAACCATAAATTTATCGCCTAACTTTTCGATAAGTGTCAGTCATTCAATCATCTTCTTCAAAAGGGGGTCCCTTTCAAATAGGACGATAAATGTCAAATCACTTTTGATGCCATAAAATCATACCTTACATATCCATCCATTCTATCACCACCCCATCCCGATCGGCCTTTTCATCTTTACATTTTCATAACTGATGTTGCTTTGGGCACACTCCTCACTCAAAATAATGAACTGAACCAAGAACATGTCATATACTATATCAGTAAAACTTTGCCTCACCATTATATTTACCACACAAAAACTATGATATTACATGATTAACCACACTACCTACGTCGTCTCTCATGATAACCCACTTCGCTACATGATGGGTAAGAGCTACCATAATAGTCAGACGGTTAAATGGATCATGCTTCTCACATAATTCAATATTGAATTCATTAGTCAAAAATCCATCAAATTCCAAGTCATTGCTGATCAGCTGGTTGATGCCCCTTTACGGAGTGATGCCCCATTACTCATCCAACTTCTCGATAACTCTATATTCCATACTATTGAAGCTGAGGAACTAGTAGAACCTAAACCAACCATTGATTTAACCCTATTTTATTATTGCTCTCATTATGAGCATGGAGGAGGTGCACGTATAGTATTTTCACTCTACAGGGGGAGCCACTCCCCTTTTCCTTCAAATTAGGCTTCCCTTGTACCAATAACAATAATGAGTATGAAACTCTTATCCTTGGATTAAAACAAGCAATATCAATGCATATTCGATGATTGGACATACATGGTGACTCCCTTCTCATTGTGAATCAAATAAAGGGATAATGGTAATGTCATTTCCTAGTCCTTCAAAAGTATAAACAGGTCGTCGAACATTTGTTGGCCTAGTTCAAGTGGTATGATATCACTACTACTCCTCATTCTAAAAATTTTTTTATCGATACTATGGCTTCTCTCGGCTCACTCATTCCACAAAATCTACTTTTCGACACAACTCACATGTCCATTAACACCCTCTTCCATTCTAACATTTCTACCAACCTGCCTTCTCATGATGATGGCATCAATATCATCGAAGTTGAATTGCACGACCCATGGTTTTCCCAAGTAAAATATTACATTAAGCTCAATATTCTCCCACCTGATATAAATCATATACACAAACAAGCTTTCAAACTACGCGTAATTCACTATACATTGCTAGGAGATATCCTTTATAAGCGAATTTACGATGACATCTTATTGTGATGTCTTGAACCATTCAAAGCCCAATGCATCACCCAAGAGTCTCATGACAGTACTTGTGGTGACCATTTTAGTGGTATGGCCATTACCAAATGCATTTTACACATGGGCTATTACTGGCCCACAATGGAACATGACTACTACGACTATGTCAAAAAGTGTATCAAATGCCAACATCATGCCAATCTTACACACTTGCCTTCGCAAGTCCTTCAACCTATTCAATAAAAATTGACCTTTTCACAATGGGGTTTGGATCTTATTGGAAAAATCTCTCCCACATCATCTAGAAATCACAAGTTCATCATTACAACAACTGAGTACTTTACAAAATGGGTTGAATCCATCCCTTTAATCCAAATGATCAGTCCTAAAATTGTTGATTTTATCACCCAACACATAATTTATCATTTTGGCATCCCATATAAGATCATCTCTGACAATGGTATCTCATTCAAGAAAAAATATTTCTATGCATTATGTGAGAAATTCAACATCCATCAAATATTTTATACTCCATACTACCTATAGGGTAATGGCCAAGCCGAAGCTACAAAGAAAATTATTTGCACCATTATTTGCAAGTCTGTTGCAGAGTCGCATTGCGATTGTTATAATCAAATGCCATTGGCATTATGGGCATATCGCAATAGTATCCACACTCCAATTGGGGCAACCCCATTTTATCTTGTATATGGCACTAAAACCATTATACCTTTGGAGCTCGAAATACCATCTCTACGGGTCTCTATGTAAGAATTCATTGATGATGAAACTGCTCTTCAAGCTAGGTTAGATCAGTTTACCCTATTTGATGAACACTGCATTCATGTTATTGAACATACATGTGTTTATCAAGATCATATTCGACATGCCTATAACTATAAGGTACACCAACAAGAATTTCAAGTTTGAGATTTAGTCCTCAAAGAGAAGCAACAAATTTCTAGCCAACTGCATCATCTTCGCGATAAATTTACACCCAATTGGCTAGGCCCCTACATGGTCACTCAACAATTCATATCGAGGGCATATATCCTTGCTACATTAGAAGACATTGTTGAACTTGAGCCCATTAACATTCTTCATCTTCGATCATTTTATGCCTAACAGCAAGTATTGCAGCTCATCATTACTTGTACATATACTTGTGATTACAAAAACAAACAAAAACAACAACAACAACAACAAAAACACAAAAACAAACACAATACCATTTTGGCATTCTGTAGCATTAGATCACATTGCATTTATGTTTAAATTCTACTTCACCCACATTTTCTTCCTTCTTCCTTCGCATCCTCTTCTTCTATAATGAATGTTGTATGGTCACACTTTGAGAGGCTACATACCTTTCATTCCCTTTCTTCTCTTCATTTCTTTCTATTTTCTTTTCCTTTTTTCTTATAAGTTGCTTCGAGTAGCTACATACCTTTAATTGGTTTCTTTTTCCTCTCTTCTTCTTCTTCTTTGTTTCATTTCTCTTCTTCTCCTTTTATTCTACCATTCTTTCTCTTCATTTTTTTCACCCAGCATCTTCCCCTGCACTTCATCGCCCCATTTCACTCCACATAATATTGGGGTAACCTTGCACTCAAATTCTTGCTTTCATTCATTTGCAGTATCAGATCATTCCCGTCATGCTTTGATTCACCTCCATACATTTTGGCATATTCAAATATTGCATTCATACATATATCCATACATAATCATTGTGAATACCATGCTTCGAGAATTAAAACACGTATATGCTAGCATAAAATATTTGGTGCCCAATCCTATTTTCATGAGACAAGATTATTGAAATTTTTTGAGTGCTTTACCCATATACAGTTATGTAATCAACCATCATCCAAAGTTGGCACACTTAAAAAGCATTTCCAAACTTCCTTTGGTTAACTTGCTCTCATTCATGGATTAAATTGTGCGTCCTACACACTAAGCAAATTTTGAAAACAGGGTTGGCTACACTATATGCATTTTGATTGCCTAGAAAAAATCACCTTGCTCACCATATCATTTACATGATTTATCTCAAACCTTAGGATTTACAAAAGGACAAGCTACAAAGCAAAATAAAAAGTGCAAAAAACAAAAGCCAACGCCCATACAAAAAAAAAAGAGAACCAAAGAAAGACAATACAGGGGAAAAAAACAAAAGGAAAATCCTCAAAATTATTATCAAAAAGGTTGAATCCTTGTGATCCTCAGGTTTATAGTGATGAGCTAGCCTACAGGCTAAGTTACAATGTAGCTAAAACCCACCCTTTTTCAAAATGGTTAAATGAACATCACCTTACACACACTAATCCATGCTTAAGGTCTTGTTTACCAAGATAGCCCAGATTTGTCTAATAAGATTTGCTTAGCTATTAAATGGGTTTGATTACTTAAAACTGTCTTGTTCGAATCCCTTTATAACACCTTCATATCCAACTTCCTCAAAAAGGTAGAATGGATTACACCATCTGATTCTTGCAAACATGCAAACACTTTCTCCTAGCAATACTTCTTCACACTTGCATTCACACCACATGCATATTCACTTTACATCGTTCCATATATCATATCCTATTTATATATATATTCAACCATTCCATATACATATGCAGTTATCCACTATCACATCTACATCATTCACACACATATATAATCAAAATCAAAAGCAAACATGCACATCAATGCAATTAAATACAAATTTCATAGAATATCATATATATTTGTATATAAATTAAAATATTGCCATCAGACTACAATAAAGTGTGTGTGCCCTTACGGGTGCATCACCACATGACCCTATCATGTACATATATCTATCTATAAAAAAAAATCCATACGGCTACAATGATTTGTGTACCCATATTGATACACAACTACCAAAAATAGCTCATCATATGTACATCCATAAAATTACAAAATGGTAGGCCAAGTCTACATCACTACCCTCACACCTCCCTTATGTATTCTACCCCACTATAGTCTCTCCACTCCCCTCATCTACCAAATTCTGCTTTACCATCACCTGTGCTAACTGCGCATCCTCCACCTCCACTACTGCTAGTACTTCCATCCATATCAGTGGTGCCAACCCTACTACCTATGATTTTGTAGGTGCCAACATCTGCTGACTCCTCCTTACCATCGATGGTTAACTTCATTGACTTTGGTGCGAGTGCACCTCTAAAAAATAAACTAAACCCAAATAGGATATAACAGGTGTCTCACGCATCAGCAATTCCCCCTCATACCTTGACTTATTTGTAGCCTCATGTTGGCTGTTACTAATCCCATGTTTTCCTACTACAAATGCCCCACCTCTACTCGTTCCTTATCCAAGTATGGCACTATCACCTCCAAGCTCTCAATTTCCCTCATCACTCATCTCTTAGTAGCCTCTATATCATGTATGTGCTGCTCTAACTTTGTGACCATTGCTATATGACTGGACTTCATGACCTCTATCTCAGTCCTAGCTACATTCAACAACCCTTGCAGTCACTCAATGGACTCAATCATCTCCTCTCACTTTGCCCTCGTAGAATCCTATTCACCTCTGAGCAAATATCACTTGCCTATGAGTGAATCTTGCTCACCTTTGAGCGCATCCTGCTCCATCCTTAATGCATCCCTCTCTTCCATCACCTACTACAAATGAACCCTAGCCTCATATCTCTCCTCCAAGGTGACCCTCAAGTCTGCCTCCACCTCCTACATCTCATCCTCCAATGCTAAGTGATCTATCACACAATCCATCTTTGTGTCCAAAATTCTATCCCTAAGCTTCTTAACCTCCCCTCGTAGCTGGTGTATCTCATCCTCAGTCACCATCACCTCCTGTAGCTTTACCACAAAATAAAAGTCATCGAACTCTATTGGTGTATCCCCACCAATACCACCCTCCTCCATCACTAGTAAATAACTTATAAATCATCAACAATGTCCATCATAAGTACATCCTCCATTACTATTGCACCCTCTATTGTTCCCTCACCCTCCTTTGTAGATGGCCCTACATCGTTCTCACTCACAAAGCAATCTCACTCATCATGACGAGGCCTAACTTGCCTAATAAATTGGTCTAACTCTGCCTCCTCATCCTCATATAGCTCAGGTGATCCCATATCCCTATGTTCACCCATCTATCCTAGCGACACTAGCCTCATACCACCTAACAATACCCTCATAGGAAACACTCCTACCGCCTCAACCCATCCATCCACCACATCGAGCACTGGCTCCCATCGTTGTTTAGACCACCATACATCATAATATGGTGTGGTCCCTACATTATCCATATCAAGGACAACCAATGGCTCATCAGGTGTCAAGTCAAGTGGTGGTACCACTAGCTCTAGCCCTATATCCTCTACCACTTTGAAAATCACTATGGACAGATCTGGTCGCCCCTACCACAACCCAAACTATCATCCCATGAAAATGGAAAGTACTCTATCTATGATAGGTACTTCCCCACCACCCATAATCCCCACATGATGTGAACTAATTGCTCGACATCCTCAACCCAATCAGGTGCTCCTTGCCATGGCCTCCATCACACCCAATCCATCCTCAAATCACCAAGATACTCTCAGTGATACATTAGATCATCCTCATGTAATCTCTTCACCCTCCTCTCCATATCTACCCTCCACCTCATCGCATAGGGCACATTGTGCCCATCTATAGTATGTGCCTCATGCGACAAATATACTGGCCATAAAATTAGGATATACTTCCAAGCCCACACCTACAGTAGTGGGTTAACACTGATCCCTTTTCGCTCTGTTCTCACCACCTTGTGGAACTCTTTGTACACATGTGCCAATAATGTGGGTGCCCATGCATATACTATGCTCCTCTCAACCATGTCACATACCATACCCATCATATTCCAAGGGAATCTCATCCCTAAAGTATCCGATAAAGCATGGCTAGCAATCATCAACATCATCATTGCATGACAATTAGACAGGAACTTCTTCTGCCAATACTTTGCATAGTCAACCCCACCCTTTACATCCACCATCTTCCATTGATTTCCAAATGTCCTCTCAACAATGCCATCTCGTGCATCCTTCTTCATCGCCATCACTGTAATCCCCTCTATCGGCAACCAATAGATGCAGTATATTTCCTCTAAGGTCACTATCATATCCCCTTTGGGTAGGTGAAAGGTGTTCTTGTTAGGATCCCACCTATCACATAACACAGAAATATACGTGTGGTTCACATGAACCTCGTGCATCTTCCACACACCATACAGACCAACCACCCACAACCACTCTCCATATTTTACACACCATACATCCTATAATACCTTTCTAAATTTTTGCAGCTGATGTGCAAATATCTTCTTCACCTGCCAAAAATCACACATCACATGTCAAATATCACTTGTAGTTTTTTAAAAACAACATCATTGTAAATAACAAAAATACATGCATTTTATTTTTCTAATTTACATAGACAAATTTCCTCATTTGTATATTTTTCCATCACATTGTAATTCACCTCATTTCGTACATACATTTTATTTTTCCAAATTGGTTAAATTTGCATTAAAAAAAAACTTTCACACGACCCCTTGCAAATTTGACCATTTGCACGCCCTCATGTGAACCACCTAGTTCACATGACCTCGTGAAAACCTCTATTTAAAAAAAAAAATGCAAACACAAATTTTCCCACCAGCCCACAACCCATGCATACATCTCATGCATGTGAAAAACAACAAAATCATGCTCAAAAAGGCAAAAACGTACAACACCCCTTCACACATGCACACAAAATGAGGTCATAAAACAACAGTGAAAACAATCAAACAAGCACAGATCTAGATACCCACTTGGTCCAATAGCATTGTCCACTTGTCATTTTCCACATGCATGCACTTTCCAATCCAAAACCACACATCCCATCCCATTCACGCTTTCCTAGGGTCAATGATACTTGCATGTAAAAATAGAAAACACCCTAGGCTACCCATTTGGTATTTTTTACATAAAGTGCACCCCATCCACTCTCATCTATATTCCATGTCTAATTTACTTCATTTTACATAAATACACTATTCTTTTACCCTAATCAATTCATACGCTAATTGAGAAAGCATAATACACTTGCCTCTGGCATCATTGTCCTCACACTCGTACTTGTTGACACACTTGCCATCACATCTCGTTCGATACACAATTTGGTAGCACCTTGATTCCACGTCTCTTTACAACTAATTTTTCTTCTTGTTTGTACGTAAATAACGTCAAAAATAGTGTTTCAACATTTAAATGTCTTTCATGTAGATTCTCACGTCACATGTGCAAATTGACAGGTTTGCACGACCACGTGTGAACCATCCCTATTTGCACGACCCTATGCAAACCTATATTTCCCATCCAAATTCATCATCTTTGGCCTCAAATTCCTCTTGGATTTCTCCTCATTCTCATTTTTTATTTTTTTTCCACTCGAAATATCACTATTTCTTCTTCATTAACATCAATCGCTTCATCGTCGATCCTCGTCTCCTCCATAGCCAATTAATTTCTTGAGGGGGTAGTCATCTAATGCATCAAAATCTACCTTGCACATGATCAAACAACCAAACGTCCAATCATGGATACAACAAATACCTAAGAAAAATTTTGCTGAAGATTATCTCAAATCCTCATGATAGGGCAGATACAAAGTGAAATTTCTCTTCTAAATTCAAAACTCCAATCTAAAAAAAATCAATTTTTGATAAATCTCAAAATGCCTCTGATTGTAGATATCTCATGGATTCCAATATTCATAGTGGCAGTCATAAGACAACTTGTGAATGAAGCTCCTAAAAGCTCTACCCCACGACTCCAACGAGTTGTCAAATATTGTCAAAAGAGCTCATCAATCAATCAAAAAACAAAAATTTAAAAAGGCATTTGTTTCTTCCACAATTGATACATCTCAAGTTGATTATAATACAAGGTAATCTTATGCCTTCCCTTAAAAGCAATCAATCATAAGCTATTTTTATCAATGCATCTCTCTCACAATCATCCATAAGTCATCAATCACAAATTCTTTGCCTTCCAATCATTCCATCAATTCATATCATCATTTTGTGGCACGATAATTAGGTGGAGCAATAGTAAAGTATTATTAATTTTCAAAATGCAGTGTTTATAATGATTAAATAATAGAATAATTAACTGCCTTAGAAAACTTAAAGAATAGATAGGGAAGAAGAAAAATAGGGAGGAAAGGAGGAAAGGAAATAGGAGTCAAACTGCCTACCGTCCATGCCATCCAATCTGCCCAGTCAAATGTCATCCAATCTGCCCAATCAGTTGTTGTCCAAGGAGGTAAAAGGGTAAGGTCCAAAGATTACCGTTGTCAAATAATTTTTTTACCTTTTACCGCTTTAACTTCCAACATTCTCCCCCTTAAAGTTGAGAGGACTGAGTATACAGTTTCTCAGCTTTATATATTGAGCTTTAGCTATACCTTTGGTGAAGATGTCTGCAATGTTATCCAAAGTATTGCAATATTGAAGATCAACTATATGCTATTCCACCATGTCTCGAATGAAGTGATACTTCATATCAAAATGCTTTGATCTACTATGGTGTATTGGATTGTATGCCAACTAAATGGCACTTATATTATCACAATACAGTCGAGTTGGACCACTTTGACTTTCTCCAATCTCTTCAAGGACTTTTCTCAACCATAGGGCTTGAGTACTAGCATGTGTGATGGCTATATACTCAGCCTCAGTAGATGACAATGCTACAATAGTTTATTTCTTAGAACTCCATGTAATTAGTCCTGACCCTAGACTAAAACAATTTCCTTATGTAGATTTCTTATCATCTATATTGTTTCCCCAATCACTGTCACTGAAGGCAACTAATTTCACATAATTACATTTTTGGTAATGGATTCCAAAATCCAATGTACCTTTTACATATCTTAATATTCTTTTAGTTGCTTGTAGATGCAGCTCAAATGGACTTGCCATAAACCTTGAAACTAGAGAAACATCATATTAATATCGGGCCTTGTGTTGGTGAGAAATATCAGACTCCCAACCATGCTTCTATAAGTGGTCATGTCAACCTTTGATGCTCCGTCGTCCTTGCTCAATTGGATCCCATGTCCAGTTGGAGTTGCAACTGATTTGCACTACTCCATGGAAAATTTCTTGATCGTGTCTCGAGCATACTTGTGTTGACATATGAAGACCCCTTTTTGATTGATGCACTTCCATACCTAGGAAGTATCGCATTAGACCCATATCTTTCATATCAAACTATTTCATCATGGAGTTTTTGAACTCCATATTCATTTTAGTGTTACTACCCATAAATATTCGATCATACACATACAAACAATCTATGAGAATGTCTACTACATGCTTTAGGTAGTACAAATTTGGTTCACTTTTACTTATTGTGAATCCATACTTGTTGAAATAGCCATCAATGCATGAGTACCAAGCTCTTGGTGCTTGCTTGAGGCCATAAAGTGCTTTTTTCAATTTATAAACAAGGTTCTCATTTCCCTGTTCTTGAAAGCCTTGAGGTTGTTGAACATAAACCTCCTCTGTCAAGTATCTATTTAAAAAAGCACTTTTCACATCCATGTGTTGAACATTCCATCCTTTATGGGCTGCTAAGGAAAGAACAGGTCTGATTGTCTCTTGTCATGCAACTGGAGCAAAGGTTTCCTCATAGTCAATGCCAAATTTGAGTAAAACATTTTGCTACTAGTCTCATCTTATGTCTCTCAATGCTTCCATCAGCATTGTATTTGGTTTTGTAGACCCATTTACATCCAACACATTTTTTTCCTTTGGGTAGATTTACTAGCTCCCATGTATCATTATTCTTTATAGAGGTTATTTCCTCTTTCATGGCTTCTTGCCATACATTTTGAGTACAAGCCTTCTCATAACTAGCTGCTCTAGTTGAGCATTAGCCAATAAAGCATAATTGACTACATCTCCCCTAGGATCATGGGAGTCATCATCCCCATACAATTGCAAACTTTCAATTTGTTGCAAAACTGTATTCATTTCACTAGCTTGGCTTCTAGTAAATCTTATCTAGAAATTATGATCCAACATTTGAAAAGATGGATGATGTTGTAATGTTCTTTTACCTCTTGATGGAGAGTCTCTATCAATTTCCATCGATGAAGAACTTACTAATCTCTGTGGAGAAGGACTTGGAGTGGTAGTTGAAGTACTTGATGTAGTACTAATGTATGGGCTTGGAGGGGGTGGTGTGCATTTGTTTTTCTTGGGAGACACTTGTTGTACCTATGAAGAACTTACATTTTGGGACTCATCATCAACAAAAATTCTTTGATGACCCCATACTCCCCCTTCATAAAAAATTACATCCTTGGAGAGTACAATTTTATGAGTCTTGGGGTTGTAGGGTCTATATGCTTTTGTAGACTCACAATACCCTATAAATATACAAGATTGAATTTTGGGATAAAGCTTCTTCCTTTTATCATCAGGAATGTGCGCATATGCTAAAGAAGCAAAAAATTTGAAGTGCTTTACATTTGGTTTCTTTTCGTACCACCCCTCATAAGGAGTGACACCATATAAACTATAATTTGGAATTCTATTTAGAATGTATACACTAGTTCTTACAACATCAGCCCAGTACATATTAGTTAGATGCTTAGTCTGAAGCATCGTTCTCACCATCTCAACTATGGTGCAGTTCTTTCTCTCTACCACACCATTCTATTGTGGGGTATATGCAGTGGTGAATTACCTTTTTATCCCACTTGCTTTACAATATTTCAAGAATACTTTTGAGGAGTACTCACCTCCTCGATCTGTCCTAAGACATTTTACATAATTCCCACTTTGATTCTCTACATTTTTTTTGAAATATATGAAGCAATCAAAAGCTTCATCTTTATGTTTCAAGAAATAAATCCAACACATTCTAGAGAAATCATCTATGAAAGTGAGATAATAAGAATTATTTTTGAGACTCTGTGTTTGCATTGGACCACAAATTTCTGAATGCACCAATTGAAGTGGATAGTTGGCTCTCCACGCTTGTCCTTTTAGAAAATTTGACCTTGAGTGTTTTCCCAAAGCACATCCTTCACAGAACTCCTTCTATTCTTTGATTTTGGGAATTCCTATCACCATAGCTTGAGAAGTGAGTAGTTTCAATCTAGCGAAATTAAGGTGACCATATAGAAAGTGTCAAAGCACACTTGGATTTTTTATAGCTACATTTGCAAGTTGAGCTCCTCCTGGCTCATGAAATTTGAGAGGGAATAACCGATTCTTGGTCATGGGGACCTGTGTGATGACACAATTACAATTGTTTTTATCAAAAATGATACATTGTCCTTCATCAAATACAAGTTTATAATTGTTCTCCATCATTTTCCCAATGCTTAACATATTGTGTTGGATCTTTGGAGTGTAATAGATTTCATTCACTTTATTTAGTCCTTCTTTGGTTGGAACCTCCATGGCTCCAATTCCCTCTACTTGCAATGCTTTATCATCCCCTAATTTGATTTGGGATTTATAAGTGGAATCTAGAGTTGCAAATAAATTTTCTTTGCCACTCATATGATTTGAGCAACCAGTATCTAGAATCCATGTGTCATTTAGATTCTATTCTGATTGTCCATATGAAAGAAAAATATTAGAGATATCATCTTCTTCTCCATAATTTCCATATTGACTACTACTGCCTTGTGAAT
Organism: Wollemia nobilis; assembly: GCA_028583015.1. Classification (NCBI taxonomy): domain Eukaryota; kingdom Viridiplantae; phylum Streptophyta; class Pinopsida; order Araucariales; family Araucariaceae; genus Wollemia; species Wollemia nobilis. The sequence goes on from JAQPPZ010002370.1 coordinate 3,116,551, forward strand.
ATTTTGACCAGTAGTCGTGAGCAAAGTAACCTAGCTTACCATAGTTGAAACAAGATATTTTGGACTTGTCACTTCCTCGCCCTTGATTTACACTTTGTCTTGGATTTCCTCCTCGATTTTGATTTCCACCTCTATGTTGATTTCCTCCTCTTTATGAGTTGCCTCCTCTATTGGAGTTGCCTCCTCTGTTCTAGTTTCCTCCTCTATTTTGGTTGCCTCCTCTGTAGTTGCCTCTACCTCTACCTCTTTGTTGTCCTCTACCTTGACCTCTTCCACGTCCTCTTCCATTGTTTTCATTGGAAGTGAAGGCCTTCTCGTTGCCTCCATAGCTGGTTGAAGGAGATTCTAGAAATCTCTCTTCATGTGACATTAACGATCCAATTAATGCATCGAATGTTAAAGTGGAAAGATATTTGGATTCTTCTATAATTATGGCAATATGATTCCATCATTGTGGAAGTGTCTGCAACACTTTTGTTACAATTATCTTAGGCTTGATTTCCTTGCCAAGTGTAACCATTTTATCAACAATTGCTTTTACTCTAACACAATAATCATCAAATTTTTCATCATCATTCATTCTGAGATTTTCAAAATCTCTTTTTAGTGTTTGAAGCCTCACTTGCTTCACTTGATTACTGCCCTCGAATCCATCACTCAAATATTTCCATGCAGCTTGTGCAGTCATACAGGCGACGATTCTAGGAAATATACTTTTCTCCAACGTTGCTTGGATATGAGAAAGAGCAGAAGAGTTGCTCTTTTGTCCTTTTCATGTTTTCTTGTCTGCAGCACTTAGTGTTGTCTAGTCTGAGGGTTCTGTGTAACCCTCTTCTATTATGTCCCACAAACCTCTTCCTATGAGCAGGATATTCATTTTTATAGACCAATACTCGTAGTCATAACCGTTGAACTATGGTATAGGTAAACTGTTGTGTGAGGCCATATTTACTAAAAAACTCTTTTTATTTCACAGTTACAATAAAGCACTCTATTTTTCAAAGAAGGAAGGAAGAAGAAAGAAGAGATTACAAATTTAATTCAAATCTGACTTGATTTACTCTACATTGATTTCTTGTTACTCTTGCTATGGGGATGTTATCTCTTGATTCACAAAATTTTCTGCTACTTCTTCTTCGTCATCACTTATCAATATTAGGCTAGAGATTTTGGTTCTAAAATTTCCATTGAAATATTGTAGTGTGTATATTCTGATTCTTGTGGTGCAGCTTGTATGGATTTTTATTGTTCAAATTGACTCCTGAAAGAGTTATCTTCAAATTCTACCTTGTACCCTGAGTCAGAATGCCTTTGATATGCAATTACTGCATTTTGAAGTTGGTTAAACACAATGTTGAGCCCATAACCTCTTAATTTTTCGTTGAATCTCTATGCACCTTCTCTTGCTAAAATTGCACATAAGGCATGATAACAACCATTTGGCCTTATCATCAATACCTCTTTACAATTTTACAATTTTGATCCTTTATCTCTTTTACAAAACAAACTAAACATCTTAGGCTTATTACACAAGATTTCTACAGTTTGTGATTCCTTGAATCAAGTGAAAAATGTACCCTTCTATTACAATGAATTGCCTCTTAGGAAATATTCTCCTTTTATAGTACTAAAAAAAATCTATATTGCTATTTAATAAAAATAATAATTGCCCTTTAAAAAATAATTTTTTTTTAAAAACACCTATATTTAATTTATTAAATATAATATAAATAATTAATTTAATAATATAAAAAAAAATTCAAAAAAAAACTTAAAAAAAATTTAAACCCTTGCAGGAATCGAACCCGCAACCTATCTCCTTCAACAAATCATGCTTACCAACTCGACCACCACTGTCGATGAGAACCAAAGGCAAAGAACATCAATTTCAAGACTTCTGATTTTTGCTTTCATAAAAAAATAATGAAAAACGTTACCATCGGGTTTCGAACCTGCGATCTGTCAGGGGCAAGTGCCTTAAGGCTGGCTCCTCAAGCCAATCGAGCTGTGTGGCTCGATGGGAAGGCAAAGGAGGCTTACCTCCATTATCCTATCATAGCTGCACATAAGAAAAAACAAATAAATTAAAGGGACTTTAGTCCCACATCCACTATGTGATGTCGTTTGAGGTGTTTAAAACCCTCAACACACACAATGTCACTCGATTACCTTTGGTTAATCAGTGACCGCCCTTTTACCTCCTTCTCAATCCTGTCTCTCCTTGCCATGTCGGTTGTTGCCTTTGCTCACCACATAGCCTATCTTCTGGTCTACCACATCGCCTGTTGTCTGGTCTCTAGTCTACGTTGGCCTTGCTCTCTCCTCGCCACATGTCGATGTCTGGTTGGCTTCTCCTATGGTTTGCTCCTCGCGTACTCTCTATGCGGGCCTTCTCCCAACCTCACCTCGGTTGCCTCGGTTCATGTGATGCAGTCCCTCTCAACCTCACCTCGGTTTGCATGTTGTTGGCCTCCTTCGACCTCAATCCACGGGCCCTCTTCAACCTCACTCTGATACCAAATGTGGCACGGTAGTTAGGTGGAGCAATAGAAAAATGTAAAGTATTATTAATTTTCAAAATGCAGTGTTTACAATGCTTAAATAATAGGAGAATTAATTGCCTTAGAAAACTTAGGGAATAGATAAGGAAGAATAAAAATAGGGATAAAAGGAGGAAAGGAAATAGGAGTTGAACTCCCTGTCATCCATGCCATCCAATCTGCCCAGTCAGATGTTTTCCAAGCCATCCAATCTGCCTAGTCAGCTACCGTCCAAGGAGGTAAAAGGGTAAGGTACAAAGCTTACCTTTGTCAAACAATTTTTTTACCTTTTACCGCTTTAACTTCCAAAAATTTTTGTATTAAATCATGTTGTCACATAATCTAGTACAAAAAAGGGTAAAATATAGACACCCAAAAGTCACACATTGTCCCTCTCCTCATCTTCATGGTCAATCAATTTGCAAAACCCTAAAAAATTGCATAAATTGACTAAAAACACTATTCATTCATCAAATACACTATTCACCATCCTTAGCCCCCTTGGGCTAGCTAAGCCCTTTCTTATGCTTGATCCTAGGTCCTCATGTGACCCCATGCCTAACTCAACCAAGGTTGAATTCTCCACCATGGTCAAAAAACACTTTATGGTAAAAAAATCAACATTTTGGTCAAAATATACTTTATGATTAATCACATGCTTAATTAAGTCTAATCTTGATTTTATTTAAGCCTTCCACCTCACCTAGTCTAGCCTATCCTAGCCTTACCACCTCTCATCTAGATATTTCTCCACTTCACACTCCCCAGGGTCATAATTGAAAGAAGGAGACTTTTGCATACAAATGAAAATTTTTAATTAAGAGATATTTTTAAAAATGTGTCCATAAATACCAAATGGATATTTTTAGCCAGGTCATTATGATTTATGGATGGGTGAGGGATTCTCTCACCCAAACCCATTTGTGAACTAGGACACCTCAAGAGACACCTCTTAGGTGGACACCTCACCATAGGCACCTCACAAGGGACACCTCATCCCCTCCCTCTCACCTTGGCCAAGTCTATAAGTAGAAGGCAATTTCCACCATTTTAGAGACCACCACTTTAGATTACAAAAATTCTGCCAAAATTTCTCCATATACTCATCCATCACACATCTATCATCTATCTATCGTATTCACACTGCCATAATAGTTTATGTTTCTTTCATAATATTCCTTGCGATTGAGATATGTTATCAACATTAAAAAGGACATTTTTTGAAAGTAACCCATCAAAAAAGTGAAGAAGCAATAAAACCTGGACAACTCAAAAATTGATCTTGCAGATTCAGTCACAAAAATACAGGTTCACATGCCCCCGTGTGAACCTACCGGTTCACACCAAGTTCGCACCCCCGTGCGAATATCTGCTACAGCAAACAATGATCATCCAGTAGGTAAATATGGCATATTTTAGGGTTTTTTATGTTGTTTTTATTAGTTTTTATTATTTTTTAAGCTTATTTAAAGAGTCTTTTGTCTGTATAAACACAAGGTTTTATTGATGCAAGCCCCCAAATGCTCTAACCAACTTTTGCATGTCAATAGGTACACAGAATACATCAATCCAGTGGTGGCACACGAGCAAGAATCCCATCAGCACTAAGGAATGTCAAGAATACAGGTCTTGTTGCCTTTGTACTCATCTAAAAGGGCTTCGCTAGGGAAGACCCTATTGTAGCCTTCAGGGCAAGAATTGTAAAAGGATATCAATCTGTAACCTCCTTTATCATTTCAATAACAAAAGCAGTGGATTCTATAATTGTGAATGAGAATTGTAGTGTCTTTTTATTGGTTTCAAAGTGTTATATTTGTAGACCTAGAACTTAAACTAACAAGTTGTTGCCCCTTCATCGCAACTCATCAAAATTGGTAATGAATCTTTTAAACATCCTAAAAACATATTACAATGTACAAAATTATGCAAAGTCTTATAGTTTATTTTTCACGACTCCATAACATGTTATACTTAAAGAAATATTATTTATAGCTTATTGTCATAAATAATATTTTATTTTTGTTGTTGATATATTACTTGTATATCTAAAGAGGATTACCAAACATGCATAAGCCTTAAAAGTCATTTCCAAAAATGGTGTATACCCAACATTGATATAATTAAAATATCAGGTGTCTAAATAGAAGCTGGCAAGTTGCCTCCTATTGAGATTCTATCCCTTCCAATGTTTAAGAATTATACTAATGGAATTCCAGCTCCTGTTTTATATATTAAGAACTTGGAAAAATATGTAATTGTGGGTGACTTACACTTCATATTTGGGTCCCTTTTTGAAAGCGTGGAGGAATCCAAATCTGGACTTGGCATAAATTTAATGCAGGAGGGTCGAATAAGGGGCCAAGCATTTGTAACTTTCCCATCTACATAACTTGCAGACCATGCATGGAAAATGGCACATCAGTATGTGTTAAAAGGAAAGCCAATAATAATCCAGTTTGTGAGAAATTCTTTAACTGGCAAAGTGAATTTAGAGGGAAATATGAGGACAACATAGGCACTCCAAGAGCTTGTTGATCTGAAAAAAACAAATTCAACCAATAGATGGTGAATGGAGATATTTTCTTATAGCACTGGAGTCATATTGGTTGAGGATTAAGTATACGGTGCAGCTATGTTATTACAATTATATTTTTTAATCTATTGGAAGTGCAATTTATTTAAGCAAGCAATAATTTTAGAGGTCTTCTAAAGGTCAAATATGCTACATAGGCCCTATACAAAAATATTGATGTTTTGAGTGTCACACATCACTGTTACAAATGTGTATTGTAGGTCTGTAGAGCATCTAGATACAATAGTATGACTGATAAATGTCAACTATTATTTCTATGAATTTTCCCTCTATGGATACCTATGAATATTTTATCTTTTTTACTTGTCACAAAATCCTTGTTTCTAAGGTAGATTTAGAAACCTAAATAATTATCGCACTTATCTTGATATTATTCACTTGTGCTGAGTTTAACCCTTTAACATGAGATTATAATATAAAAGAACTATGACTTCTTTCTCAAAAACTAAATTTTGTGATGTTTTAAAGGTCTTAGCTAAAGAATAATTTTTTATAACATGACAAACTATAAAATTATTCATTCATGGCCTTTGTAAATTGTAACAAGCAAAGAAAATTGATTTTTAACTGTTGTGGTATTTTCCTTGTAATGCTACAAGAAGAGATATCATATACAATGGATAGCTTAAATAATATACCACTACCAACAACAAAGCATATGCTCTTGTGTAGGGATTGGAATTAGTAAAATATTTTATTGTGTAGGTGAAAATGTAAGGGTTGTGTCTTGCACATATTACTGCTTTTTTGGGAATTTCTCTAGTGAAAACCATGAATGCTAATAATTCGCTTGTTGTCATTTTGCTTATGAAAGCACCTGAGAGTCTGTTAGTATGGTTTAGTGAGGATTTTAGCATGGAAAGAGAAATGTGAGCCTAAACGTCACAAAAAATATCCATCAAAAGATGTCAATGTAGGGAGAGGAATCTACTGGTCTGGAATCTGATATATTCAGTCGCACCAAAATGCAAATGATAAAATAGAGTAAGATCTTGTTTTATCATCATTTATGTCTTATTCTTTATTTTCTCTATAAGTATGTTAGAAGTTTCTTCAAGTATTTCTCATATCACAAGTCTTGGGAAGGTTGGATGTAGTGACAAGAGTAGTGGTTTTGAAAACAGTATGTGGATCCTGCATGTAAAATGTTAGTGTGTTTACTATATATTACAGTATGTATAATCTGATGGAAGGTTATCCCCATATACCAAGGATGTATAATTGTAGGCTTTTGATCAAGGGTATTGTAAATATATAAAGAGTGGGGGTGGTTGTGTTCTTGTATAGGCGTGTTTTGTTTTAGCTAGGTAGCAGTTTTCCCTTAAAGACCTCTTGAGATATAAAGTTTCAATTCAGACCATTCTCTACATTGCAAAAAACCTCCCTACATATTAAAATATCGAGTATTGGTCCTTCCTCTGACTGGCCAACCAATATTGGATATAGTTGATATTCTACGGCGATGTTTCCCCTCCCAACCCCACGATATTTATTTTAAAATTTCTAGGTTTGGAATAGTATAATGAGAAAGATATATACCTTCATATTAGTATGCCATCATGGCAAATTTTGAAAAAAATCTGAATGTAATATCCTTTGAATTTATTAGGGGTCCACCCTTGTGGATAGCTCCATGTTTTATAAATCCCAAAAAAACATTGAGTTATAAAATTTCGAAGAGACCTCATGTGTAAACACAACATTAGGGTTTAAATTTTAATCTAAGGTTTAATATAGGGTTTAAATTTTACAAATATCATGCGTAAACACAACATTACAAACTAAAAAATTCCAAACCCTAATCGTAAAAACACCTAAAATAATGCAAAATTCACTTAACCTAACTAAACTCTTCATCTTCATGCCTCGTTTTGTGCCTTCGGATTTGGCCCTTATATCTTTCCATTTTGGGTAATTAGTAAAAATTTTAGAGATATTTCAAGGCAAATCCCAGCCAAAAAATGAACAACAAAAATTGAATCCTAGGAGCCCTAGAAGTTTCAAGGAAAACCCCAACCAAAAACTGAACAACAAAAATAGTGAAGAACACAAGCTTATACTAAGAGGGAGGGTGAACAGTATAAGACCACTTTTTACTTTTATTCTCAAATCAATATTATGCATTGTATAGATAGCAGTATCAATAGCAGTAATCAAAGCAATGTACAAAACTCCACACACAATAGAGACACAGATTTAATGTGGTTCACCCAATGTGGGCTACCTCCATAGAGAAAATATTTCTTCTAAATATTTCTCAAATAATCTCTTGGGAATCTTTCCCAAATTACAATTTTTATGGACCTCGATCTAAAGGAGATGCTGATCCCCTAAATCTCAAGTTCGTGGATCTCTTCCACAAAATAACTTTTTCCCCTTCTGCTTTGTCTAGTGATCTTCTAGAAGACTATGTCTCTCTACTGCACTGACTTGTGGATATCTCTCCACTTGAAGACTCCTCACTCAAATTTGTCTTCAATTGTCCTAGATGTTGGATCTCTATCCACTTAGACTCTATCCTCTATACTTTGTCACCTCCAAAGCTTTGTATCAATACTGTACCAAACATAGTTCAGTCAGTCTAGCATAGTTTTGCTCAATCTCTTGCACTAAACACAATACAATCGGTCTAGTACAATTCTGCTCAATAGGTTCACTTAGAACCTACTCAAATCTGCTCAACAAGTTCACACAAAACCTGTCCAAATCTGCTCAACAAGTTCACATAAAACCTATCCAAATCTGCTCAACAAGTTCACACATAACTTGTTCAAATATGCTCAACAGGTTCACACAAAACCTATCCAAATCTGCTCAACAAGTTCACACAGAACTTGTCCAAATATGCTCAACAAGTTCACACAGAACTTATCCAAATTTTCTCAACAAATCCTCTCTAGGACTTTCTCAAATCTACTCAATAAGTCATCTCTAGGACTTGCTCAAATATGCTCAATAAGTCCTCTCTAGGACTTTCTCAAATCTACTCAATAATTCCTCTCTAGGACTTGCTCAAATCTTCTCAATAAGTCCTCTCTAGGACTTGCTCAAATATGCATAGCAAGCTTTCACAAAAGCTTAACTCAAAACAATCCATAAGTCTTCTCAAAGACTTGTCTCAATCACATAGAATCATAAAGAGAATTGTTAGAGACTCGATATGTTCTAAGCTCAATGTACAATCAATATCTCAAATCAATCTCATAGAAGCATAAAGAGAATTGTTAGAGACTCTATATGTTCTATACTCAAATCCCAATATCAACTCAATAGAAGCATCAAGAGAATTTTTAGAGACTCTATATGTTCTATACTCAGATCTCAATCTCAACTCAAATCAACCTCAATCTCAACTCAAATAAATCTCAAATCAAATCAAAATATTGAATAGTTTATTTCTAGGAACTTGAACAACCACATGCATCCACTTGACTAGGCTTAATCAACTCAACTCAACCAATCACCTCAAGGAATAATCCTTTCTCACAAACCCTAGTCCAAGCATGTATTAACCAACTCAACTCAACCAATCACCTCAAGGAACAATCATTTTTCACAAACCCTAGTCCAAGCATGTATTAACCAACTCACAATGTTTTCTACAATGCTCAAGCACAAGTATCACATAGCAATGATACTTATGTTCTTTTCTAACTCAATTTCAAGTTCATTTCATCATCAATGGGCTTCAACAACAATGCTAATAAAACAAGGTTTAAATACAACTCACAAATAAAAAAACCTTGAAGCATTCAACCAATCATTTTATCAAAGGAAACCACAATCAATCCTTTTCTCTCCAATGATATTTCAGAAATCAACCACCATAAAAAATCAATAGGAGAATGTACCCATACCTTTTTGATGCCAATAAGTTGTCCACAAAATCTGCCACACTTAAACACAACTTTCCTTTCCAATCTAAACAAGGGTTAATGGACTTCAAATAATCACAAAATAAAGCATTACTCAAATTACACCCTTTTTACTTCAAGTTAATAAACACATCCACCAAAGTTCCTTTTATTAAAATCCTTATAAAAAATAATAAACCTCTCAAAATTGCTTTTAAAAAACAACTCCTTATTTCTCCTAAAATTAATTCTTTGTAACCATCAAATAAATCATAAACCAATTATGCTTTGCAATAATAATCATAGCCCTAATAACGAACTTTAATTTCCATTAACTACCTTATAACTCCGAACTTTAGGGCTAATAAAAATTATTTAAATGCAAAACGTAATTACCTCCTTAAGGGGATTCAAACCCCCGACTTGCCACACCATGAGCGTCTTAGCCATGGCTAAGATTCCACACGAGCTAGGCACTCATTAGAAAGGCAAAGGCCCAAAGTGCCTTAAACCTTCCTCCACCTTCCGCAAAAGACAAAGCGCCAAAGCGCTTTCCACACGCCTTTCGAAACACCGTCCAAGGGATTCGATCCCTGGTGTTTGCGCTACCTTGTGCCTTAAACCAAAAAAATTTGCCAATGTGCTATGCTTCCCACCATGATTTGACTTTCCAAGTGCTGTCGTTTTCTTTTCTGCTTCTATTCTCAAAATTTGCACGAGCTCATAGACTTATTCTAATGCCAAACATTTATCACAAGAGCAAGGATGAAACCTTGATTCATTTACCACCCCTTTATATAGTATTTAAAACACTTCGAAGGTGTCAGTGGAAATATGAATTTATGTTTGGTTGATGACGTCAACGAGAAACTTTGCATTTAAATTTAAATTTGAATTTAAATTTTAAATAATTAAAATTAAACCAAATATTAAAACTCAAATAACTCCATCATTGGGGCACATTTTTCGATGAAACGAAAGCCTAACTTGGGTTTTAAGAAAAACTCAGATCAAATATGTTGTCCAACTAAAACCTTTTATTTTTCCTACCTTGGTTTTCACAAAAACCCTTCATAGATCCTTTTGACATTAAATGCTCTTTTGACATCAATGACAACATTTTAGCTTAGGGACTCAAAATGTCCAACAATCTTCCCCTTTGTCATTGATGGTAACCCAAATCCTTTTTATTGAATTCTAACCTTCTTTTCTGCTCCCCTTGGGACTTTGCTCCCCCTAGCTCAATTCTCTCTCATATATCAGATCTCTTCTCATATCCAAAAACTCTCCCCATAATACACAAATCTCTCCCCCTTTGACATCAGTGGAAAAGGGTCACGTTTGAGGATCGGGGATAATAATTAAGCCTCTTAGCTTAGCCCCTCCTCCACCTCCACATGAGGTGGTTAATTCTGGGGTGGGATTATTTCTACTCCCCGAAAGAACTGTTCTCTGCCTTTATCTTTTTCTCTTCCTTTTTGTTGAATCCTCTCATTGTTTCTTTCCAAGTCATCATCCATGTTCTTGTTCCTATTATTATTCTGATCCATGTTCTTGTTCTTGTACCTATTCTTGTTCTCATTCTTCTTTGAGTCTATTTTCTTTTCAGAGTCTTTGTTCATGTTCATCTTCTTGTTTCTGTTCATGTTCATGTTCCTGTTCTTGTTCATATTCCTGTTACTTTTCCTGTTCATGCTTGTTTCTAGAATATTAATTCTACACCATCTTGCTATGTGACCATCATTATTGCACTTGTAACACTTAATGTTATTATTCCTTGGATGTGTAAAAGTCTTAGTATTTCTCCTAGTGAAACCATATCCTCTTCTGTCATGGATTCTGCAATTCATTACCTTGTGACCAAACTCATTACATGAATAACAATATCCTTGGAAAAGTTGTTCTCTTCCATATATATGTCTTTCATGTGATCTACACTATGAAGCCATATACCCAAACCTTTGACATGATAAGCATCTCCCATTGAAGCTTCCTTGCCTAGACCTCATTGGTCTTCTATTATGATTGTTGTTCCATCTGTATCTTCTTTACCCATTGTCCCTATCGGACTCACTACAATCTGACTCATCCTTAGAAGTTTCGGTTTCACTTGCATCTGAGAATACCTCTTCTAAAGTATCTTCTTCTGATGTTGTTTCTTCTTGAAGACTTGAAGTAGACTTTGCTTTTTCCTATTTCTTTCCAAAACCAAGACCTGTTGAACATGATGTTTTTTGTTGTCCACAAATGAACTTATCCAAGTTCTTAGAGCTATTTGTAAAAATCTTCATCTTGATGTTGGAGTCTTGTAAATATTTCTTTAGAGTAGCTATTTCTTGTGCTAACTTCTCACATTCTAAAATATTTGCTTCTAACTTATCCTTGAACTTGCTTGCCTGAGCAATAATCTTTCTTCATCACATTCTTGAAACTGACTTTCAAGCTTAGAGTGTTGCTTTCTTACCTTCTTTACTGTGTTAAGGGCATGGATAAGTTCTCCCTTGATATCATAACCATTCTCTATTGAGTAGTCCTCTATTTGTTTACCTTTGTCCATATCATTTTTTTCTTTTGACTTGCTTTCTATAGGATCACTCAATTCTTCATCTTCTAAAGACATTAGAAGATTCTCATTTGATCTATCAAGTGCATCTTCAAAATCATTAGCACTGAAACTATAACCATCTCTTGTGCAATCATCTTCAAGATTTCCAGATTTACCACATCTAAAACACTTAAGAATAACTGGATTTTTTTTCTTAGTTTGATCCTTTTCTTTAATCATGAACAAGACTTCATCTCTATCATTGTCTAAAAAACTAGCATCACTATCAAATGAGTACTTACTTGCATTATTCGCATAGTAGCTTTAATTTTACCTTTGGAAAAACTTCTTTTCTTGTTTTTTCTATCCATCCTTGCATTTCTTCTGGTACTTGTGTCTTTCTAATTCCCTATACTTTTGATCATGTTTTTCTTCATCACTGTTGTACTTTGGCTCTTTGCACTTTGTTGCAAAATATCCAAACTTACCATAAGTAAAGCACTTAACTGATCTCATATCTATTGGTCTTTTGAACCCTTTATCTCTTCTACCATAGTTAGCTTCTTCGTCACTAGATGACTCACTGCTTGATTCTATTTGCTTTCCCTTTTTATTTTTGTCCACTTTGAAAGCAGCTTCTTTCAGAGGAATATGATTTTTTTTTCTTATCTCAAAAGTAGTAAGCATACCAAGAAAATAATTCATTGTCAAAGAATCACTATCAATTAAATATTTCTATAGCAAAAACCTTTTCACTATACCTTTTTGGAAGAGTTCTCAAGATCTTATCACAAGCATATGATTCATCAACCTTCATTCCAAGACCTCTCATCTCATGTACAAGTTCATCAATCTTATTGAGATAATCACGAGTATTTTCATCATCTCTCATTCTTAAGTTCTCAAATTCTCCTTTGAGATTTTTGATCTTAGCTTTCTTGACACCTTTGTCACCCTCATATATATCATGTAGTAGATCCCACATATCTTTTTTTGTTTTGCAATCCATAACCTTCATAGATTCTGATCTACCCAATGATTTTATAATTGCATTCATAGCTCTTGAATTTGCATGCATTAGAAGCTTACCTTCCTTATCTATCAGAGGATTGACTGTAGAATCATATCCAAGTTCCACTGCATCCCAAACTTCATTTCCAAGTGCCATCAAGTAAAATCTCATCAGCATACACCAATACAAGAAGTCACTTCCATCAAAGATTGGTACTGCATTATTGAAGGACTCATCCTTTTGATCTTTGTGATCCATTATGTTCTTAGACCATTTTTCCTTCAAGCTGTCAAACTCTTCTAAAGTAACTGGATCTAATACCAATTGAAGAACACAAGATTATACTGATAGGGGGGGATGAACAATATAATACCACTTTTTAATTTTTTTCTCAAATAAATATTATGTAGTGTATAGATAGCAATATCAATAGCAGTAATAAAAGCAATGTACAAAACTCCACACACAATAGAGACAAAAATTTAACGTGGTTCACCCAATGTAGGCTGCCTCCACAGAGAAAATATTTCTTCTAAATATTTCTCAAATAATCTCTTGGGAATATTTCCCAAATTACAATGTTTATGGACCTCGATCCAAAGGAGATGTTGATACCCTAAATCTCAAGTTCATGGATCTCTTCTATAGGAGAACTCTTTCCCCTTCTGCTCTGGCTAGTGATATTATAGAAGACTCTATCTCTCTGTTGTACTGACTTGTGGATCTCTCTCCACTTGAAGACTCCTCACTCAAATCTATCCTCAATTGTCCTTATTGCTAGATATCTATCCACTGAGACTCTGTCCTCTATACTCTGTCACCTCCAAAGCTCTATCTCAATACTATACCAAACATAATTCAGTAGGTCTAGCACAGTTTTGCTCAATCTCTTGCACTAAACATAGTACAGTCGATCTAATACAATTTTTCTCAATAGGTTCACTTAGAACCTGCTCAAATCTGCTCAATAGGTTCACACAAAACCTGTCCAAATCTACTCAAGTTCACATAAAACCTATCCAAATTTTCTCAACAAGTTCACACAGAACTTGTCCAAATATACTCAATAGGTTCACATAAAACCTATCCAAATTTGCTCAACAAGTTCACATAGAAATTGTCCAAATCTTCGTTCACACAAAACTTGTCCAAATTTGCTTAACAAATCCTCTCTAGGACTTGCTCAAATCTGCTCAATAAGTCCTCTCTAGGACTTGCTCAAATATGCTCAATAAGTCCTCTCTAGGACTTGTTCAAATCTACTCAATAAGTCCTCTCTAGGACTTGCTCAAATCTACATAGCAAGATTTCACAAAAGCTTAACTCAAAATAGTCCACAAGTCTTCTCAAAGACTTGTCTCAATCACATAGAATCATAAAAAGAATTGTTAGAGACTCAATATGTTCTAATCTCAATGTACAATAAATATCTCAAATCAATCTCATAGAAGCATAAAGAGAATTGTTAGACTCTATATGTTCTATACTCAAATCCCAATCTCAACTCAATAGAAGCATCAAGAGAATTGTTAGAGACTCTATATGTTCTATACTTAGATCTCAATCTCAACTCAAATCAACCTCAATCTCAACTCAAATCAATCTCAACTCAAATCAAAATATTGAATAGTTTATTTCTAGGAACTTGAACAACCACATGCATCCACTTGACTAGGCTTAATCAACTCAACTCAACCAATCACCTCAAGGAACAATCCTTTCTCACAAACCCTAGTCCAAGCATGTATTAACCAACTCAACACAACCAATCACCTCAAGGAACAATCCTTTTTCACAAACCCTATTCCAAGCATGTATTAACCAACTCAAAATGTTTCCAAAAATGCTCAAGCACAAGTCTCACATAGCAATGATACTCATGTTCTTTTCTAACTCAATTTCAAGTTCATTTCATCATCAATGGGCTTCAACAACAATGCTAATAAAACAAGGTTTAAATACAACTCACAAACCAAAAAACCTTGAAGCATTCAACCAATCATTTTCTCAAAGGAAACCACAATCAATCATTTTCTCTCCAATGATATTTTAGAAATCAACCACCATAAACAATCAATAGGAGAATGTGCCCATATCTTTTTGATGTCAATAAGTTATCCACAAAATCTGCCACACTTAAAAACAACTTTCCTTTCCAATCTAAATAGGGGTTAATGGAATTCAAATAATCACAAAATAAAACATTACTCAAATTACACCTTTTTTACTCCAAGTTAATAAACACATCCACCAAAGTCTCTTTTATTAAAACCCTTATCAAAAATAATAAACCTCTCAAAATTGCTTTTAAAAAAACGGCTCCTTATTTCTCCTAAAATTAATTCTCTATAACCATCAAATAAATCATAAACCAATTATGTTTTGTAATAATAATCACAGCCCTAATAATAAACTTTAATTTCCATTAACTACATTATAACTCCAAACTTTAGGGCTAATAAAGATTATTTAAATGCAAAACATAATTACCTCCTCAAGGGTATTTGAACCCCCGACTTGCCACACTGCAAGCATCTTAGTCACGGCTAAGATTCCACACAAGCTAGGCGCTCATTGGAAAGGCAAAGGCCCAAAGTGCCTTAAACTTCCTCCACCTTCCACAAAAGACAAAGCGCCAAAGCGCTTTCCACATGCCTTCCAAAACGCCGTCCAAGGGATTTTATCCCTGGTGTTTGCGCTGCCTTGTACCTTAAACCAAAATAATTTGCCAATGCGCCATGCTTCCCACCACAATTTGACTTTCCAAGCACTGTCGTTTTCTTTCTTGCTTCTCTTCTCAAAATTCACACGATCTCATAGACTTATTCAAATGCCAAACATTTATCACAAGAGCAAGGATGAAACTTTGATTCATTTACCACCCCTTTATATAGTGTTTAAAACACTTCGAAGACGTCGATGAAAATATGAATTTATGTTTGCTTGATGACGTCGGCAGGAAACTTTGCATTTAAATTTAAATTTGAATTTAAATTTTAAAATATTAAAAAATTAACCAAATATTAAAACTCAAATAACTCCATCACCGGGGCACCTTTTTTGATGAAATGAAAGCCCAACTTGGGTTTTAAGAAAAATCCAGATCAAATCTGATGTCCATAGTTTTAACTAAAACCTTTTATTTTTTTTGCCTTGGATTTCACAAAAACCCTTCATAGATCCTTTTGACATTAAATGCTCTTTTGACATCAATGACAACATTTTAGCTTAGGGACTCAAAATGTCCAACAAATAGAAGCTTGGGAGCCCTAGGTTGTGTACATAGTGTGGAGGTTGCAATAGCTAAGGTATGGTGTGGAGGTTATCGTAGCTAAGGTGTGGAATGGAGGTTGTAGTAGCTAAGACGTGATGGTTGTAGTAGCTAAGGCACGATGATTGTAGTAGTTAAGGTGAGGTGTGGAGGTTAGAGTAGTTAAGGCATGAAATGGAGGTTGCTAAGGCACGATGGACTATTGTAGTAGCTAAGGCACAACAAACTGTTGTAGTAGCTAGGGCATGGTGGACTAGCTTTGAAGAAAAATGAGTTCACTGCACGGGATTTAATCCCACATATTAAAAAAACATAAACCGCCTCTAATAAGGCGATTTATAATCACCATCTTAAGGATAAGAGGGCGGTTTATAACTGCCCTCATAGTGGCACCCAAAAAAATTCAAGTTCCTCTAAGATGGCAGATATAAACCGTCCTCTTATCCCTTATAGGACGATTATAAACCGCCCTCTTAGATCACCCTAAGATGGTAGTTTATAACCATCATCTTAGTTTGACCCCTAATACGATAGTTTATAACCACCATCTTAGTCCTACAAGGGCAGTTTATAGTTGTCCTCTTAGGGTGACCCTAAGAGGGTAGTTATCCTAAGAGGGAAGTTATAAACCACCCTTTTAGGATCTATTAGGGTGGTTTTTTATCGTTGTAAAAAATTGCCTTAATTTATTTATCGTTAAAGCCCTTTTTTGGTGTAGTGAGTGTATCTTTATTGGTTATAAATATGGTGTAAAAATATACAACCTTTAGAACCTAAAAACTAGGACAATTATCCATAGCCAAGATGTAATCTTTAGAGAGTTTAAAAGTGCTCTTGAGCAAAAATAACAATAAGAAGACGAAGAACCATAAAATATATAGGTTGATTTCATAGATGAATAATCTAATTCAATAGAAGATGATAAACTAGATCCTCATACTCCAGTCTTGACAAGACCAACTCGAGAAATAAGGAAACTGAAAGGTATAGTTTACTTGATTTTCATTATGCCTTTGTTTTATCTATTACTCATGATTATCCTAGAACTATTAGGGAGGTATTTAATATGAAGGATGGTAAATTTTGGAATAAGGTCATGGTTAATGAGATAAAATATTTAGATAAAATTAAGAAATGGATTTGGTTAAGTTGCTTACTATAAGAAAACCAATTGGTATCAAATGGGTATTTAAAAATAAGTTTAATGCAAAAGGTAAAGTCAAGAAGTACAAAGCTCACATGTTAGAAAAGGGATATTCCTAGATATAGAGAATTGATCTTGGTGAGGTTTTCTCCCTTGTTGTTAAACTAACTTCTATTAGATTTCTTTTATCTATTTTTGCTACATTTGACCTATAAGTAGAGCAAGTGGATATGAAAACAACATTCCTACATGGGGATCGAGAAGAAGAAATCTATATGTCTCAACCAGAAGGTTTTATAGTAAAAGGAAAGGAGGACTTGGTATGTAGGTTGAATAAATATTTGTATGGTTTGAAACAATCACCTAGGATGTGGTATCGAAAGTTTCATACTTGTGTATTTGAATTTGGTTTTTCATGAAGTAAAGCTAATCACTTTGTGTGCATCAAACAAGTTGATGTCACTTTATTATTGTGGCATTGTATGTTGATGATATGTTGTTAATTGGAAATGATAGAAATCATCCAGAATTTTAAATTTCAATTGTCATCTCAGTTTGATATGAAGGATCTTGGTCTTGCAAATTTCATCTTGGACATGCAAATTAAGAGGGATCAGTCAAATAAGAGACTTTGGTTGAATAAGAGAAAATATATTGAGATAATATTAAAGAGATTTAATATGCATGATTGTAAACCAATCAAGACTATCATTTCTTTGGATAAAGTTATCTGTAGAATAGTGTCCAAAGACATAAGAAGAGGAAGAGGAAATATATTATGTTCTTTATGCAAGTGCTATTGGGAGTTTGATGTATACCATGGTATGTACCAAACCATATATTGACCATGCAATGGGAGTTCTAAGTAGATATATGTTGAAACTAGGAAAAGAACTTTGGATTGTTGTAAAATTAGTTTTTATATACTTGCATGGCATAAGAGATTATGCAATCTGCTATCAATGAAGGCTTGATCCAAACAAGGTATTGAATATACAGGGTCTTGGGTCTTGTTGATGTATATTGGGTTGGAGATCTTGATTATCGAAGATCCACAAGTGGTTATGTATTTCACTTGTTTGGTGGAGAAGTTAGCTAGATGAGCAAGAGGTAAGCTATAGTGACACTTTTAACTATAAAATTTGAGTACATGGTAGCTACACATGCAAGTCACAAAGTAGTATGACTACAAATACTATGTGCTAATATTGGGTTCTTACAGGGAGTTGTAAGGATAAATTATGATAGTCAAAGTGCAATCTATCTAGAGAACCCTTCTTATCATTCTAAGACAAAATATATTGTAGTACATTACCATTTTATTAGAGACATGGTTGAAGACAAGGTGTCACTGAAAAAAGTGATACTCTAATAAATAATGCAAATTCATTAACTAAGCCTATGAGTACCAAGAAGTTTTCTGGTGTAGGGAGACAATGGACTTAGTTGCACCAAGTAGCTGAATTTATGATTTGTATAGGCCTCATTGCAAAGTATTCAATAAGTGTGAGATTATTGGAGGTGTTATATCCTTTGCATGAAAAAAAAAATTGGGGGTTTTATTTTGGGGGTCGTCTCCTTAATTAGTAAGTATTGATGCTTTTAGCCCATAGTCTTATTTTTAGGGTAGTCTTCTTAACTTGAAAGTACGAGTGGTTTTAGCCCATGGTCTTATTTTTTGGTAGTCACCTAAATTAGCTAGTATGGATGGTTTTAGCCCATGGTCTTATTTTTGGGTAGTCTCCTTAAATTAACAGGTAAGGGTGGTTTTAACGCATGGTCTTGTTTTTTGAGCGGTTTTAGTTTAGCCCATGGTACTATTTTTAGGTGTTGTAGGATACCTATATATATATTGAAACTACCTTCTTAAAAGTAAATAATAATAAAAGAGAAATAGAAAGATACGACTCTGAATTTTTGTTGATTTTTCCCAGTTGAGGGTTCCCAAAATAAATATTCACGTTTGTTTTATATACATGTTATTTTTCCTTCTCTTTTATGTTTTGTTTACATTAATATCTTTAGAATAGGTTTATCACTCTTTTCAATGGCCTACCTTGGTTTGATTCTTGGAAGATTGGGATCCTGTTATTTTTGTACCTTATCTAAAACAAGAGCCTTGACCAATCCTTATAGTATATATTGCATTAAAAACAAATGGTAAAAAGCAAATGAATAAATATGATTGCAAGATTTTCTTTAACCCTTATTGATAGTTGAAATCTCAAACGTATTTAAAAGCAATTAAAAAAATTTAAAACTTATACATTATTTATTTAAATTTTTGAAAAAAAATCTTGTATATTTTGAATATAATTTTTGGTATAATTATTTTAATAATTATAAAAAATTAAAAAAATAAAAATTAATAAAATATATTTTTAATTTTTAATTTTTATTTTTTGAGTAATACTTCTTATACACATCTACCATGTGAATTGATTCCGGATCATATCGCCAATAATTATTTTTTAAATCTTAATATATTTTTTAAATTATACACACTATTTTATATTTTTAATGTTTTTAAATTAATTTTAAATTTAATAATAAAAAATGTTTATTTATACGATAAAACATTATGTTAGACACTTACAAATCGCTACATAACTTGTAATTTAAAAAGGTTTTTTAAGGTTATAGACTTAGGATGAATGTGTTCTAATGGTTTTCTATGGCTTGGACAAAATTTTCTATGGGCTTACATTTACTTTAAAAATCCAATCATACGATAAGTTAAGGATCTTTGACTATTTTTATCTAAGGAGATTTAACCTATCAAAATAATAAAAATCATATTTATAAGTGTTGTTTTAAAATATTTAATAATAAAAATTATATGTTTTAAAATATTTATTATTTTATTATATATGTTCAAATAACAGTTAGACATACTTGGCATATATTCTGATTTGGATGGATTAGAAGTTAATATCATGACATTCAACCTATTCAAGAAAGATCTTTCTTTTGTTCACATCACATATAAAGGGAAGGTTGTTGAGATTGTCACATCGTACACATACTTAAAAGTTCTTTTCACAGGGCCTACCTTCAACTTGATCCCTGCATCTCAAGTAAGGTTAAACAAAGGTTATGTTACCTTAGCCTCTCTGGATAAGCAATGCTTTCAACTCCAGTTTCAGGACATCAGTACGAAGATCAGACTCTTCTACACTCTTGTTACCCTTACATTGCTCTATGTTTGTGAAGTTTGAGGCCCTAGCCTTATACAGTTGGGTTGGTATCGTATTGAAAAGGTCCTCATCTCAATTTTGTCTAAGTTCATTCGTTCCAAAAGAAATATTCCACATCCCATCATTCTAGCTAAGTTTGGTGCTTGTCCATTGCTTACAACAACAATATTTCTTATTGTCTCTTTATTGCGTAGATTTCATTGTATGTCGGACATAAGAAGATATCCATATTTAGCACTATAATCCTCAAGACAGTTGGCAAATCAAGTAGTCAGGAATTTATGGTATGCTCAGACTACTACTCTACTTCAATCTCTTGGCCTAGACATCATGAGACCTCCTCCTACTAAAGCATCAATCAATGCATCATACTCCAATAAGGATATTTGAGATGAAATTTACTCAGCATATATAAAAACTACTTAGGTTGATCCAAAGGAACCTCTTTCACCAAAACTGCTCCATTACTCTCACTTTTATCTCCAACTAAAGAATGGATTGAACACTACTCCAAAATATAACTTGATACAGATGTCACACAGCCTCAAGTTTCCTCTAGCTCAGCTACGAGTTTGCTCCCACCAGCTGCGTATTGAGACAGATCACCTCCTCCCTAAATATCAGCGTATTTGCAGATTGTGCAATTTTGATGTGGAATCCGAGAAACATTTCATGTTCACCTGTCCTGTCTACTACGAGATACGAGGTAGATATTATTGCTTATTAAGAGACACCCATACACTAAAATCTTGGATTAATTATGAAGATCAGAGATGCATTGCCCTTTTCATCCAGGAATTATTAAATCTCAGAAAAGAACTACTTAATAACAGTTTACAAAAGATAACAGGATCCTGACTTATCATTTCATTCTTCCAACCTCCAGAGACCATGACCAGAAGCGCCAGGGTGATCACAGAGGTACAACAAGATCAACTCATCGTCGAATCCAACAAAGAACATCTATGACGACATCCAACTCTTATATCACTCACTTCTCTTCAGCCTTGAATGTTGGGAGTAATCCTTGATCCACAAATCTTGTATATCATGTCATTTTGTTTACTGTTTTTCTTACTTTATTTTCTCTGGAGCTGCATTAGGCACTCCCGTTGCTTTGTATATGTTTTACTTTACAGTCTTATTGACCTCTTTTGGTCACCCATAAACATTAATACAAATTCAAATTCAAATTCAAACATTTTTTTATAAATTTTATATGTAAAATCGCAAAACACATCCATATTGTTGTTTTAAGAATAAAGGATTTATGTTATATATGTTAATTTGACTTTGTACAATTTTAAAAATGTTAATTTGACTTTGTACATCCATATTGTTGTTTTAAAAATAAAGCATTTATACAAATTGTTGTTTTTAAAATAAAGGATTTATAATATATGTTAATTTGACTTTGTGTATATGGTATTATGTGTAAGGTGTAATTAACATTTTTTTATAAAAGAGAAAGGGTAATAGGTTGAGCCATCCTTTTATTAAAAAATAATAATAATTAAATTAAATCCTCTTGCTGAACACGCATAGTTGATGACGTGGAAGACGCGGAAATGAATAAGATGTGGGAGTGAGGAGGTTGATAGAGAATATATGCCAAAGTAGTTTTTAATTATTTGATTTTCTTTTATTCTAAGGTTGGTGTAGAAATTATTTAAAAACTCACGTTGAGACAATTTTCGAATCTTCAAAAACAGGTGTTAAGACTATGTGATGTTCGCAAGTCTAGACTAAAACACGTGTTAAGACTATGAGATGTTCGCCGAGACTACATTAAAACACGTGTTAAGACTATGAGATGTTCGCGAGGGTAAACGGAGACTTTCCTTATAAAGGATCGGATGAAATGAGTTTGATTCGATTTTTTTTTTTTTTTTTAAGCATACAAGCTCATTTACGTACGAAGATTATGCCTGTTGAATTTGAGTTTCTTTAAAGGTTCAAAGTTTTGGGTTGAATTTTTTTATTTATTTATTTTTAAATCTAAAATTTTGGATTAAATTTGAATTTTTAAAAGAGAATCCAAAACCTTAATTAATTTTTATCTTTGCAGTTTTATATTTTATTATGATAGTATTTTTTTTTTTTTAATTTTATATTTATGTGGGTTTTATATTTCATGATAAAATGATTTTTGGTTTTTATTATTATCCTTATAAAAAAAGGCATGTATATGTTTTGATCATGTATTTTATGGTATTATGGTATTGTTTATCTTTCTTTTCATCTTTGAGATAGTATAAACTAGATCTTAGTTAGGTTATAAGCATGTTTCATTCCATTCGATCTTTGTGTTTATATATATATATATATATATATATATATATATATATATATATATATATATATATATATATATATATTTTGATGTATTTATAATTTAGGTTGAATTTTTTTATGTATATTTGTTTTTACCTTTTAGTTCACATAATAAGTCTAAAAAATTCCTTCGTATTGGTTTTGGTTCTTTGTCTTCACCTAATTACATTTTTTTTTCATTTTTAAGACATTTTTGCCTTCTAACCTTTTCAAAACCCAAAATTAAGGATAGAGGCATGTTTAAGGGATATTTTCACATGTATTTCCCAAAGCACATGTCCTAAAAATCAATGATGCCAAGACCACCACTCTAAATAGGAAGCTTGATTGTCTGGTTAATTTTAGGTTTTTTGATATATGATCACAATTCTAGTATGTTTTTACACCTAGGATTTGAATGATGCATCATTTGGACCAACCGTTATGATTTTATGACTCTAAAAAAGATGAAAGTTAGTTATTGGCTCTAAAGAGAAAGCAGTTTCATGTCATCTACTATACTATTACCCTCTCATTTTCTCATCATGCATTTACCAAACCATTACCAAACACTTACAAAATATTTTATAAACTTGCTACTATTATTTTCATGTTTTTTACCTTAGTTTCTTCTACATCATGCACTCCTTTTTTGCTCTCTTTCTCTCTCTTATCCTTGCAGGTACAATCAAAGCCATCATTCACTAGTTCATTGCCTTCCACAAAGGAGGACGAGATTCTCTATCAAGATTTATAACCAAAGGTGATTTATTGCTATTCAAGGACTAGATTGTGAGGTACTCAAATTATTTACAAATATCCCCAATGTGATCTCTCTTTAATTACTACAATGATGTTGTAAGCAGGGTAGTGTAGGAATGAACTTTATTTATTAAATATTATGGTCCTTGATTCCCTAGGTGTAAAGTAATTATTTTTATTGCATTAGGATTAGCCCTAGCTTGCTGGTGTAGTGTGAATAGTTTTAGTGTAGTTATTTTAATGTTTTAAATTTATTTATGTTGAAATTATGATAGCTTTTGGTATATACTATTAGTTTAAAACTTTGTTATGTTAGTTTTAGAATTTATCTTGTATTAATTTGAATAATTATATTATATATCTCTTATTCTCGTAATGTTTTTGGTGAATTTGATGTGAAATCACCTTTTAAGTTTTTTTTTCATTTTTAGCACCTAGGGTTCAGTAGGTTAGTTATCATAAGGTTTGTGTGAGTTGTCACTTTTATTATGTTTTGAATAAAAATTGTCATAGTTTTCCTTTTTCTTTTAGGGCTTTCCCAAAATCAAAATTTTATTTGTTGTAAGGGTTTTTGTAGTTTATTTGCTTAAGGGTAGAACATTTTGGTAAAACCCTAGTTGCTCTTGAGTAGGTTTTTTGCTTACCCTTATGGCTCCTTTGACTTCTTCTAAGGGCATTGGAATGACTACTAGGTCTAAGAAGAAGATTTTTCAAAAAATAGTAGAAATAGAAGAAGATCTTCCTCCTAGTACTCTTCAAAATTATATCAACCATTATTTTCCACTTCCTCGTGATGATGAACCTAGGATTAAGGATTAGAATGCTAAATATTATGATTTTAAAGAAGAAATGAATCTTAATATCAACTTTGACAAACCATACTTATATGTTGTAGGGTTCCCAAAAACTATAGAAAATTTAGCATTAGGTAGCAAAGATGAGCTTAATGACCAACTTGAACCACCTCTTAATGAGGTATTCATGAAATAATTATGATTGTTTTAAAATGTGATTACTAAAACATGACAAACATGTGCACAAATGATGCATGTCATACACCAGACCCTAAAATCCAACACTTATTCAAAGCCTCATGATGAAAATTTGGTTACATACATAATAACCCTTAGGGCATCTTTAGCTTATCAGCTAGGCAACCATAGGTATTATACCAAAAACCAAATGGAGGCCTCTAGGAGATAAACAACAAAAAAAATACAAGACTTGATAACCATTCTTACTCAAAGTTTGAGTGTAAATAGAAATCCTATAGTGTAGGTTGGTATCCCTCCTTCAATATGGAACCCCAATGCTTCTCCTCCTCCTCCCCTAGGTAACTTTGGGGAGGCTTTTTATGTATCAACCAATTCAACATTAAGAAATTGTAAAAGCAAATATCTATCCCCTAATGTGGAAGCTATTGAATAATATGGGCATGTGCCTAAGTTCTTTTATGATGGGACTAATGAAACTCAAATATTTATAGACAAAATCATGGCATATTATAGGGATTGGATTCATAATAAAATATATCTATTGCAATTACTGACTAGGGCTTTGGTAGAAAATATTGTTGAATGGTTTGCATTATTACCTAAACAAATTCATTGATTCCCTAGATACCTTTGTTAAGAAATTAAATTGAGATTTTAATGATGATATGAAAATTATGAAAGTAATGGATGTTTTTGTGAACACAAAACAAGACCCTAATTAATATGTTACTAATTTCCATAAAAGGTGGGAAATACACAAATTTCATGCTTATATGAATTTAACTGAATGTTAGAGTATATTACATTATTTGGGTCATGTAAATGTACCACCCTTGGTACATAACTATAGTAGTAGATTACTTTAGGGGTAGTTAGCTAGTTACTTCAAGGAATATAATAAATGCACAAGTATCTATGTGCAAGTTGTAAATGTACAATGAGTCCCCTTGTACAACTAGGTAGAGTATTGGCCAAGCAATCTATATTTCTATATAAAGGATCTCATAGTGAGTGATTAATATCATTGTAGGTAGTAGTAGGTATATTGTGTGGATCACCATATAGATTGGTGATGAGCTACAATGTAGTTATTTAGTATTATTTCTGGAGTGTTCACTTCCTCCATATTGCATTGTATCATTTTTGTCACTTTTCATTAATAGCATATTTCATATCCTGTGATTGTATTCTCCCTTAACATACACTATAAAAAGCTAACAATGGTATCAGAGTGCATGGTAGATCAAATAGGAATAGGGAGAGCCATAATATAGATTGAAATGAGAAAAGCAAATCTCAATTCCAGAATTTCCAAGATTGCATTTGGCTAGAGTCTTTCCACAAAGTTATAGAAAACTTGTTAAGACTATGACTCATCATTCATTCCACTAGATTAAAAAATCAACTAGTGAAGATTCATCATTGACAGGATTTAGAATCATATTACTAATATCTTATTGCAGAAAAAGGAAACTGAAGGAAGCCTTGTTGTAGACCTGCACATTGTAGAAGAGAAGACCATAAAAGCCTCATTGAAGAAGAAAAGGCCACATAAATATTATTCCAGAAAAAATTCCATAGAAGCCTTGAACCATAAGAGACTATAGAGAATAGGCCAAGAATATGGAAGATTGGTGATATCCATTGAAGACTATAAATTGCAAATTAGCTAGAGCCTTTCCTCAAGATAGTGAATACCAGAACTCAGCACAATATTCATACCACTAGTTTCAATAATAACTAGTGAATTTGAAGAGGTCTAAGAAAATATCCTATTAGAAATAACATATTGAAGATCTATTCCAAAAGAAGTTGAAGAGGCTCATAGAAAGTCTCATTGAATAACTTTCATTCTTGGAAGAGATAGATAAGGACTATCAAAAGTCTTGTTCTAGAGATCCGTGAAGAAGATCTCATTGCCAACACTTTTGTAGTTGAAGGTTGAAGGAAAGGTCTCATCAAGAAGACCAGAGAAGTTGTAAGATTAAAGACCTTGGAGAGATCTCTAGGAGAAAAAAAGGAGAAGGCTTGGAGAGCATCATTGCAGAAATTAGAGAAGTTATCAAAGAAGTTCCTAGGATAACTCATTGGAGAAATTCACTACAAAAGATAGTGAAAGATTTGGGATAATTATCATCATCCAACAACAAGCCCAAAAGGAGAATAATTTGGCGAGTGCCAAATCCTGAAGAAGAATATTGAAGACCTCAAGACATTCAAAATCTTGAGAAGAAAATACTATTTGAAGTCAAAACTCGACAAAGAGGTTGAAGAAGAACTCAGACAGAAGAAACCTACCAAATCCAAAAAAAATTGGAGATTGTCCTTCATAGCTAAAGAAGGCACATATAGAGATTTATTGGATTCATAGAAAACTACTGAAAGGGTTCTAGAAGGACAAAATTTTAGTGAATAGATTGACTACTAAAGGATAACAATCAATATATCATTACTAGCTACAAGACTTTGGATTTCTAGGCTAGATCCTAAAGGAGAAGTTGAAAATCATCTACTATAATTTTAGAGCAACAGACTAGAAGCATTCATACCTGCGAGCAACCACCATTCCAGACAAGAGGCTTGGTGAATCAACTCATCAAGATATTCATCATGAAAGGTAAGCAACTTAGGTGCAAAAAGTTCATTACTTGAACATGTATTCAGATTACTACTTAAATTCATTGAGCCCCTTATTAGAATTTGGAAGTTGTAAAATAGAAGGTTGCATTTTAAGTCCTCAAAGAAAGTGTAGAAGATAGTTTTTGTTAAGGTTCATTACCTACACATTAATAGGATTTAGATACATTCTTCCTATTATCTACATTGAAAAGAGGACTACATTAAGGAATGTGCAGAGATTATTTAGTGCATTTGAAACTACTTTGAGAGATTATTAATAGGATCAATACGGTGAAATTATTAAAGTGCATTAATTTGGAAATATTATTGGTTTATTGCACTATATTAGTTGTTCATTAAACTAGTTACTCTCAAAGGGTTATTTTGTGTATTGATTGTTAAGATCAAGGGCACAAAAATCTACAAATAATCAAAGTGTCTAAAGACACTATTCAAAACTCAATACCTGCAAGGTATTATGGCCTATAGAAGACACCAAGCAGATCGAAATTCCTCCAAGGAGTGGAAAATAAGAAGGCAACCATTAACTCAATAATAGAAGCCAAAAATTGAGACTTAGTGAGTCTCAGATTCAAGGTGCGCTAAGAGCTCATTACAAGTAAAATATTAGTGTAGTAATTACTCCTTCAAGGGCATATTATCTACATGATTCTTAGCTTGGGTTCATTACAATATTAACCAAGCAAAGGAGATATTTGTCTAGAAAATAAGACACCATCAATTAGACCTTGCTTACAAGAAATAGTATAGATAAACCACCATTAAAACTAGCAAAAGAAGCTTGCAAAAGAGAAGGTGCAAATCAAGGTATTCTATTACAATTCTATTTACATTATTCTACACCATAACATCTTATCCTACGTGGGAAATAGAACCAAACATAAGTATATTAAGGACACATCCTCCATAAGTGAGGAATATCATACAAGTGGACGTAGAGGAGCACTATCCGAAGCAAGAGATAAGAGCTAACAAAGAGCTCTCATTACGGTGTCCAAAGACATCCTTACAACCACAAAAGTAGGCATTCTCAGCAACCAATCTGAAGCATAAAATATCACAAAAGGGAGATTATTCATCTATGTTGGATGACATCTATTGAACATTACAAAGGGAGCATTCAAACCAACATATTGAAAGGAAAAGCACAATTGCAAAGGGAGCATTCGAACCAGCATATTGAAAGGAAAAGTATAGAGTAATACCGAATCTCTTACTTAGAGAATATGTCCACTGAAGGAGTCCTCAAATTAGCTCTTGGACCATCATAGAACCATCTCTGAGATCCTAAGACCTCCATTGTATCAAGAGCCAACCCATACTATCTTGGAAGAAGCATTGAGGAACAAGAAACAGTTGGATTTACGTTGGCAAGCAAAATATCTAGAAGAGGGGATGTATTGGAAGAAAAATACATGCAATCTACCATTTGTCATCACATATAAGAAGCGCTCAACCCATATCATTAGAAAACACTTGAATGTTAGAGTGAAGGGGGTTACAAAGCATCTTTGATAGGAAGGAACGTTACAACATCTCCATTCATGATTGAAGCCCATAGGCCACTTGGAGAAAACATTAGAATCAGTCATAAGCGTTATGAAATAAGCCCAAGTTGAAGCTCAAAGTACACTTGGAAATAACTCAAATAAGGATTAAAAAACATATTATATGTTACTCAAGATACACGTACCACGTAGTTACATAAGCATTCAACTCCAAGGTGTAGACGTGAAGTGAAAGTGAATAAATTACAACATTCGGGTGACTAAGAGCATGCTAAAATCAAAGTCAAAGGAGGTAGCAAGGACTGTCATGAACTAGCATTCAATTCCTACGGTGATAAGCACCCATTAAGGAGGAGACCAAGAAAAAATAGGTATTGTAAAAGCATAGAGCTCAAAGCAAGAACACATAGGCTATTCGTTGAACAATAAGGTCAAAGCAACAATAATATAGCATTGAGATACATACCAATCAACCATTGAAGTACGTGGAGCTACTCAAAGATACGTAGAGCATCAAGCCTTACAAAAGTAAAAATTAAATTTGCTTGCTTTAATTAAAATCATAGTTATAAGGTGATATAGACTATTGCATTGTTATAAGGTGATATATTACATTGGAATAAATTTAACAAGCATTAGTGATTATCAAGCAAGCTTATTTCAAGATATTAAATATTCATATTTGCAATTAATCAAGTAGGAGACATAAGGTTGTCAACTTTGATTAAATCATTATCAAATTGCAAATAACATTATTTTTCTAATATTCCAAAAAGTAGGGAGATATAAGGCATACTACTTAAAACTAAATATATGTAATTGAAATTTAGAAAATTAATCTATTGGAAAGAGAAGAAAATTAATTGTCTTCATATAGAGTTGGAATTAATTGGTAAAAAGTGTATCATACTCATTCCAAGGAGACAAAAAGAAATCCAACCATTAAAGCATCCTTCATTGGGATAGATAAGGCAAAATTAAAAATATTATTCTCATTACATTACAAAATCACCTTACAAGGTGAACTAATCATATTCTAATTATTAGGTAGATATAAATAAGCCTACAAAACCTAATTTTAAAAGGGTTTTATCAAATTAGTTCACATCTCTTAACTAGGGAGACATAAGGAATTCTACAAAACCTAAACCTTGGATAGATTTGTCATATTGGATCATATACTTAATCTACTTGAAGAAGATATAGTATTCTACAAATATTAAGGAAACATAAATAATACTGCACTTCATCTACTAGGGAGACATAAGGTAATCTACTACAAAGGATTCATCAAAAATATTCCTAAAGCATGAAAAGCTAAAACTAAAATAAATGTCTACCTCAAGTAATACAATGAACAATGATATGAACAACACTATTAGAAAAGAAAGAGCAAGTGCCATAAAAATTGGAACCATGAATCTACTTATAAAGGGTGAAGCATATTTAGATCTTACTTCAAAAATGATTCATAGTGAAGCTTTAGATGATGATTTTGATACCATGAAATATAATCTATAAGCTTGACTCAGTGAAGCAATTAAAAATGGGAAGGATGACATTCTACTTTCTTTAGATTTTGTAAGCATATTGTATATGGCACTACTTACATACAAATGATACAAGAATGAGAATGTAGAACTAAAATGAAAATTACCTTTACAATAAAAATACTTAGAAAAGATATTTCAATCCTCATGCAGTATTGGTACTTCAAGTTCTACTAATTCAAGATCTTGTCATAATGCTTTGAGTATCTGTTCGAAAGCATTTATACACAACAAGGACAAAGAAGGAAAATTACCTTTACAGGAATCAGATAGCAGTTTAACCACTTGTGAAAGTACAAAAATAGGATCTAAAGCAAAGGCTAAAGAAGAAGAGGAAGAATCAGACCAAGGAGGCATACAGTGCAATGTAAATTAAAGATAATACAGAGGACCAAATCAAGTTGATGGATGTCAAGAGAAGAATATCCATATTGAAGACTAAAGTCTTCAATACCCAAATAATTTAATACAAGGGGGTGTTAGAGTATATTACATCATTTGGGTCATGTAAATGTACCACCCTTGGTATATAACTATAGTAGTAAATTACTTTAGGGGGTAGTTAGCTAGTTCCTTCAAGGAATATAATAAATGCACAAGTATCTATGTGCAAGTTGTAAATGTGCAAGGTGTCCCCTTGTATAGCTAGGTAGAGTGTTGTTCAAGCAATCCATATTTCCATATAAAGAGCCTCATAGTGAGTGATTATATATCGATGTAGGTGGTAGTAGGTATACTGTGTGGATCACCATATAGATTGGTGATGGGATACAATGTAGTTCTTTAGTATCAATTCTGGAGTGTTCACTTCCTTCATATTGCATTGTATCATTTTTATCACTTTCTATTAATAACATATTTCATATCCTGTGATTGTATTCTCCCTTGGCATACACCATCAAAATCTAACACTGAAGAGGTTGCTACTATAATAATTGTAAATAATATTAAACCCATGTTTTCAAGATAAAATCTAGGAACATAATCCTTGTAGTTTGCCTTCCTTTAACAAAGTTATTCATTTTGTTAGTCATTGAACAATAGGAAAAGAATGATGGCCAAATTTCTTAAAACCTAAAAATCCTAATAAAAATGCTACATGGGTGGGATTTGCAATGTAGATTTTCAAGATACCTCCCATCAAATAGAAATAACCGGAGCTCCTGTTCATATGTTGGCTAACTCTGGGGTTGGTCCAAAACCTAAGAATATGATACCTTAATGGACCCATGAAGATATTCTCAAAATATTCCCTCCTTATCTATTGAAAAAATATCATATCAATGATAGGTTTGAAGCTCCTATATGGCCTGATGCTAACAATTTTTTATTTTGGCATAGAACCTATGGTCATAATAATTCCACTTACATAGATTTATGAAAGTTCTACCTTTGGCAAGCCTATGATCCTAATTTTAATATTGATCAAGTTAACAATGATAGTGTTTATTTATTTCACAAAAGGAAAAATAATCTCTAGAAAAGGTTTAATTACCCTCACAACCAAATATTAGGTATCTATAACATCCCATTTCCCAACCATGAAAAATAAGCTCCCAATCAATAAAACAGATTGATCAAATTCAGTGTCAAGGCTTTAAACAAGGTGGCTAACAAAATTATAAAAATCAAGGATACAACTCTAATTAGGGTAACCTATGAGGGATTCAAAATTATAAAAATAAAAATAAAAATTACACAAATCAAGATCCTAGAGCTAACACTTTTCAAAATACTACTCAAGTTAATCAAGCTTTTCCCAAACTAGCCGAAATTGAGAATATATTATAGTCAACCAAATGAGAATTAGTATGCCAACATTTTAGAGGTGTAAAGAGAAATAATTGCATTTTTGGAACAAGAAATTACTATTGTGACATATAGTGCACCTCAATATAAAAAGAGGGAACCTTCTAATGAAGAAATAGAAAATAATGATAAAGGAAAATAATCTATTCAAGCAATGATTAATCTCGCTATTATTGATAAAATTTCAAACCCTCCCTTAGTCATCCAAAAACTTGTTATAAACATAAAAAAATCCCAAACTAAATAAAAATTTCTTAAGAAGACCTTAACCTAGTGTATGGCACCTATAGTTTTAGAAAATAGTGAAAGATAAAGACTTTTGTTTAATGCGATGATCTCGATGCCCATAGTAAAAACCTAATAGGATGTCATCCAACCCAAATATTCATGGTTAAAAGTAGTCATGAGCAAGAAAAAAGAGTGGGATATTTTTAAAGATTTACATACAAATCTTTGCAAGGTCCCATACTTAGAATTACTTAGGACATCTCCCTATCAAAGACAAAGGTTAAGAGACTTACTAGATGAGATGGAGATACTTTGACAAAGTATTAGCAACAATATATCCACCATTTGAGGGTCTTATGAAGTGTAGTATATTCAATCACATAAAAAAACATTTGTATTAATGCACATACTAGTTTAGTTATCAAATTTTCTTGAAAAAATATGATTGTTGTTGATATTTAGCATGGGTTGATCACCCACCATTGGTGAAAATTATAGTATATAACAATATAATTAACTATAGGGCTTTGGTTTATGAAGGGAGTGGTACATATGTTGAGTTGTTGTCATAGATAGATAAACTAAAAATCCCTAGAGAAAATGTCCTTTCTACAAGTCATTGCTATGCTTATAATGGTAAACCTCAAGATCTTGTGGGTTGCATTTGGTTTCCAATTTTAGTTGGACCTAAGGAAGTAAGAGTGAATTTTATGGTGTTTGATTTTAAGAATAACTATAATATGTTATTAGATAGACCTTGAACTACTAATATTAGAACCTTACCTTCCTCTACTTGACAAGTTGTTAAGTATTCCTATGATGATAAGGTTTTCACTTAGGGGGAGATATAGATCCATGGGTGATAATGGTGGTAGGGTGATCTACCCTCTAAGCCTTCAACAATTCCTCTACATCCACCATATTTCTTGTAAGCATGAAAGGATCTTGTAATCAATGTTGGTATTAACACAACCAATCAAGGAAGAAGATTGAGTAGTTGAGAACTATGAGTAAAGTAGAAGCAAGGGATTTTAATAGGGTATAACGAGGGAGAGGAATCACAATATTAGGTGCAACTTGAGGTGAGATCAAAGGGTACATTGCTTCTTTGTGTGAAGTTTTAAATTTTACTTATTATTGTGTATTGAAATTTTTGAGAGAGGTGGAGATAGTAGAAGCTAAATGAACATCTTGAGTATAAAGGATGCAATGTAGGCATTTACATTTGCACTATGCAAGTATACATCGCTAGTTTACAACTTAAAAATGATTGGGTTAAATAAAGGAATGTAAGGTCAATGTCATGTCCAGCTAGAATTATCATGACTATTTGTATGGTTGACTCCTTAAACATGAAAATTTATAGTTATTATTTGATATTTTTGTCCTTTTTGTGATCGAAGTGCTTGAATTTGAATTTAGAAGCTAACACCAATCTTCCAAAGAAGTATAGGAATTATTGAATCGAGGCCAGTGTTCAATAGGACAATTTTGTAATACACCAATGAAGTAACATGTGATTTGATTCATAGTTAGAATCAATATGTTTATCCATTATATCTAAAGCAAGAGCATCATTGTGTTATCCTCATAGTATATATTGCTTTTAAGATATGATAGTTTGATTAACAAAAAATGGTAAAAAATAAATGAATTAATAGGATTTCAAGATTTTATTTAAGTCTTATGGGTAGTTGATATCTTACCAATCTCAAACCATAAGTTCAAGAAAGTTTACTAAAACATAAGCTTATAGTTGTTGACCATTAGACCAAACAAACCTAGAGAGAATAATTATGTTTGGTTCCATCTTAGCTAGTGGTGCAAATGCATCAAAATAATATGCTCCCTTCTATTAAGAGAACCCCTTATAGCAAGAAGGTGTACCTTGTGCTTCCCCACCTAACCATCTAAGTATGATTGTTCATGTGCACCAATTTGCAACCAATTACATTATTGCCTTATGGAAGAGGAATCAAATTCAAAGTCTTATTTTCATCAAATCCTTATATTCTACTAGCATAACATATTTCCACTTTGACCAAATCTTAAGCCTAAGAATATACAATATTATTATAAGAATGAGCAAGCTTTGAGAGTAATGATCGAGATGGAGCATTGTGATGTTGCTCTAGAGAAAATCAACTAAGCATCATTCAAAAGTGTCTTAATGCACTTAGGTGTTAGATGAACTAAATAATTCATGGGTATTTTTGGTAAAGCAACAATAAAAACTAAATCTAAAGATTCCAACTCAATATCACCACTCACCTCATCATGTAAAACCAAAGCACTTTGATCTAAATACCCTAAATCTATAAATGAAGGTGTTATTGATGGTGTTAACCTTCACAAGACTAGATAAATAAGAAACATACCTCCACTTGAAGATGAATATGAAGAAGATGATCTAATGGGAATAGAGACAATCAATTTTTTGAAAAAAAAACAAATCTGAATTAGTCAATTAAAAATCATCCACCAAAATCTCAAGTGGTGAAGTAGAAGGGGCACCTGGAAGGACCTTGTCAGAAATAACATCTTTCTAAATCAAAACTCCACATCTTTGAGGGTCATAATGGTAATATGCATCTAAGGTATATAATTAACTCAAAAAGGTTAATTTGTGACTCCTTGATGGTTTCTTTTAAAGATCATTGTGTATGTTATCCCAAGATGAAAAAGACTCTGAGAATAGAGACAATCAATTAATTTGAAAAAACAACCAAACCTAAAGTAGTCAACAAAGAGTCATCCATCAAAATCTCAAGAGATGAAGTAGAAGGACACATGGAAGGACCTTGTCAAAAATAACATCTTTTTAATTCAAAATCTCACATCTTTGAGGGTCATAAAGGTAAATATGCAATTAAGATATCTGATTACCCTACAAAGACCTATTTTTTACTCTTTGATGCCTTCTTTATAATATCATTGTATATGTGAGCCCATGTTGAAGACCTAAATATACATAATTGAGATGCATTAGCCTAAGATATCTTGAAAAATGACATATTTCTAAACCAAAATCTTACATGTTTGAGGGTCATAAAGATAATATGCCTCTCAAGTATTTGATTATCCTACAAAGATTTATTTGTGACTCCTTGATGTCTTCTTTTGAACCCTATTGATGACAAATGCCACATAAGTGATGACTTCACCCTAGATTTTGTGATCCATCCCTTGGTATGAATCATCCATCATGACTTCTCCATATCACTTTACTTGTTCTTTAAACCATGCCATTCTATTTAGGAGCATATTGAACAATCATTTGATATGCAAACTCATTAAAATATAGAAAATCATGAAAGACATGACTTAGGTACTCATATACTCCATCTACCCTAATACATTTGATCTTTCTATCCAAATAATTCTCAAAAATATCCTTGAATATCTTGAATTTCTCAAAGACCTCATCTTTAGTTTGAATATTATATAACCATACATATAGAAAAATCATCAAAGGATAAAGTACCTCTTTTCAAGAAGATATGGTGTACTCATAGGTTAACAAGTATCACTATATATAATATCCAAGGGATGAGAATTCTATCTCACAATCCCTTTTGTAAAATTCTCCCCATCACGCATCCACAAAATACATCCCTTGCATGCACCACTTAGAAGGGATATATGTGCATCACTTGGAAACTAGTTGGAGGGGATACTTGTGCATCACTTAGGAACTAGTTGGAGGGGATATATGTATAAGTCTAAGATCCATTTGAAAATGACTCATGAATCTCAAAGATATATAATTGAGATGTCCAAGCCTATGGTGCCACTTTAGAATTTCATCATTTGTATGTGCAATCATAACAACAAAAAGTTTCTTCATAAAATAAGAAATAATTGTATACCCATTGTTTATATCCTTAATTATCCAATGATTAGGGTAGAATTCTACCTTTTTATTTATATAAGTAATGCAAAAAATAAAAAATATCTTAGGATCAACTTTAAGAACATGAAGTGCCTCATCAAAAGAAGCTCCAATGTTGATTTCTCCACATATTGCAACTTGCAATGAAGAATCATATCCAATAACAACACACTCTCCTTAATATGATTTGTTGTATCCCTATAGGAAGTATTTGTGCTTTATCATGTGTCTAGTTTCCCCTAAATCTACAACCCACTCATCAGTAAAAGTGGATGTCCAATATGTTGAATGAACAACTATTGTGCTTGTGAGGTTTCTTCATCAAGGTTGTTCTCACCCTATGCATAGAAGAGAGCAACATCAACACTCCTATTTCATACTACTTCCCCAGGCTTCTTGATCCAGATTCAACAAAACTTTGCTTTGTGTCCTTTTGCAAAACTCACATGTTGTCTTTTTGAAGGTTTCTTCAAATTCTTGTCATTTTGAGTTTTGGAAACAACTTTCTTTGAATGGGCCTAATTGATCACATAATTACCATTATACCTTTATCTTCTAGCCTACGAATACAAAAAGTAATTGAATGCATGTTATAGGAGAGTTTGGAAAGGATAGATGAAGCATCTAAAATACATCTATCTCATGTCTCCAAAACATAAATGAAGGCAATATTTAATAGTTCAATATTCTTTCTTCTCTCCATAGATTCATACTCTTATCTTATAACCTTAGGTAACCATATTGTAGTTTGGATATATTCTTAAAGTTTTTTTAAGTGACTATCAACATTATCAAATGAGACTATGGATAAAGTTGCAAGATCAACCTCCAACTTATTGATTTTTTTGGAGTCAATATAATCACACAATCCTTGAAATTTCTCAAGAAACTCCTTGGGCTCCATGGTGTCTCTAACATGTGTTTCATACATATTTTCAATATGAAGGGCTATAATACCATAACCCTCATCCTTATCTCTATATACCTACTTTTTTTAGAATAAGTTACACAAGGTTACTTATTCATATTTTTGAGTAACCCCTTGCTCCAAAGCAAAGCTTCAATCTTTATGCATCAAGTAGCATAGTCTGGATAAATCGATAAGGGCACATGGTGATCCATAAATATCCTACTAAAATATAAAATCTTACATGCAATTGTGACTAGAAACACAACCAACAACACAAATATCTTGAGAAATTGTGTCATTTGAAAAAATCTCAAAATATTTTTATATACAAAATTTATGGCCCCAAGAAATTTTACTCCAAAATTACACAAAATACCTCTAAAACCTTTGAATTCTTTTTATTATTTGCAAGGAATAAGAGGTCATGTGTCATTCCACGAGTAGATGAAATGGTACCAAGTATGCACTATCGAGATAACATACAAGCAAATTGCATGATGTCACTTGTCATGATTAACGGATACCACCTCTGAACTAATTGTGCAGGCCATTAGAAAAAATACTGACAAACTAGAATGCATCACTTGTCATACAATTACTAGCTCTTTAATCTATAAACCACACTATGCCACTTGTCACACCCTAATTTGATCTAAAATTTATGCTTTTCCAAGTTGGCTACTAGTTGTAGGAATGAGTTGTCAAGTTTGATGATTTGGTAGAATCTAATTAGTTGATGTCATATTTATATGCACTAAATGTTATATGACATACCATAGTGGCCCTCTCTTCACCTACTATATCAACACTTATGTCAATACCTAAGTCAATTACAAAGTGTTATGCCACATCACTTGTATAGAATGTCATATCAACATCTATGCCATTATTTTATCAACTACCATGTGTCATGCCATACTCCCTCTATGGATTGTCATTTTATTTGTATGTACTATCATATTTTATGCCATCTTAGCTACACCTTGCCTATACAGATTACCATGTTACTTGTACATACTTACCATGTTATTTGTACAGACAACCACATCAACTATATAGACTATCATGTATTGTGCCACATTTATTGTTACGTTAGCTGTATGGTGAGCATGAGTCATTCCATGTTAGAATTTTCTTACAAAGATGCAATATCATCTATTGCTATGCTATTGCAAATTATTTATTTATTTAAAATTTTGAGAAAAAAAAACTTTATATATTAGAAAGTGCATATTCAAATTTTGAATATGATTATCTTAATAATTATAAAAATTTGAAAAAATAAAAATAAATAAAATATAGTCCTAAGGATACGAGGAAGGTTTTCCCTAACATAAGGTTTAATCCGCACCAAGTACTTTATTGGCAAGTTCCCTCAATCCTCGGAAGGAGGTTTGAGGTTCAAGTCTGGCAGCCCACGCCGAATACAAAAAACCTCCTCGGCTAGCCTGAGGGGTATACCTGGATGGGACAAGCCTTATGGAACAGAAAGTACTAGTCCTGAGGGGATACGGGGAATGGTTTTCCTTAACGTAAGGTTTTGTCCTATGGGGACAGTGCAATGGTTCGGGCTTTGGCAATTCTTTGGGAGGTCCAAGGTTCAAACCACAACGTAAGCGAGTGTGTGAGAGGGTGGGTGTGTGGTGGTTGTATGTTAAATTCCCTATTGATAAGCGTAGCTCTTGGCTTTAAAAGAGGTCA
Organism: Wollemia nobilis; assembly: GCA_028583015.1. NCBI lineage: Eukaryota > Viridiplantae > Streptophyta > Pinopsida > Araucariales > Araucariaceae > Wollemia > Wollemia nobilis. The sequence continues at coordinate 3,155,015 of JAQPPZ010002370.1, forward strand.
TGGTTGGAGAGAGCCTGTCCAACCCTTTGCATTGATCATGGAATTTCTCACACTAATCAAATAAAAAAATAAAAATATATATTTTTAAAATTATATAAATTATTTTATATTTTTATATTAATTTAAATTTAATAATAAAAATAAAAAATATTTATTTATGTGATAAAACATTATGTTAGACACTTACTACATACAAATGGGCATACATAACTTGTAACTCGAAGAGGTTATTAAAGGTTATAGCTATAAACATCTTAAAACCTAGGATGCATGTGTGCTAGTGGGTTTTCTATGGCTTGGACAAAATTTTCCATGGCCTTACATCTCCTTTAAAAACCTAACTAGGCCAAATGCATGTGTCTTTCGTATTCACTAAGCGGTGATCTTTGATAGTCATGTGTGTTTCGTATTCACTATGCGGTGATCTTTGATAGTCTTAATTTAAGGAGATTTAACTTATCAAAATAATAAAATTTATATTTTTTTATTATTTTAAAATATTTATTATTTTATTATATATGTTCAAAAATTATAAAATTTAAACACATTCATATTGTTGTTTTAAAAATAAAAAATTATGTTATATATGTTAATTTGACTTTGTACATCCGTATTGTTGTTTTAGAAACAAAGCATTTATGCCATACATGTTAATTTGACTTTGTACATCCGTATTGTTGTTTTAGAAACAAAGCATTTATGCCATACATGTTAATTTGACTTTAAATATCCATATTGTTGTTTTATAAATAAAACATTTATGCTCTATATATATTAATTTGGCTTTGTGTATATGGTCTTATGGGTAAGGTCGTAATTAATTTTTTTGATATAAAAGGAAGGGTAACAGGTTTGAGCCATCTTTTCTTAAAAAACCAGAACGTTAATTAAATTAAATACCCCTCGCTGAACACGCACAATTGATAACGTGGAAGACATGGAAATGAATAAGATGTGTGAGGAAGGAGGTTGATAGAGAATATATGCCAAAGTTGTTTTTAATTGTAGAAATTATTTTAAAACTCGCGTTGAAGCAGTTTTCGAATCTTCAAAACACGTGTTAAGACTATGAGATGTTCGCTGGTAAACGGGGAACTTTTCACAAATGAAGAAATTATTGAAGAGATAAAAAAATTAGTAATTGGTAGTTCACACGTAAAAGGGGAACTTTTCATAAATGAAGAAATTATTGAAGAGATAAAAAAATTAGTAATTGGTAAAATCTGTGATATGAACTTTTCACAAATGAAGAAATTATTCAAGAGATAAAAAAATTAGTAATTGGTAAAACTCGTGATATAGACCATTTTCAGGTAGAGAATATAAAATGAGTAGATATTTTTACACTGCAGATCAAAGATATTTTCAATGAGGTCATACAAAATGGCTTCTCTACAAAATAGACAACTAGCTTGACCATTCTTTTGTTTAAAAGTGGAGGTGTAAATAATCCCTCAAACTATCGAAGTATCATGATCAACCTTCTCTTTGCAAAGCTGTTTGGGAGAATGATAGAGCGTAGGATCAACAGATGGGCAGAAGAAAAGGGAAAGAGAGAAGAGGGGCAAGTTGGTTTTAGGCCCAAGCATTCAATTATTGATCACTGTATCACGCTTAGACACATAGTGGAAAAAATATGGGACAAAAAAGAGGAGGTTTTTTGTTGTTTTGTAGACTTCAAAAAGGCATTTGACACAGTGCCAGGGAAAAATTATGGAGCAAAATGGAAGAGCTAGAGGTTCCAATTCACTACAGGGTAATAGTTCATAGATTATATGAGCATGTAAAGGCTAGAATCAGAACGCAAGAAGAGTTATCTGAATGTTTTAGGAGTGACATAAGCATCAAACAAGGTTACCCTCTATCTCCGACATTATTTGGGTTGTACATTGACAAGTTAGAAGAATGGATAAACAAATTATGGGAAAGGGTGTGCACTTAGTCAAATATGTAGTAAAACTCCTCATGTATGCAGATGATGCAATTCTTGTGGTCACAACAGCTAAAGATCTAAAAGATCACCTTCGGGCTCTAGAACTCTTCTGTAAGGAAGTTGGGATGTAGGTGAACACAAGCAAAACAAAAATCATGATTTTTTTAGCAAAAATGAAGAAGCAACATCTCGAATTTCAGTTTGCAGGAGGAGAACCTCTTGAGGTAGTGGTGGAATACAAATACCAAGGCATAGACTTTCATGACAAACTCAATTGGAATACATGTATGATGAAAATAACTCTAAGTGGTTGGAGAGCGCTATATGCACTTCAAAATTGGTGTAGGAATATGGATTGGTGTAGGAATGCCGAGTTGTGGGACTCGAAGACCACCAAGGTCTTATTTGGTTTACTTGTCACATCGATATATGGTTGTGAGGTGTGAGCCAATGGCATGACAAATGCAAAATGGAGGCAAATAAAAAATATTCAAAAACATCTAATTACAAATTTTCTTAGAATTAAGACTACAGTCCCTTATGAAATTATTCTAGCTGAAACTCGAATGTTCCCTTTAGAGGCAATTGATATGACCAAACTGTTATGTTACTTGAAAAAATAGAAAACATGAAAAACAACACATGACTTAGGGTAGTTAGGGATGAAGAGTTGCATAGGCGGAAGAACACATGGATGCATCAAAATCAGAAATGGATGAAACGTTGGGAAATCAACATAAATGAATGTCCAAATTTCAATAAAACACATGGATGCATCAAAATCAGAAATGGATGGAACTTTGAGAAATCAACATAAATGAATGTCCAAATTTCAATAAAGACATAAAAAACTATGTGAACAAAAATTTTAGAAGTGGAATGTGGAAAAATGCAAGCAAGAAAAAACAATACTATATTGCAAAGTTTAACCCAACGTATGACCACAAGGAAAAAACATATATAGGCATTGAAATTAAGTGGAAGGAAAAAATCCTCATTGCTCAGATATGGACTAGCTCTCATAGGCTTAGATGTGAAATAGGGAGATGGACAACGCCCAAGGAACAATGGGAAGAAAGGATATGTACTCTATGCAACACAGGGCAATAGAGAGACAGAGGAACATTTCATCTATGAATGCCCGAGTTTTTCGAACATTTGTGGCAAATACAAAGAAATGCTTGGAAAAGGGTCTATGATAAAGTTATAGGCTTAGATGTGAAACAGGGAGATGGACAACGCCCAAGGAACAATGGGAAGAAAGGATATGTACTCTATGCAACACAGGGGCAATAGAGAGACAGAGGAACATTTCATCTATGAATGCCCGAGTTTTTCGGACATCCGTGGCAAATACAAAGAAATGCTTGGAAAAGGGTCTATGATAAAGTTATTTGAAGACAGTAAAATAAAAAAAGTTGGGGAGTTGCTAACCCAAATCAGTATAAGGAACAACCTTCTAAAGGATATTAATGGTCATATGATTTGAATAACTGTATTTCCATATTTGGAGGTCCCATAGGCCATGTTTTGGGTCTCGAGGACGTAATTAAAATATTTTATTTCATTTCAACCTTCTCAAGGATATTAATGGTCATATGATTTGAATAACTATATTTCCATATTTGGAGGTCCCATAGGCTATATTTTAGGTCTCGTGGGCGTAATTAAAATCTTTTATTTCATTTCATTATAAAGAGATTGGTTAAAAAGAGTTTTGGAGAATCTCTAATGTATCCATCATCTTGTGGGTGCGGTTTGATTGATTTCAGAAAGCTTGTACTCTTATAACCACGTAAAAAAACATTCGCATCAATATTTTACTAGTAAGTTTTCTCAATCTTGGTTAGTTCGAGGGGTATACCCAAATGAAACAAGTCTCGTGGAACGAAAAATCTTGACCTTCAAGATATATGGAGAACGATTTTCTTTAACATAAAGTTTTACCCAAGGGTCAGGTGGATTGGTAAATGCAGGTGTGGTTGGGCACTTACCAAGAAGAGACCTAGGTTCAAACCTTGGAGGGTAAGTCAACCCTTTGCAAAGGTCGTAGTCTTATTCGAATCCTTTAAGTGCGTGTTAGACCGACGATAACGGTACGAACCCTGAGCAATCGGTTATCCCTATTTCATGCCAGGTCACGGGTTTGTTGGTTAAACCCTACACTACCATTTGACATGTATATGTTTTGATCATGTTTTTTAAGGTATTGTTTATCTTTTAGTTTCGTCTTTGAAATAGTATAAATTAGATTTTAGTTGGATTATAAGCATTTTTTATTCCATTATCTATATACTTCTTTTGGTTGTGTTCATAATATAAGTTAAATTTTTTGATGTATAATTATTTATTCCTTTTAGTTCTTTCCTTCATATTGTTTATTTATTTTTTGTTGGAGTCTAGGAGCTCAAGAAATTTAATGTTCTAATTTTCCATCTATTTGTTTTGTTTCATTTATATGATTTTTTTTCTTATTTAGTGTTTTTTAATTACGTGTTTTTGACAATTTGTTATCTTCCATTCTTTCTATTTTTTGTAGGTATCTTAATTGTCTTATCATAACTTCTATTTTGTTAGAAACCTTCTATTAAAAATAAACTCATTCACATAAATATTACAATTAAAACAAAATTTCATGAAATAACAATATATTGCAATACAAAATATAAATTAATATCACAAAATAACACCAAATTGTAGGCCTCTTAAAGGGGGCAACCTCCTTCAATACTTTCATTAGTTTGTAAGATACATTCGTTCATGGATCCATGTTTTTTAAGTACAGTTGCAATTTTGCAGGTCCAAGGAGCAGCTGGCTGACATCTTCACAAAACCCTTGAAGGAGGAGGACTTCGCCAGACTGCGAAATATGTTGGGCGTCAGAGAACACGTGAATGTTGGTTTAAAGGAGGGATTAATTCCTTCAAATTGGGCAAAGTCCCGAAATGTGCTTCGGCACACCAAACAAATAAACTTACGACCCTTCTGGATCGAGCGGGTGTTTTGCCACTTCGGGGCAAACCCTAGTCTACGGATAAGCAATACTTCGAGGCAGAGAACAAATACGCAGAGAGCCGAGGTGTAGAATAAATATCTTATATATATTGAAGTAATGTCGGATTTACAAAAGCTTCCTTCTGAAGCGATTACAAACTTTTGCAAGATAGAAATCTGCAGGATAAACACACAAACTACTTGGAGACTGTTGCTCCACACTTCGGCTGCAGGTTCTGCCTTTCTGCGACTTTGCTGGTCGAGACCCTGGCTCTACGGCTGTTCTGGGCTCTCTGTTCCTTGCTGCTGCTCGCCTCCGACCTCTGTCCTCCAATTCTTCCAACTCCTTCTTCTCCTTGCTAAATGACATAATGGCCCTGGTATTTATAGGCGAGGGATGAGGACAAAAGGCGGGAGAGTTTCACCGACCGACTGACAAGAATTAAATGCTGAAGTATGGTTCCTATCCAATCGCCGAGCAACCCCAACTACCCGCATGTGCGATGTCAGACCCCGATTTCCGCGCCTGCTTACTACTTCGGCTGATTTCCGCTTCGGAGGGCAATTTGAATTTACTTCGCGGCAAAGTGTTTTTAGGGGGCGTTGACAATTTGCTTCGCGGCAAAGCATTTTCCGAAGCCGTTTCAAAAGTGCTTCGCGCCGAAGCGCTTACAGGCGTGAGTGTTGGTTTAATAATTCCAACAATATATACAGCACTGGGGAACGTTGATCTGTATTCTTCTTCTTCGTTTCTTCTTGTCGGTGCAGTGTGCTTTTGGGTAAGTTATTAGAAAAGGAAGATAGTGCATTGTGGTGTGTCATGGAAATGAGAATGAAGCAGAGTATGAGCAGAGATCTCAGCACGGACCGAGCGAAGCCGGCGTGGATTGATCAAACCAAATCGAAGATACCCAGAAAAGTTCCGGTGGTGTATTATCTCAGCAGGAATGGCCTGCTGGAGCATCCCCACTTCACGGTGGTCACTCTCTCGTCTGGCGAAGGACTATACTTGAGAGAGAATCCAAACTTGGGAAAAAAATTGCCAAGGGATAAATTTAATACCCACTAGTTGAATCGAATCCAATCTGACCTCTTTGATCTGTGTACTTTTGGGGACTATAACGACCTTTGGACTTGTGTAGGAATGCCCAATGCTTCAAACAGGGAAATTGTCTAGAAAGAACATCAAGGAGCTGGTTTGGATATATTCACATTTTCTTTCTTTAGATGGTTTTTGGGCTTTTGATGTGCAGATGTAATACACCTCCTGAATGCCGTCAGAGGAAAGAGCCATACCTGTTTTCTTCGTCGTCCAAAAAGTGAGCCGGTGCCTTGTGAATTTCAATTTGATGTTATAATGGTTTTGACGTCTTGGCGCTCTTGTATGTTGGTGGATTCAGAGGAGGCTCACGGTTTTGTGGGCTTTTGATGATATGCAGGAGCTACAAGAATGGGTATGTGTGTCATGATTTGTCAGAGAATGATATTATATACCCAGCTCAAGGAAATGAGTATGTGCTCAAGGGCTCAGAGCTCTTTGAGGGTTCCTCAGGTAGAACTGGAACTTGGAGTATAGGAGAAAGCATTGGTTTAAATTGTGTTGTAGTAGTGGATTCATTAGAACTCTTTGTTGTCACTGTGTCCATCTTCAGCTCTGGATATGTATGTAATTTCAGCCTTTGACTGTTGTTCTGTGATTTTAATGGACTATTGTTACTAGTTACGTTTCAATTTTTTGAGCATTAGGCTGTTCTGCGATTTAATTCAGTTATGCTGATAGCTGTTTATTATAAATAATGGCTCAGATGACGGGGGAGCTGTTCAATAGAACAGAAGGTTGTCACTTTTCCCACATTTCCGGGAATAGTAAGTCAATATGAATAAGAATAATTATATGGTACCTACTGCTTGTTTGTTTGTACTCCAGGAGCTTATAGTGTTTGGTGATCTGTTTTTATAGATAAATTTAAAACTTCCATGAGCTTATTATGATAGTTATTATTATTATGTCTTGCATCCCCTTTCTGAAGTTCCCAATGCCATGCTGTAATTTTGCAGGTTTATGCAAGTCTTGATATATTGACAAAAACAACGTGGTTACTAAATGCAATCAACGTTGATGATCTCCACAGGGGAATGAGGCAAATGAATGGCAAGAGGAGACTTATCGGCTTCTTTGGGTCCCACAACTACCATTACCTTTGCATTCTCCTTCTCCAATGACCTTTCCTCTTCTCTCATTGTTGGCTTGGTTTCTCTCTTTCCTTTATTATTTCTATGCGTACAATCAAACCTTATGCTCAGACATGTCAAATATCGTAACCAATTTCCTTCGTTATGTCTCTGCATACAATCAAACCTTATTTCTATGCGTACAATCAAACCTTATGCTCAGACATGTCAAATATCGTAACCAATTTCCTTCGTTATGTCTCTGCATACAATCAAACCTTATGCTCAGACATGTCAAATATCGTAACCAATTTCCTTCGTTATTTCTCTGCATACAATCAAACCTTAACCTTTATGCTCAGACGTATCAAATATTATGACCAATGTCTTTAGTATTGTTTATAACCATTGGTTGATGCTCCTCTTGCTATTAAGATTTAGAACAAAAGTGGACAATATGTTTAGCATCTTGTTTGTGGCATTTATTAAACATCATGTTTATCTTTTTCTTTCGTTAACAACATTTAATTATTACTTAGCATTAAAGTATTTATTTATTAAATAAATTATTATAAGATTAATTTTTTATTAAATAAATTAAATTAATTTATATTTATTTTTTTTATAATTTTTTTTAATATTTTAATTTTATATCAAAATTTTAATATTTTATAAAGTCATAGAAGTCTTCCTTGTAATGTTGAGGGTGTACCTCTTCCTATGTGTTAGGATGTCAAGAAAAAATATCACTATGATGAAGTGGTAAGGTTCACTTCAATAATAGGGAACCTTAGTGGTAAGGTTCACTTCAATAATAGGGAACCTTATCGGTTAAACCATTCTACCTTACAAACATAATACTTTATTTGACACATAAACATAATATCCTTTTACCTGTTTATATATTGATTATGTCAACCATTTATTTAATTATTCATAAAAATATCAAATAACTTAACTTGACAGAATAATAACTCCCAACCTATACATAGAATAAGGACATGTATATGCATTCAAACCTATACATAAAAATGCGTCCATCAAAAGATGCAATTCGATAATCATGTTAATAATCCGTGTACCATATGAATTAATCACGTTAATAATCCATGTACCATATGACTTACAACAACACTATAATTTAAAGAAATTCCATGCAATAAATATAATATTGTTTTAAATCTTATAACTAATATCTCTATGATTATGATTTTGTAATCATGTAATAATATGTATATAAAAAATATAAAATTATAGTTTTTAATTAAATAAAATTAAAATATTTTCAAAAATAATTTAAAAAGTTTAATTATAATATAATTAATTTAGTAAAAGATATAATATAATAATTTAATTAATAAAAAATTTACTGATTACATGTTAATACGATATTTGATACTTCTGTGTATAGTGGTTTTGATTATATGTGAGAAATAATTTGATACTTCTCGACATAAAGGTTTGACTATATAAAGAGGCAAACCAAGCTAACAACAAAGAAGGAAAGATCAAATTCTCAAAAAGAATAGTAAATTTTTTTTAAGGAAGAACGTATACTCATATATTAAGAAAACAAAAGTTACATCATGTCAAGTTCAAAATAAACCAGCACATAAAAACACCAGATACAACTACTTATGCTGAGTTAAAACAGACTCAAGTAATGTCATAAACCATTCTATAACTGTCATAGAAAAGAGCTATAAAATGTTGAATCATAGCTAACTGATAATCAAAATACTCAAGTCTGCAGCAATAGTCTTCTTGTCTTCCAGCATCATGAAGTCTATCAAAGAAGAACCTGTATTTGTCCCTGTAGCTTCTCATATTTCGAGCAACTTGTAACGAAATTTTAAAACTTGTGAGTCTTCTAAAAGACCCAGTAAGTGATCTCTGCAAATTCTGAAAAATCTCCTTATTTCTATACACCCATATAATCCATAATATCTCTGATGATAATATAAGCCAAAAATTATTCAAATGTTTTTGCATATGAGGAATAAAACCCAGTAAAATATGTTGTCTAGTCACAGTATCATGAATGTTCCATCCCTGCATATTATACAAGAACATGTGCCAAATTTCACGAGCAAAGAAGCAGTCAAAAAAGATATGCTCAACAGAATCAGGAACTCTACAAATAGAACAACTCATAAGATTATTAGAATCATTCAAAATAGGCAGTCTCTGAAGCAAAAGAAGCCATCTAAACCAAGATTTCTTAGGTTCCAAGTGACTGGACCAAATATGCTGCAAAATGACCTGACCATAAGACGCTGAAAGATCCATCTGCCAAACTCTATTGATATGCATAATGATATCATTAGTATCAGCCAAAATATTATATAACTGCTTGGAAGTGATTTTATAAAACTGAACATCACCTTTCCAACGCACATTATCAAACAAAAATTGTTCATCTGAAACAAAATTAGGAGAATTCAGCTGCAAAAAAGAAGTTCTTAAGAAATAGTATGTCCTTTTTTGTGAAGCAGGAAGACCATACTGAGTCCTAAGAGAATCCCAAGATCTCAAACTGCCATTATCAAGAATATCAACAAACGTTCTTATACCCAAATTGGCCCAATTTCTAGCAGAACAACCTTTTGTAAGAGCAAGAAACTTATTTTTGTACATAAGATTCCACCATATAGAGCTATTCAAATAGAGGACTGAATTATCATTAACAGACCAAGCAAAATGACTACCTCTAATCATCTCCCAGGCTTTCCAAAGACTTCTAAACACAAGTGAACCAGAAGGAGCAACTGGAAATCTGCCTAGCAAGATATCACTCATGGGGAGGCCCTTCCAAGTACGGGCTTGTTTAGGAACAACCATAAGAATATTGTTCCTAACTAAAACTTTCCAAGGTTCTTCTCCCTCTATACAATTAACAATCCATTTAATAGCAAGGGCCATTCCTTGAAAACGAAGATTTTTAAGGCCCAAACCTCCTTTTAACTTATTAATAACACACCAGTCCCATTTAACACTATGTTTCTTTTTACCAAAAACATTACCAGCCCATAAAAAATTCTTGATATGCTTGTGAATGTCATTAACCTGATAGGAAGAAAAAAACCAGGCTGAAGCATAATATATAGTATATGATGACAAAATATTTTGACATATCTGTAGCCTGCCAACATTAGAAAGAAATCTCTTATTCCATTTAGAAAACTTAGTAGATATCCTTTCCTTAACCCAAATCCACATATTCTTAAGATTAGGATCAAGAGCAAAAGGAATGCCCAAATACCGAATTTGTCTCGTAGGACCACCCCACTGTATATTAAATTTGGCCAACCAAGGAGGGGCAACATTGTCCCAACTTAACAAAATTGACTTGGATCTAGCAATTTTTGCACCTGAAGCACTGCAGAAACAGTCAAGTTTTGCAAACAAGGAATCAAAATTTTCCTCTATCAGCTTAACAAATATAGAAGTATCATCAGCAAAATGGATGTTCACAAGATCTTGACCATTCGGGAGCACAATACCCTTAATAACAGGACTAATAACATTCTCTCTGAGCAGATAAAATAAAGCATCATTGGCTATAACAAAAAGAGCAGGCGCAAGAGGGCATCCTTGCCTTATTGACCTTTGTAACACAATAGGATCAGAAAGAAGGCCATTAATTTCAATATAAGCAACAACATCTGATAATAAGACCTTCACCATATCACAAAACTTAGAAGGAAAACCAAAAGCTTCAAGAACCTTAATAACAAAATTCCACTCAACTCTATCATAAGCCTTCTCAAAATCTAGCAACAACATTCCAACATTCTGACCTGAAAACTTAGACCAATCCATGGCTTCCCAGCTGGTAAGAAGATTTTCTAATATATACCTCCCTTTAACAAAACCTGTTTGAGAAGGATTTATAAATTTAGGAAGATAATTAGTAATTCTCAGCGCCAAAATCTTAGCAAGGATTTTATATGAAACATTTAGTAAGGTAATCGACCTCCAGTTCTTGACTAGAGACTTATCACCATCCTTAGGAAGCAATTTTATAATACCCGTATTAATATCTTTACCCAAGGATCCATTATGAATAGCCTCTTCATACACCTGACAGAGATCTTCACTTATCCACTCAACATTCTTTTTATAAAATTCAATAGGAAGTCCATCAATTCCAGGAGCCTTATCATTATGAATAGACTGTATGGCCTTAATAATTTCATCTTTAGTAATAGGACCACCTAAAGATTCAGCTTCCTGTAAAGAAATTTTCTTAGGAATTAGGGAACAACAATATAACCTATCATTATATCTTGAACTGTTATCTTCTGATGTAAATAGCTCCTGATAATAGTGAAAAAACACCTTCATTATGCCCTTATCATCACAGATCAACTGTTGTCCATTCCAGATTCCAGTAATTCTGTCGAAAATGGCTCTTTCTCTAACGTACTTAAAGAAAAATTTTGACCCTTTATCACCAACCTGTAACCAATTAAGTTTAGCCTGAGCTCTTTGCCTTTGGATTTTCTTCATTTGCAGTTTTTTAAGCTCATTTTTCATAATAATTAAGTCTTCTTGGACTTGAGTATTACCAGGATCTGATTGTAAAACAGATTCCAGCTGAAAAATGTTACTATGAAGCATATTTTCTAACTTTTTATTTTCAAAAGCTTGTTGTGTACTAATGGATTGAAACACTCTTCTCCAACCATTAACATTCATATTCCATCTATTAATGGGACTAGCATGTTTATACAACCACCTATTAATTTCTCTCAAAGTGAAAATAGCATCATTGCAATCAGCTAGGTCTAATAAGGAAAGATTCAACAAAAATTTCCAAGCAGGCCTTACATGATGAAGGATTTCATTCTAAAATTTTAGATTAACAATAATAGGAAAATGGTCTGATAAAGCATTTGGAACAGTATGAACTCTAAGACCATCAACCATATGAGTAAAGTGGAAAAACGAACTAGTAGCATAGAATCTGTCCAATCTAGAATAAATTCTATTAGCACCTTTCTGCATATTGCACCATGTAAACCACAAACCTTGATGTTGATCATGAAAACCTTCCAAAGGGTCAAACAAACTAAACTGAGCTTTAAATTTAGACCAATGATGGAATTCATCACTTTTCCATTCAACCCCCAAACCACCACATTTATCATAGTGATGCTCCACCATATTAAAATCTCCTCCAAACACCCAAGGAATATTTTGCAAACCCAACAACCATTGCCACAAAACACTCCTATCCTGATAATCATTAGGAGCGTATATAGAGCATATACCAAACTTAACATTATTTTTGTCAATAATTACCCAGACTGCCCTGTGACAAGGAGAATATCCAAAATCAATGACTTTAGATGCCCAGAAAGGGGACAACATGATCACAACTCCTCCTTTACCATGAACGTGATTAGTATGATAATAGGAAGCATTTTTCCAAATAACTTTCAAGGCTGAATATAACTAAAAATTTGTAGCCTTCACTTCCTGAAGAAGAATACAATCATATTTACGAACAGATTGAAGAAAAGCTTTAACCACATATTTCCTGTCAGGGGACTCCAGTCCCCTAACATTCCAACTTATACATTTAATTGTCATTATCAAGATTAGAAATTCTATTCCTGCTCCTAGCAAGCTCTTTGGCAGCTTTAAGAGTTTTCCCTTTAGTAATTGAATCTACAACTCTTCTTCTTTTCTTCTTTTCCACCACTGACCAATCAATTCCTGATTGATCTAAGTCATCACCAGCCACACTATCCCCAACAGAGCTAGCAAGCTCCATACTTGGCAGGGACTCAACATCAGAAATATCATTATTAGTCATATCCCCAGATGCTCCATCTTGTTCAATTGTGTTAGTCTCAATAGTCTTTTTATATTCCAAAGCCCTCTGATTAATTGACTGTAAAGCCAGTTCTTGGGCATTTAATTTAACACCTTTATCATTAAGAAATTTATTGTTCATATTATCAATATTGGATGGAGGAATCAGTTTGTTCGAAGCCACATTTTTCTCAATCACTTCCTTACTATTAGCCATCTTCTCATAAAATGATTTCAATTTACAGATAGCATTACCATCCATATTAGAAACATTTCCATGATCAACCACAGAAGATGTAACCCCAACATTACAGTTAGAGCCATTTTGTAGCATATTGGATTCAGGCACTACAGACTTATTAATAACAGAAGCATCTTTAATTACACTATCATTATTATCCTCCTCAATATTATAAGAAACCTCCATATTTGTCACAGACATATTACCATCATTCTTATTAGAAGAAACATTACATTGATTTACAGGACTAACATGAACAATATTCCCATTGTTAGAACCAACTGTATCATTTTTACTATGACCATCAGAAGAACCAGATGTATTTACAGTCGTGGCTATAGGAGGAACAAAAAATTTTTCCTGTTAATAATCAGGGGGCAATTTCTTCTTACATGACCCTCAGTTTTGCAAATAAAACAAGCATTCATTCCCCCAAGCAACTCAAATTTACAAGATACAATTTCATTTCCACATTCTAACTCAATTTCTGTCAAAAAATCCACCCCAGGATTCAAAGATACGAGCAACCGCGCATCCATATGCGGCAAAACAGTTATGGGTTCTTCTATTTTCAAGACCTTGCCAAAAGGTGCTATCAACTGAGTAAAGTTTTTATTTAGTTAGGTATTTATTAAGAAAAAAATTGGGTTTAAATTTTAGAAGTGTTATTTAGTAAAAGTTATAATTTGATTTAAATTTTTGAGTGTACATTAGACTGACAATGATGATACAAAACCCGAGCTACAACTATTCTCCAACTCCTATCGGATCAACATAATCACTAAAGAACATACAAGAGCTGACAAGTCTAGTCTTGCCATTGACATGGCTCAACATTCTTTTGCAGAGGTCATAAACGCTGATTACATCAAGTAACCACTGACAAGTCCCCGATATCCGAGGCCTGATCACCGACAAAATCTGCAGGCCGTCAACTGCTGTGGAAATATTAACGGCTAAAATGTCCGTTTCCGTCTGATGTTGGTAGGCTTCCGGTCCTTGTTTTGACTTGTGTGGTTGCCGTCTCGGCTGCAAAGGTACCGATATATACAGCAATGGGGAACGTTGATCTGTATTCTTCTTCTTCGTTTCTTCTTGTCGGTGCAGTGTGGTTTTGGGTAAGTTGTTAAAAAAAGGAAGATACTGCATTGTGGTGTGTCATGGAATTGAGAATGAAGCAGAGTATGAGCAGAGATCTCAGCCCGGGCAGAGCGAAGCTGGCGTGGATTGAGCAAACCAAATCGAAGATACCCAGAAAAGTTTAGGTGGTGTATTATATGGTGGTCACTCTCTCGTCTGGCGAAGGACCATACTTGAGAGAGAATCCAAACTAGGGAAAAAAATTGCAAAGGGATAAATTTAATACCCACTAGTTGAATCGAATCCAATCTGACCTCTTTGATCTGTGTACTTTTGGGGACTATAACGACCTTTGGACTTGTGTACGAATGCCCAATGCTTCAAACAGGGAAATTGTCTAGAAAGAACATCGAGGAGCTGGTTTGGATATATTCACATTTGCTTTCTTTATATGGTTTTTGGGCTTTTGATGTGCAGATGTAATACACCTCCTGAATGCCCTCAGAGGAAAGAGCCATACCTGTTTTCTTCGTCGTCCAAAAGGTGAGCCGGTGTCTTGTGAATTTCAATTTGATGCTATAATGGCTTTGACGTCGTGGCGTTCTTGTATGTTGGTGGATTCAGAGGAGGCTCACGGTTTGGTGGGCTTTTGATGATATGCAGGAGCTACAAGAATGGGCATGTGTGTCATGATTTGTCAGAGGATGATATTATATACCCAGCTCAAGGAAATGAGGATGTGCTCAAGGGCTCAGAACTCTTTAAGGGTTCCTCAGATAGAACTGGAACTTGGAGTATAGGAGAAAGCATTGGTTTAAATTGTGCTATAGTAGTGGATTCATTAGAACTCTTTTGTTGTCATGTGTCCATCTTCAGCTCTGGTTATGTATGTAATGACAGCCTTTGACTGTCGTTGTGCGATTTTATTGGACTATTGTTACTAATTACGTTTCAAATTTTTGAGCATTAGCCTATGCTAGAGATGGGTCATTTAGGGACTTGCGGACTACCCATATTGTTTTCTAATTTTTCTTCTATGCTTTGACTTGTGTGTGGGGGCAGAATCTTGAGGTGCATGTTCTTTAGTCACATAAAATGTAATCTAAGGATTTTAGTCTTTAGCAGCACTAGGTCTAATATCTTGCATGCATTAGTTGGAGGTCCTCTCTCATAAGCTTAAAATATTCTAATGCTAAGAGTTTATCGCCTGCTTGGATAATAATTAATTGTGATTTGTATCTGCAGATCGTTACCAACAAAGCACAACTGGCAGGGTGTCCAATCCCAAACATCCCTTGCAAAGAGGACCTCATTCAGTCAGATACCAAGATGCAGTCTCTTCCACAAACAGAGCTCTGGTAGCCCATAGACAGAGATCAAATAATGTGGAAGAAAACACAATAAGGAGAACAAATTCCATGGAACATATTTGCAATGGACAAGGGCCTCAAATCCCATTCCAGGGTGCCCACAACATTGGGACAAACAACAGAGTGACTACAGAGCATGACGATCATCATCCATTAAGGGCAGGCACCGGTGCCTGTGCCTCAGCCCATGCTCGTCGACAAGGAGCTACACACGTCTTATGGAGGGGAATCATCTTGGAGCCCTTTGGAGCTTGAAGAGTAAGAGGTATACAAGGCAGAATCCATAGCTTCTCCAGTGGATCATGAAACAGATGCTGCAACGCAAACATAAGGAGGATCAGGTGTACAAAAGGATTTTCAACTGAAGAAAAAGAGGAGGAAGAAGAAGAATGTAATTCAAATTTTACAAAATCCAAAGAGAACCGACATGAACATCAAAACCCCACAGAGCTGAGTGGAGGAGAAATATCTCCTCTACCTTCGTCAAGTGGATCTCCGGGGAGCCCAAGTTCCAAAATAAAATCCCACGGCAAGGTAAATAATTTCAGATGTCTGTCTAATGAGAAATAAAACCCTATTTTAACTACAAGACCGATAGCCTCCAATGTTCTCATGCAGATAACATCATGTGGTTCAATTGCTGTCAAGGATCACAATTTTGTTGGCATTCCTTATTCCAAGTATCAGGGTATCACAATTTTGTTGGCATAATTATAAGGCACCTACTGCTTGTTTGCTTGTACTCTTTAAGAGCTTATAATATTGTGACCCATGTCCTTCGCGTTATTTATAACCATTGGTTGATGCTCCTGCTACTATCAAGATCTAGAACAAAACTGTGAAAATATGTTAACTAACTATTGGCTGAGGCTCCTCTTATTTTTAAGATGTTGTTTGTGGCATTTATTGAACATCATGTTTATCTTTTTCATTGGTTAATGAAAATTAGTTACCATCTAGCATTATGGTATTTATTTATTGAAGGTCACTTTTATGAAACTATGATATGGTTGCATTCTTTATTAAATAAATTAAATTAAAATTATATTTATTTTTTTATATAATTGTTTTTAACTCATTTTTTAAAATATTTTATATTAAATTCATAAAAGTCTATGTTATAATGCTGAAGGTATATCTGTTCTTATGTGTTTAAGGTTTGAAGAAAACACACAATTCTTACAGTTTATAGGTACTTTATGAGAGGAAGTGGCAAGGTTCACCTCAATAATAAGGGTCCTTAATAGTCTAAAACTATTCTACGTCGCTAGCATGGTACTTTACTTGATGCATAAACTCGACATTCTCTTCATCATCATGCACATGGTTGTGAGGTTAAACATTAACATGTTAATCATGTTAACAATTGATTTGATCATCCATGAGAGTGTCCAAATGACAATGAACAACTTGATTATGGAATGATAGCTCCCCAAAATTATACATATAATGAGGACATGTGCATTCGTTCATCAAAATATGATGCAATTTGGTGATCATGCTAGCAATCCATGTACCACATGACTTGAAGGAACTATGTGCAATAAATATAGTATCATAACTAATATGTTGTAAATCTTGTAATAGTGTGTGAGCAAGGTAGACAAGTTTCTCTTTATCATAGGTCTATGGATCAATATGATGATCTAATATTCTTATGGTCAACTATAACACCTCATGTCAAATCCTTGGGAGGGGTAGATTTTGGGGAGATGACTTAATTGCCATGCACCTATCTAGAGGCAATTTTCTATGATTCATATAAATCTTAGAGGAGTCCTATAATAATCTCACTAATATGATCAAAAAGTGATGAGCAAATATTATTGACCAAATCCTTTATTTTTATAGAACCAACTAGCTTAGGGACTATAAATATTGTTAGTTTATCCCACATAAATCCCTAGGGTGCATATCATTACCAAATAATTATCTCTTGAAATCTATGTGCTCACATAAATGACTTAATCTATATGCTCAAGAATGTGTTGTAAAAGTAAAATAAAAATTGATATTTTAATGAACCTTGTAATGAAACATCAATTTAAAATATTGTGGGAGCTTATCATTGTTGGGAAGTTTGCCTTATGCATAAATAAACCACAGATGAATTGAATAAACCATTTGTAGGTGTACACACTTGGTCATTCTTTACCTGTGAATTATCCTCATGCCTTCATAACAAGGCAAATCCTGTAGCAGATAGGGCTTGAAAAATACTCATCAATCTCTTCATAAGTTGATTGTTGTTGCATTGTTTCCTACATTATTTTTGTGATGATGGTATATATGTATATTTTTAGAGGGTCAAATTATTTTATTATTTCAATGAATTTACTTATACTATTGTGGATTAATGTTAGGTTTTTGCAATTAATAGGATTTCTTGTATATTCTTTTGTGCATGACATACCAATCAAATTTGCTTGTAAAAATAAAATTAGTAATAGTCAAGATCTAATTTAAACTATTTAACCTTAATTTTAAAACAACCCATATCCTTTCAAACAAAATAAATAACTTTTTTTTTTTACTAAATACACTCCCTCTCTCACTTTTCAAACAACCTCCTCCTTCGCTCCCTCAACACACACTTTTAAAACAACTCCATTTATTTTTTAAAAGATCCACTTCCTTCTTTGGAACATGAATCAAAATGTTTTAGATCCTATTAATTGAATATTTATTGATGACAAGAACTGATATGGTCAAGAACCTTATCTAGTAGGTAGAAGTTGGTGAGGTCTGCAATGGTAAATAAAGAGAGAGAGAGAGAGAGAGAGAGAGAGAGAGAGAGAGAGTAGCTTCTTAATTCAAACTCTATGGTTCTTAAGACAACTAGCATTCACTTGAATTAATCAACTTCACCATTTCTTAATTAAGATAACTAACATTCACTTGAATTAAGATAACTAACCTTATAGATTGAATGCTAGAGGCGAGAAATGGGGTCAATGATATTCAAACTTTCAATATTTTCCAAAAACATGCAAAAATATACATTCACCATAATTAAGTCCACAAGAGATACAAGAGCAATTTGAAGATAGCAATGGTAAATAGAGAGAGAGAGAGAGAGAGAGAGAGAGAGAGAGAGGATCTTCTTATCATAAACTAGTTGTTGCTTTAGAGGTAACAATAAATGCTAAGATGTCGAAAGTCTTGAGATTGTAAGAAAGATTAACATGCTAGGAATTACAAATAACCAAAAATGCTATGATGTAGAAAGTATTGAGTTTGTAAGAAAGATCAACATGCTAGGAATTACAAATTCACATGTAGGATAGATTTTGCATTTCATAACATAAGCTTAATATGTGCCTAAAATAAACCAAAGTTGGACAATTCTAAAAAGAAGTTAGAAGCATGTTTTAAATATATTTTGAGATTTGTAGTAAGTTATGAGACCTTATATCACAAGAGGAGTTTCTAGAAAACCAATGGAATATGAATTTGAGGGGAAAGAAAGTAAGTTTATGGGAAGGTAATTTTTTCAAGGCTTTAGAGATAAGCTTAAAGCAATAAGAATGGGAAAAATCTTCATGGTGTGATACAGTTTATATGTCATTAATAAATAGGATAAAAATATTGTATGAATAATAAAAGCAGTGAAATATTTCTTGATTGTAAGTAGTAATCCAAATAAATTACACAAAAAGTTTAGAATGGAGAAGCATCGAAGAAAGGACCAAATGTGACAACCTTTTATATGGGTGTAGGAGACTAATGGTATTTGTCTTTGAACTTAAGAAATAAGAAACCTAAATGCAGATGGTGGTCAAAGAAAGGATAAAAATGTAAATAAAATTTATAAAATTCAATTTCATATTAATACATTGAGATTTGATTAATTAAGAAGGAACTTAAAAAAATATTTACAAAGAAACTCATTAATATCATGTGTTACTCTATTTTGAGATTTTAGATTTGTAATTAAATTATAAAGATAGTTTTGGAAAGACAAGGACTCCTAATGCAAGCCATTAATAGGGGAGGATAAGGGTAATCAAAGAATAAAAAATGGTATCATCAGACTCATGATAATTTTTTATGCCTTGCACAACAAAGTCATGATAGCTACTAGGTAGGGCATGGACTAATTGTTTGCATTCAATGACCTTAGTTTGAGGTTTCTTTAATTGAAAAATTATATGCATGCAATGGCTTGGGGTTGACTTTTCTTCAATTTAAAATGCTTGGGAATCCAAAAAAGAAAGTCTCATATGGACTTGGAGAAAATATGAAATACAAAGAGTGTCTTGAGACAATCAAGAGACCACCTATTTTATAGGATATTGTATTAAAGTATAATATAAAAACATGAATATTAATGAAGTCTTTTACGGAGGAGATTTGTGCAAATTCATTATTTGTTCATTTTATCCTTTCTATGTCGTGTTAATCTATTTTTCAGAGTGGCACCACATCTCGCATACTTGTACCAATGCCTAGAGCTTAGTGGTTGGAGAAGGGGAGGGTTTTAGGATTTAATTATCTTTAGCTAAAGAAATTTGAGTTCAATTTTGTAGAAGAATTTTTTATCTTATTATTATAGTTGGTATTACTTGTGTAATGCTTTACTACCCATCCAAGAATTTTAAATAAGAAAATTATGTTATTGATGCATAAATATGAGGAATTTGTTGGTTGCCAAGGAAGTGGTGTGTTGTAAAACATGGATGTAAGGAGCCCATAGATTGAAGAATTTTATTAACTGAAAAAAAAAAAAAATATGGAGTAAGCACAAAGAAGATATGCCTTATCTTTGTATCATGTATAAGCATTTCTTGATACAAGGATTTTTCCAATAATTATAAGTGTCAAGACTACCAAAGGAAGCCTAGGAAACCTTGAAGACAACCTACCAAGGGATTGAATAAGTAAAATTTGTGAAGTTAAAGACACTAAAGATAGAATATGAAAATCTAAGAATGAAATAAAATAAGCATATGAGAGAATATTGTATAAGGTTGCATGACACTGTGCATAAATTGGATATGTACGGTGAAGAACCAACACAAGTATATATTGTCAAAAATATGTTGAGAACATTGATATCAAAATAGAACAATTATGTAATGCTTATTAAAGAAAGTAAATATTTTAATAAGTTGAAGTTTGATGAATTGGTGGGATTGCTTGTATCCCATGAAGAAGGAAATAAAAATAGTAAAGAATAAATATTGGATCAAACTTTTGCTTCTAAGGCAAGAGTGTCAAACAATAATGAAACTAGCTCAAGCTCTCTGATTCTCAAGGTCAAATATGAGAGTAGCAAAATCAAAATTCTATAAGAGGAAGGGACCATGGTAGAAGAGAAGATTATAGTAGAAAATTTAGAGGTAGATTTATAGATAAGACGAATGTTTGATGCCAATAGAGACGAACAATGAAAGAGGAAAAAATAAAAATTTACATGAAGAAGGTGAGAGCTCAAGAAATATGTTTTTATTACATAATATGGTAGAAGTTTCAACTTAGCAGACTTGGCACTTAGATTTCAAATGTTCAAACTATATGATTGATATTAAGGAGTCATTTATGAATGTAGGTGACTCATACAAAATCAAAGTGAATATCCAAGAAAACAAAACATTGGATATTGAAGGAAAATAATACTTATAAATTGTTACAAAATATTAAAAAATATACAAAATAATTACTTCATACTAGGCTTGAAGCACAATTTTTTGAGTGTAGAAGCTTATAGAGAAAAACTACAAAGTAGTGTTTGATAATAAGAAATGCATTGTCTATGACAAAGCAAATGAGAATCAAGCAATGGTTATTGTATCTATGATAAATATTAGAATATTTCCCTTGAAGCTTGAAGGAGAAGGAGAAGTAAGTAATTTGTGTTATATATCCATTGTAGATAATCATTGGCTTAGGTACCTACGATATGGCCACCTAAATTTTTGAAGGTTGTATATGTTGAATTCCAAAATAATTGTCCATGGACTTCTTTGTGTAGAAGCAAGTGTGTTAGATGTGCACAATGAAAGAACATCATGGAGATAGATTTACAAAAGGAAGAGCATGGAGATGCATCATATCCATTATAGCTAATTCTTTTAAATATTTAAGGTCCAATACATACCAAGTGTTGGTAAATCCTTCTAATTTATCAATTTTATTGATGATAATAATAGAAAAACATGGGTATAGTTTTCAAAGAATAAGAGTGATGGTTTTGAAGTTTTCAATATATTCAAAGGAGTAGTGAATGAAAGGAGATAATGAATTAAAATATTAAGGACTAATCATGGTGGTGAGTCTCATTACAAAAAAAATCGATTAATTTTGTGATGAGCAAAAGATAAGAAGACCGTTGATAGTTTCATGTACACCTTAGCCAAATGGAGTGGAGAAAAGGAACAATAGTACAATCATGGATATGGCAAGAAGAATGGTACTATCCAAATATATGAGCAATAATTTGAGACTTGAAGCAGTTGTAACAATAGTGTGCATCCTCGACAGAAGGCAAATAATTACAATAAATATTATGACTTCTCATGAGGTATGGTATGGAAAGAAACCTTTAGTAAATCACTTGAGAGTGTTTGGTTGTTTTCTTATGTTCATGTCAAAGATACAAAAAGAAATAAGTTAGATAATAAAAGTCAAGCAACCTTTTTTGTTGGATATTCTTAGGAAAGCAAGGCATATAGATTTTATGACCCCAAATCTAGATAATGCATTGCATCTAAAGATGTGACTTTTTATGAAGGGGTATTACATTGACACAAAACTAAGAAGATTAAGAAGATAATCATAATTGAAGATGTTGGTATGTCATAAGCATCAAGTGGAGCCACAATTATTTCTCTAGATACAAGCACAAAAGGAACGAGAACATTACAATCACATTCAATCTACCAAATGTTGAATTGAAATTTTGATAGGAGGTTTATAAGAAGCCAAGGGCAAGAAAAAAACAAAGAAACAATGATAAATTTATTATAATGAATTATGTACTTTTGCCAAAGACTCGATTAAATCCCTCAATTTTTTTAAGAAGCATCCAAAGCAAGGTAAGGACCAAAGTTATGGAAGATAAATTGAATGGAATCAAAAAGAATTTTGGAGTTGTGTGAACTTCCAAAGAACAAGGAAGTAATTGGAGTGAAGTGAGTTTTCAAGACCAAGTATAATAGTGATGGAACAATTGTAAGCAAGGCTTGTAGCAAAGAGGTATGCACAACAATTTGGCATTGATTATGATTAGACACATGCACTTGTTGCAGGACAAGTCACAATCAATGGTCTTGGTCTTGGAAGCCCCAAAAAAGGACTATATCAACTTGTAAATAAATTATTTAAATGTAATATTGAAGAAGTGTATATGGAATACTCACAAGAATTTGAAGTGGAAGGTAAATAAGGATACGTTTTCAAGTTAAAAATAAAAAACATACCATGGACTGAAACATGCACCAAGGGCATGGTTTTCAAGAATTGAAGCTTATTTCTTGAAATGTGAGTTTATGAGAAGTATGTATGAACCACATTATACTACAAGAGGAAAAGTGATGCTATTTTAATTATTTTCTTATATATTGATGATCTATTTTTCATAGTAAGTTCATCAAGATCGAAAGTGAATTCAAGAAGCCATTATGAAAGAATTTAAAATGAGCAATTTGGGTTTGGTGCATTATTTTCTTGGTATAGAGGTACATCACCCACCTAAGAAGGGTAGTTGCATGCTTAGAAGATAAGTAGGGATACATGATAAGAAACATCATTTGATGGATATGCATACCTTGCTAAAGGGATTCATAAAATCTAATCCATAAATGGATTTTAATGAAATTTAATAGCTCATGGATGGCATGCACACTCTTCTCTTTACACATTTAAGAAAGCTTGATGGAAATCACTATAACTATAAAGACAACTATTAAGCTAGTTTGGTATGTGTTGGGAAATGGAATCTAGGTAGCTTTTCTATAGTTAATTTATAAAGTGACATAGAGAAATCCCAAAATTTTAATGGTTAATTGATCAATATGGTTTATATTTGATAAAATCAATGCAAAAGTTCCTTTTTTATGGAAAACTGAATCCAAGGTATGATGGTAAGAAAGTGATTTGCAAAGGATTTGCAGATTTAGAAAATAAAGATAAAAGTATAGAGAAGAATGCACCTCATGTAAATATATATATTACATCATATTTTAGATCTAGGTCATATGGCCAATTAGGTACCCATTTACAATAAAAATCTTTATCAAATTTGTCATTGTACCACTACAACTTAAATATCTCTCCATCCTAGACATAGGATGTTTATATCTATAATAAGTGCACAAATATCAATAAGTGTTTTTAAGTGACTAACCCAAAGCCACCTTGACAAAGGCTTTTTCTTATGGTTGACACCCAACCAAATCATAAGAGTATTTCATGTGGATAAACCATAACCATCACTATAAGCTCTTTCAACCATCTAACCTAACATACACATGAAGGCTTGAAAAATAGCTAAATAATCACCATAGGTGCAATCCCATATTTTAAAATTTATCCTTCTCCTTTGAGAAGAAAGCATTTCCCTATAGAATCCTATTAATATCTTTCACTTTATCTCATTCTATAACATCCATCCATCCACTATCAACATGTATTTTGCTGGTTATTTTATTTTTGTGCCACAATATTTCTTACAACGATTGTTTTCATCATAATATCATATGGGTGTAAATCCCTACATTTAGCTTAGCTACCACATATTTTGATCAGCCATAATGACTACAACTAATAATTTTAAAATTTTCATCCATCATATAAGTTTATCCTTTCATAAACTTTGTGTCCCCATTTCTTATTTTGTCTACATAACCAAGGCCTTAATTATTTAGCCTTATGCTTGGCTCTATGATATTTATTATTCCTTGCTTATTTCTTCTCAATACTTTGTCATCATATCCCATCCTTTTCATTATTTGTTCTTAATATTTTGAAGCATGGAGATCTATTAGGAACAACTCTGAAATTAATGTTATTTGTTTCAAAGGAGCCTTTGGTGGCCTTCTTATAGATTGGGATAAAAATATTTTATCTAAAATAGGTGGTAAGAAAATTGAACATTGACTTTCTCTTATTTTTGATGTTGAAGGTTTATCTTTCACCTATTTGAATGTGTATGCCCCTAACCCCCCAATTGCCAAGAAGCAATTTTGGATTTTAATTCTTTCCTACATTGAATAAAATAAGCCAAGTAATTTGGTCATAGCTAGAGATTTTAATTTGGTGCTCTTATGACCCTTTGAAAAAAGAGGTGGCACTAGGATTAGAGATCATTGCATGGAGTATGTAAAAGATATTATTTATTTTGTTGGTCTGCAAGACATCAAGCCTTCTAGAGGCATATATACTTGGACTAATCAAAGGGTAGAAAATCATTTCATTACTAAAAGAGCTAATAGATTCTTGGTCCAAGAAGACATCCTCACATGTTTTCCTTAAATAACCAACAAAATCATCCAAAGCACAGTCTCTAATCATAAGCCTATCCTTTTGGATAGTGGTAACATAAAATTCCATTCAAAATAAATCGAGATTGGGTTAAGTTGAATGGATTTTCAGAGGAAGTTAAGTGTAGTTGGAAAGCTTGGTGCCCCTCCCATAATTCTCAAGATAGATGGAAGATCAAAAATTCTAGGCTAAGAACTTATCTCAAAAGTTGGATTAAACTGCATCATAATACTATCAAATTTGAATGACTCCTCCTTACGGTGGAATAAATAGAATATATTTTAGAGCTAGCACCTCCCAATGAAATACTAAAATCTGAGAGAGATTCCCTTATCTCCCAAATTCATATGAAATCTAGATAAGAAGAACAATTTTCTAGACTCAAATCCTACATGACATGGCTACATGAAGGAGACTCCAACACCAGGTTCTTTATTCTTAAGGCTCATCAGAGATATCAAAGGAATATGAATCATGAAATCTAGTTAGAAAATGGTGACAAGGTCTCTAATTTTTTAGCGATAAAAAAATATATGTGTAGACACTATGAATCCCTTTATCAAAAATCATATGGAAATCATGCTACTCAAGTTGTGTTGCTATAAAAAATTCCTAAGGTAATAAATAAGGAAATAAAAAAACCTCTTTGTTAAGAAATCACTCTAAAAGAACATAAAAACGTTGTATTCATATTTGTGAAGGATAAAAATCCTAGTCTAGATGGATTCACCATCAATTCTTTGATCTGGTAATTGTAGATCTTCTTCAGATGATCGAGGATGCTCATAGAAAAGGTAATTTTATTGGTGCTATTAAGTCTATCGTTTTAGCTTTGATTCCAAAGGAAAGGAATACATCAACCTTTAGTTGATTCAGGCCTATTTTTTGTGTAATGCTTCATATAAATATATGATAAAAATCATAGCCACTAGAATAAAAAAGCATCTAGATAAACTTATCTTTGATGAGCAAGGAGGTTTCATCCCTAGCAAGAAACCATATGACAACATTGTTATTTCCCACAAGGCCTTATATACCAGTAGCAAAGAATGAAAAAGGATCATGGTTAAACTTGATATGGCCAATGCCTTTGATAGAGTGGATCTAGATTTTTTATCTTAGGTGCTTAGTTCGTTTGGATTTTCTTTGTCTCTTTCCAAGTGGGTTTTTGGTTTCATCAAAGACCCGTGGGTTGATCCTATTATCAATGGCTCTCCATATAGATTATTTAAAGCTTTTAGATTTTTATGCCAAGTCTTTCCTCTATCTCCTTATCTTTATATTATTTTAGCTAAAACTTTGGGTAGATCTATCTCTATTGAAATAAGGGCTAACAAAATAACTAGAATTAAGATAGTTGTTGGGGTCAAGGAGATTACTCATGCATAATTTATTGATGATACTATAATGATGGGGAAGCCTCCAAGTTGAATCTCAAAAGGATTAAATGCCACAAACCTCTTTATAAATAGATTTAGAGCTACTATTAATGTCGAAAAGTGTAAGTTTTACACTATCAATACTTTCCTAGTTGAAAATAGGAGCTTTTCTCAAATTCTAATGTTTTCTCTTGGTGGAATTGACCCCTTTATATATTTAGGGGTGCCTATGAGTTTCAAGATAAAATATCTAATTGTTGGTCTAATTTGATGGAAAATATTGTCAGGAGAATATTAACTTATATCGATGGGTAGTTTAGTCTTGTTGGTAGACTAGTTTTAATTAAATCTATCATTGCAAGCTTATCTATCTACCAACTTATGATTTATCATGCTCCTATCTCAATCCTCTAAGAACTTGACAAAAAATTAGAAACTTTATTTTGCAAGGAGGAAGGCAATCTAACAATAATAATTTCCATCTTGTTAGTTGGAGTCAAGTGACAAAAGAAAAACATCAAGGGGGCTTGGGTATTCAATCTTGTTTTATTATGAGCAATGCTCTTGGGGTTAAACTTTTCTAGAACTTAATAAACCCTCCAACGACACTTTGGAAGCAGGTTCTAATTCACAAGTGTAGTGAAGGTAATCATGGCATGCTCCTACTCAAAGGTATCCATAAAAAACTAGGCATCTCTAAAATTTGGATATTGATCGTTAAATTGGTCTAGATCATTAAGGATAACATCTCTTGGTGCCTAAGAAATAGTAATAGTATAAGGTGTTGGGATAATTCTATTACTGGTAACAAGCCCTTAATTTATTCCTTTTTTAAGGAGTTATTTTAGTTCATGAGTTAGTTTAGGATAGACAAACTTTCCCATCTCATCACTTTGGAAGGAAATCAACCAAAATGGATTCAAATTAATGGGTTGGACATGGAACAACAAAGGGAGTGATCTCAGGTCCAAAAACAATTCACTAGCATTCTTCCCACAGACCTAAATAATGAAGACTACTTCATTTGGAGCAAAATTAACTATTTTGACAACTATTCAATCAAGGTTGGAGCATATCTCTAGATATGTGAACCTCTAGATAGAAATTTCAATCGCATTTGGATCAAAATATCACCCAAAAAAAAAAAATTCAATGGCTAGTTCAACAAAATAAAATTTTCACTAGAGAAAATTTCTCAAAAAGAGGTATTTTGGGACCCCATATTTGATCTAGATGCTTTAAAGACTATGAAACTTAATTCCATCTATTTTTAAAGTATGAGGAAGCAACTACAATCTAGATCTCGCTTGCTCTTAGCTTTGGAGTTTGCATTAAAAGTAGATTAAATCTTAAGTCTTATACTAAAAGATGGAATCAAAAGTACCTCAACTCCTTTCAAGGTAAGCCTCTCATAAAAATTTTATGATCTTCAATTCCTTATTATTGCATGTGATATATATAGATGGACATGAACTATAGAATATTTGAAGGAAAATAAACTCACAGGGCAGTTTTGATAGACAAGATAAATCATACTATCATGGAAAATAACAGAGTCCATTTTAAAGCTAAGCAATACTAGAGTGCTCTTTCTAGAGTTGAGTTATGCATCCTCAAAAATTAAAATCTTCAAGATTGAATTAACCCCTTTCTTGCCAGTAACTCAACTCCTCAACTATGTTTTAGTTTTCCAACTCTATTCTTTGATGGGACTTCAAAGTCTAACCCTCGAATAGCAAATGTTGGAGGAGTTTTATGGTTAGGAGGATTCTTGAATTTTACCTAAGTTGAAGATAAACCATCAATAATGTAGCTGAGTTGATGGGCTGCAAATTTGGTCTCACCCTAGTGGTAAGAGAAAATGTCAAAACCCTTTTAGTTTATGGGGACTCTAAGCTAATCATATAGATTTTTTTTGGCAAACAAGATGTCAAGTCTATTTTGCTTTGGTTGTTGCTGAATCAAGTCTATAAGACTCTAGAAAAATTTGAACAGATTAATTGATATCACATTCCTAGGAAGTGGAACCATTTGGTAGATAAAAAGGCCAATGAACAATTTCTTTTACATCCTTCTTCAACTTGAATAAGAAAGTTTAAAACATGAATTCTAAGAACTTAAGAGATGACCATACAAACTTTGTTTATTCTATGGGTTGTTATGGACCAAAGACTTCTTTGTTTCGGTTATTTCAAATATGCTAGGGAAGATATTTTGCTTTTTATAGGTATTCTTGCCCATATGGGATTATAGCTTTGGCTACATGCATCCTTAGTTTCCTTGTGATGCTTGTAGCACCTAGCCAACTTATAATCTTTGTGCTATATTAAATAATATAAAAAATTTCTTAAAAAAAAACTTTTTGAAAGTGTCATACAATATAAGAGCAAGCCAAATTAGCAAGGAATGTATATATTGTTATCTAGAAATATACTAATATTTATTTATGATTGACTATTTGAGTGTTGTTTAACCCTTCTATTAAAACTAATTGGAATTTAAAATTATTTTATATTTATTTTAAATTCAAATGCAAATATGATCAATTAATTTATTTATATAGAGTTGATGCAAGGTGTTTTATACTTTTAAAATTAACTAAAAAAATATATTTACTAGATTGATATTTTATATATACAATAATTCATGTTCAAATACAATCAATGATATATATATAATTTTTGGAGGTTATGTAAGATGTTCTATAATAAACTTAATAAATAATATTATTATGATCAATGTTTTAATGATATGGATTAATAGTTAGTGAAATAAGAGATAGGATGTTAATGCATAGCTGAATTTTAAATCTTAAATGAAACAAGAATAATACTATTCTTTTATCTTATCTATCTATGTTTATAATTACTTTTAATTCAATACTTCATAATTTTAAGAACACTTAAAATAAGAATGATTATGTTGGGTCCGAGGGCTTGGTTCAACGGTCAAAATACTTTTATAGGAGTGTGGAAACTAGGGTTCCAATCCTTCGGACCCTGTAGTACCGGTGGACGTGTGCTACGTAAAAGGTTTACCCCAATGTAAGTGGAGGTTATAGTGGCAACAAGGAGCGAAATTCGAACCCACGAAGTATAAAATTATAACGTGTTAACGATTCCTCTATTATAATAAAAAATAAAAAATATTATGTAAAAAATAAAAAATATCATAAACAGACTACATCCAATTTATCATTAAAAGTTTATACTTTAACACATATATTTAATATTTTTTATATTTAATATTAAATATATGTATTAAACCATTTTTATTTTTTAAAACATTATATAAAATAAATATTAAAATCTTCATTAAAAGAGATTGATAAATAATACCATATGTATATAAAATCACATTTTAATTTCACTTGCAAATTCATTTGTATACCATTAACTTTAAATATAGGCAACGATATTTTCAGTAGTAAAGGCCACTAAAAATTTAGAAATTTTGATAATCTATCATATAATACAATTCTCCTCTTATAAAAAGAGGATAATAAAACAAGCACTAAGCTCCTCTTAGCTACATCAACTAACATCCTACATGTCATTTGACTTTTGTGTTAGCTCTAGAACTTCAAAATGAAGTTGGACCATGAAATATTAAATCTGACAAGATTGATTGGTCCAATTTTTAATATTTAAAAGAAAGAAATTTAATCTTATTAAAAGACACTTAAATAATAGTATTTTAAATACACAACATTTTGGTATATTATTTGTATTTTATTTGGGTTACTTTAGTTTGAATTATGGGATGGAAGCTTTTCATATGTTCCAAAGGAATATGGCTTCTAATTATACCATTAGTCATACTTAACATTATTTTATATATATTTATTTTGGTGGATGTGTTGTAGAAAAAATGGTACATCTTAATACAATGTAAATGGTCTTTATTTTGGGGCGTTCTTTTTAATTATAGGGTATGGTTGATTTTATACTTATTGTATTCTAATATTATTTGGTGGTTTAAGGTTGTTTGATGCTATGGGATACTTATATATATATATATTGTAACTACTTTGTTAAAAGTGTATATAATATAAAGAAAGAGGTGCGGCTCTAGGTTTTTGTTGGTTTTCTTGATCAAAGGTTTTAAAGATAAACATTTGTTTTTATTGTAAATGCATGTTATTTTTCTTTCTATTTTGCGATTTTGTTTGCATTAATATCTCTAAAATATGTTTATCAACCTTTTTATTTGGTATTTGAATGTGGTTATTAACTTTAAGGAGACACTTTGTTACTAGGATTTAGCTCATTTTGAGAAGAGTAAGGGTATCTTGGTTTTGCGATAAATCTATTTTTAAGTAGGAGTTTTGTGCAAGTGAATCCAATGTGAAGGCTAGCAATAGAAGGATCGGGATCAAAAAGTTCAATAACAAAAATTTGAATTTATGGAAGCTAAAGATAGAAGATCCACTTATGGATAGAGATCAATTGGTTGTTGTGTTAAGAAAAAATTCATGGATATGTTGCAAGAAGATTGGGAGAAGCTGGATAGGAAGGTAAATAGTATTATGTAATTGTACCTTCTAGATTCAATGTTGATCAATGTCTCTAGAGAAAATAATGCTAATGAGCCATGAGAGAAGTTAGGGGCTTTCTATCAATCAAAGTTCATAGTAAATAAATTATTTCTTTGAAAGAGGTATCTCCTTCGGATGAATGATGAGTATTTTGTGGCATAACATCTCAATGCATTTAACACTATGGTAAGTCAGTTAGCTTTTGTTGATATTAAAATGAATAAAGAAGATAATTGCATTACTTTATTTTTTCTTTGTTATATTCATGGGATAATTTGATTGTGGCTATTGCGAGTACTACTACAACTACTTTAAGGTTTGAATATATGGTTGCATCCTTGTTATCTAAATAAATGAGGTAGAAATCCATGAAGGGTTCATACAAGGATGCCTTGTTTGTAATGGGTCATTCCCAAGATAAAAATAAGCATAATTCTAGAGATAAAATATGCATAACTCTAAGGACAAGTTGAATTCAAGAGGAAGATCTAAATCTCCTAGAAAATTTATACAAAAATGCTAGAAATATAGTAAAGTTGGGCATTTAAAGAAAGGCTATAGATCCAAAAATATTGATAAAAGTAAAAGATTTCATGATGTTTCTTCCATAGAAGCAAAGAACTCCATAGAAGGAGGAGATGTATACTTCGCATCTTCGAGTACACATTTAGATCATGATACATGGTTGATTGACTAAAAGGATTCTTTTCATATGACACCTCATTGAGAATGGTTTTTTGAACATGAAAAGTATAATAGAGGTGGTATCTTCCTAGGAGATGTCTCGACAACGAGAATCATAGGACATGGAATGGTCAAACCGTTACTTAAGGATGGAAGGGTTAAAACCCTCCCTGGTGTTCTGCATATTTCAAGGTTGGCTAGAAACTTGATATCCACAAGAATGATACATGTGTACAAACAATATTTGAAAAAAATACTTATAGGATGGTTTGAGGAGCAATAGTGTTGGCAAGAAGAGTTTGGATTGGAACACTATACAAGCTATTGGGTAGAACTATGACTGATGGGTGTAATACTTTTATTGCTCCTAAAAATGAATAAAAAAAATCCCCTACTCTTCCTATTGAGAAGACAATGCTTAGGCATCAAATAATAGAATATATTAGACAAAAGGACCTTCAATATTTGCACACTAAAGGTATGGTTGAAGATATTTCTAACTTTTCTTTATATTTTAATTTTTGTGAATATTATGTATATGGTAAACATAATCGGGTAAAGTTTTCATCTAGTGTTGCAAGAGCAAAAGGGATTTTGGAGCTAATACATAGTACTTTGTTTATGCTTGTTCCTGTTCCATCCCTTGGAAAATCATTGTATTGTGTTTTATTTATAAATGATTTCTCAAGGTATGCATTGATATATTTCCTTTGAAAATATCTAAGGTCTTTGCAAAATTTAAAGAGTTTAAAGCTCTTGTAGAAAATCAAAATGAGAAGAATATAATGTGTTAGCGATAAATAATGGAGGAGATTTTTATCGCAATGAATTTGAGGGGTTTTAAAAGCAATGCAGAATATCAAGGCAAAAGATGACTCTATACACTCCTCAATAGAATGGAGTTGCAGAAAGAATGAATAGGATATTGATGGAAAAATTAAGGAGTATGCTCAGTGGTGTATATTTAGCACTGGAATTCTAGGTAGAGGCTTTGGACATCACATGTTACCTAGTAAATCGATCACCTACATCAACATTTGTTGATAAAACTTTGTATCAAGCATGGAATGGTAATAAATCTTGTCTTAAACATCTTAGAGTTTTTGGTTGTGATGCTTATGTTCATATTCTAAAGATAAAATGGAGTAAGTTAGATAAAAAAGTAATGAAGTGTATCTTTATTGGTTATAAAGATGGTGTAAAAGGATACAAACTTTATAAACCAAAAACTAGGACAATTGTTCATAGCCAAGATGTAATCTTTAGAGAGTTTAAAAGTGCTCTTGAGCAGAAAGAACAACAAGATGATGAAAAACAAAAAAATATAGATTGAGTTCATGGATGAACAATCTAACTCAACGGAAGATGATGAACTAGATCCTCAAACTCTAGTCTTGAGGAGATCAACTTGAGAAAGAAGGAAACTGAAAGGTATTGTTCACTTGATTTTCATTATGCTTGTGTTTTATCTATTACTGATGATTATCCTAGAAATATTAGAGAGATAGTTAATATAAAGGATTTTAAATTCTTGAAGAAGGCCATGATTGATGAGATATAATCTTAAGGCAAAAATAAGACATGGGATTTGGTGAAGTTGCCTACTAGAAAAAAAACAATTGATAGCAAATGGGTATTTAAGAAGTTTCATGTAGAAGGTAAATTCAAGAAGTACAAATCTCACATGGTAGGAAAGGGCTATTCCTAGGTACAAAGAATTAATTTTGGTGAGGTTTTATCCCTTGTTTCTAAACTAACTTCTAGTAGATTTCTTTGGTCTATTGTTGCTATATTTGACCTAGGAGTAGAGCAAGTGGATATGAAACAACATTCCTACATGGGGATCTAGAATAAGAAATCTATGTCTCAATGAGAAGGTTTTATAGTAAAAGGAAAGGAGGACTTGGTATGTAGGTTGAAGAAATATCTATATGGTTTGAAACAAGCACCTAGCTGTGGTATCAAAAGTTTGATACTTATGTATTTGGACTTGGTTTTTCATGAAGCAAAGTTGATCACTATGTGTACATCAAACAAGTTAGTGATCACTTTATTATTATGGCATTATATGTTGATATTTTTTTAATTGAAAAAGACAAATCAAACTAAATTTTAAGTCTCAATTGTCATATAAGTTTGATATGAAGGATCTTGGTCTTGCAAATTTCATCTTGGATATGTAAATTAAGAGGGATTGGTCAAATAAGAGACTCTAGTTGAATCAAATAAAATATATTGGGACAATATTAAAGAGATTTAATATGCATGATTGTAAATCGATAAAGAATCTAATTTCTTTGGGTGTAAAGCTATTTGCAGAAAAATATCCAAATACACAAGAAGAGGAAGAGAATATGTCTTGTGTTCCTTATGCAAGTGCTATTGAGAGTTTGATGTATGCCATGGTATGTACCAAATCATACATTGCCCATGTAGTGGGATTTTTGAGTAGATATATGTCAAAACCAAGGAAATAACATTGGATTATTGTAAAATGAGTTTTTAGATACTTGCTTAGCATTATATATTATGTAATCTGTTATCAAAGAAGGTTTGATCTAAATAAGGTATTAAATATACAAGGTTTTGTTAATGCAGATTAGACTGGAGATCTTGATATTCGAAGATCCACAAGTGGTTATGTATTGGTTTATTTGGTCGATTAGTTAACTGGATGAGCAAGAGGTAAGTTATAGTGACACTTTCAACTATAAGTACATGGATATACAGGACAATCGATAAGTCTTCATCATTTGGTGTAGTTCGAAAACTACCTGCACCACTTTTATAAATAATTACTCTAATGAAGGGATTTGAAGGGTCTTAGAATTAGAATCATCAATGTTAAGTTGGAAAACACTTAGCAAAAATCGAATGGTCTACTACTTTGATCGAATTTTTTTAGTATACAAGCTCATTTGCATATACACATCACGCCCTGTCTTAGGTTGAACATGAGTTTCTTGAAATAGAGCCCAAAATTTTGAGTTGAATTCGAGTCTCCTTAAAGAGAACCCAAAGCTTTGGATTGAACCTGAGTCTCCTAAAAGAGATCCCAAAGCTGTAACTAATTTTCATCTTTGTAGTTTTTTATAAGAGAGTTGGTTACATCCACACTAGTTTTAGTAGTTGACAAACGCAGGGTTCAAACTACCAGGGTTGCATCCACTAGACCTATTCCACCTCGTTATTGTTAACCCAACATGAAGTAGACCGACGATTGCTCGATGTTTGTATCTGAAGTGGCCCATCATTCGCTCAAGGTTCATACCATCATTGTTGTAGTTTTATATTTTATGATTACATCACCCTTTCTAATTTTTTTTATGTTTTTGTGGGTTTCATATTTCATGATAAAATGATTTTTTGTTTTTATTATTAGTGTTGTGCAAAAGACATGTATATGTTTTGACCATGTTTTTAAAGGTATTGTCTATCTTTGAGTTTCACCTTTGAGATAGTATAAACTAGATCTTAGTTGGGTTATAAGCATTTTTTATTCTATATTGATCTTTGTATTTATATACTTCTTTTGGTTGTGTTTATAATTTAGGTTGAATTTTTTTGGTGTATAAGTGTTTTTCCTTTTGGTTTACATAACAAGTCTGAAATTTTCTTTCATATTTTTTAATTTCTTTGTTGGAGTTTAGGACCTCATGAAATTTAATGCTCTATTTTCCATCCATTTGTTTTGATTTATCCATGCAACTTTTTTCTATTAGTGTTTTTTTAATTACATGTTTTGACAATTTGTTATCTTCTATTCTTTCTATTTTCTTTAGGTATCCCAATAGTTTTATCATAACTTCTATTTTTAGTGAAAATTTCATGTTTTAAAAGTAAAACCTCATATGGAACTAGTACTTTAATTCTTGAATTACATGTAACTAGTCTCCTTTGAATTTTTTCTACTTGTCTCAATTTAGACTTTGATGCATTGTTAGCCCACACCTCAAACCCATATAGCACCATAGAGTAACTAATAACCCAAAAAGGACCTTAATGGTTTTTCAATCCCACAACTCTATTTTTTTGCCTCTATTAGAAATGAATAGGGTGCCCTCCATCTTGCTTGTATTTATTTCATCCTGCATATTTTTCAATTGAGTTTCCTTTGAAAATCTAACCCAAGGTATTTGTATTTTGTCACTACTTCTAAAGGATTTCCTTTAAATAAAATATATTGCTACTTTTGCTCTCTTTGAATAAAGAAAATCATAATTTTAGTCTTGCTAGTATTTACTTTCATCTCAAATTATTTACAAAGATGTTTTAAAGCTCTTAGATGTTCTTTTAAACTTTCAAGTCTCTTGCCAATCAAGAGTCATCAACATAGCAAAGAAGTTTCACTACATAATTAACCAATTACATTCCCTCTCTTCCCATCCTTTCCACTCATTCCTCCAAGTGTCAATATAAAGGTCAAATAAAGTAGTGACAATGAACAACCATTTTTCACCATAACATCTCCCAAAACACTTTGATAATTCTTTTGGAGTTATAATTTTTGCTACCAATGGCTCATAAAGTTTATTTACAGTTGCTTTATTTAATTGGTGTTTTCATTCTTTTCTATAATCATTTTTCTATTAATATCTAAACTTTATGTGCTTAAATAAAATACAATATAAATTTATTTTTATTTACAAAAATAAAATAAATTAATTTAAGATTTATAAGGATATAAGTTTTATAAAACAAATAAAATTAATTTTTTTTACTAAAAATTTTATATACATTGTAAAATTCAAACATTTTTTAACAAACTAAATCAAACTTGTCACGGAAACACAAATACATTGATGACCTAACGAACCCTATAAATGGCTTATTTTCAAACTATGAATTCGAATTTGTTTATTTGTTAAAAATTAATTATTACTACAACACACGGAGTTAAGGTTACTTATAATTTTTAAACAATTCGATAGATAAATTGAAGATGTGAATATCCACGTGAAGTTTACTTATAATTTTTAAGCATGTTATATGGTAGGTATGAAAATAATTTACACATAATTTCATAAAAACAAACTAACAAAAATGTCATGAGATTGCAAGATTGTTCTTAGTATTGCTTCATTTATAAAAAGTTAATATTGAAAATATTAGTTACTTTTTTATATTTTTAGTATTATTTTTTTATAAATGAAGTAATATTAAGAACAATTTTGTTAAGGTTTTCTTTCTTTAAATTGTGTAAAGTATTGGGTTCTCATGTATTATATGATTTGGCTTGAAAAATTGAAGATTGGTAGGAAGTTAACTATTTATTAGACTTGGCAGAGGATTATTAGTATGATCCAGATAATTGTTTCTTCTAAATGTCAGAGGATTATTGGTATGATCCAAGAAATTGTTTCTTCTAAATGTGAGATCAGTCTTCCTTTGGAGCAATCTGGCCCCATCCTTCTTTATCAGTTGGGAGGAGAGGCCTCAATCAAAAAGTGCAGAGAGATGGCAGATGGCATCCTTTTCGCCTCGAGGGGTGTTTAAGATTTATACTGATAGCTCTTCCAAAGGGAATCTTGGGCATGCAGGTATTTGTGGTGTTGGAAGAGATAGTAGTGGTGCAGCTCTTTTCATTTTTTCCTGTTATAAGGGGAAGCAGACTAATAATTATATGGAGGCCCTTGCTATTTGTTTTTCTTTAGAAAAAGGTTATGCTCTGGGATGGCGGAAGATAATTTATGAGTCGGACTCTCAAATTATTACTAATTTATTGAAGACTCATAATCTTTCTAATGTTCATTAGTAGCTGACGTTAGTGGCTCGGCAGATCTTTCAAATTTATCGACATCTGAAGTTTATTTCCTTTCCTCATATTCCCAAGGAATGAAATGGTGTGGCTAATTGCTTGGCAAAATTGGCTTCTGAGTTTTAGAAAGCCTGGAATGTTAGGGAATGGGATCAGATTTCATTGGATTGTTCTCGTCATCTTGCTAATTTGTTTGTTGTGGATATGCTTGATTGAGGTTGTTGTCCTTTGGTGGGGTGCTCGGTGGTATTGGGGTCTCTTTCTTCTGACCCTTGTAAGGGTTATTGTTATGGTATTCGTTGTTTCTTGTTTCTTTATTGATTCAATAATTTTTTACCAAAAAAAGAAATACTAAAAATATTTGTTGGCTTGTTACACAAAGACTTTTTCTAACTTAAGTAGTATTAGTTAAAGTTTTTTAAATATTAACAAGTTAATTATAGACATGACAAGAACTTTTAATTAGAATTAATTAGGGTTTTAAAATATTAATAATTTTAGGTCCGAGGTGTAGACCAATTGGTTCATCCAAACCCCATAAGGGGGGCAGAGGTCCAAGGTTCAAATCTCGGGCCTCGTCAAACCGAATGCTTGTCCTTTTCCTGGTGCTTTCAACGGTGTAAAAGGTTTAAAATGATTGTGGCATGGCAGTTATAGGGGCGTACTATGTGAAAATCTGTTTGACGGCTTCTGAGGCGGACAACGCAGAATACTGTGGTGGCCATAAAAGTTGGACAGCCTGCCCAGATTCATGGCAGCTACGAATTCCACCATGTTAATATATATATATATATATATATATTAATAATTTTTTTTTAATAAATCAAGGTTCGATTGGTCCCAAAAAATCTATTAGTCTCATTTTTTGTTGATCTGGCGTGAGATGGGGACCATCAATCACTTACTACCTTTGCAAAAGGTTGGCTTCCCCCAAATGTTTGAACCTAGGTTTCTTCTTGGTAAGTAAGTGCCTAGCCACACCTGCACTTACCAATCCACCTAGTGTGTTTCTTGTTTTTCTAGACAAAGATTTTTTATAAAAAAAAAAATTAAGTGAAATTTTTTTGAGTAAATGTTATTCAGTAAAATGTTAAGGTTTATAAATGAGATTGAAATTTTGGTTTATGATATGAAACCCTTAGTTGCCATCCATCTGGCAAAGGGTTTCTATAAATTTTTTTTAATAAGACACTACTTTTATTAAAATTTAAAAATTACATTTCTTGTTAAGTTAATAAATTATATCCAACTTGTCTTTTAAACAAAGACATTCTTTATTTTATTTTTTTCACCTTTATTTTGCTTTTTATTTAAAACATTCTTCATTTTCCTTCAACTCTCATGCTTTTGATATCAAATCTTTGACATTGTTTTCAATAAAAGATAAAATTTCATTCAACCAATTGTTTTCTAAATTTTAATTGTCGTTAAAATAAAAATTAATATCACAATTTTCTTTTATAGACATATTGACATTTTCAGATTGCCTCTAACAATAGTTGATGGAATTAGAAATAATGTTATTTTATATCCAATTTGTTAATCTCACTCAATTGAAATACATTTCCATTATTTTTCAATTGTAATTTTGATTAAAGGAGGAAGTGCCCTAAACTTTACATAGTTGTTGGTTTAAGTTCCATACGATTCTTAGTGAGTGAGGAGAAATTTGCCTTCAATTATTTCCAAACACATCACTTGCACTAGTTTTTCCTAGATTTCCTTTGGAAGCACCATCAAAATTAATTTTGAGAAACCCAATTTTATGATATTTTCATTTTACCATAGAATAAAATAAGATCCCATGTTAATAAATGACCCTTCAATGTATCTTCAATCTTGTGATTGAGTGACTAGAACTTATTTTTTTACAATTGAGACTTCTCATGATGAGCACCATCTCTATAAACAATTTGTAAGTGAGGCAATAGTTCCAAACTTATGCATGATTTTGAGATCTATTTTCAAAAATTTAATTATTTTTTTCAAGTCATAAATTGTAAGACTTGTCCTCCACATAATACATAGTACTTTAGCTTTCAAACAATTAATATACCATTGTATCAACCCTTTCAACGTTGATGGAGCTACCCTGAATACTCTCATATTTTTGAAAGAGTGACCCTAAATGGTGTAAGTAAAGAGATAATGAAGAAGTAAATGACTTGATATTTCTAAATCCCTCACACAAGGCACACTTGAAAGGTCCATAGTATAGACTCTCTCTTGTAAAAATATTGCATTAGACTACTAACCAAAGGAATATTGAGGCCTTTGAAAGGGCCTTAAGGGATAAAATATTTTTCCAAGGGAAATAATTAAGGAGTAACATATTTTGATTTCTCTAAATCCTCATATCCCAACTTGATCACATATCCAACATCATTTGATAAATTTCAAACCAAATCATCCTTCCACATGAAAATAGATAAATAGAACTCTTGAAGCATATTTTGGAGCTTATATGATATTTGTTTGAGTTCCTATCTTACAATAAGGTTACTAATAGAAATCCATCATCTAGAGTTGTTCTCATTCATGTAATCTTTGAACTTTGGATATTTACAAGCTAGACATATCGTAGCCTATGCTTGTTATTTTTATTAGAAATAAGAGGATAGTGCTTCAACCAAGCATAGAACCAAAAATTTATAAAACACCCTATATTAGTAAAAAGATCATTGACAGTTGACTTTGTAGGTGGTGGAGCATCCAATCATCTTATATACAGGACAAGGGTGGACTAATTTTGTTAGTCCTTGGGTAGGACAACAACGATCCATGTTGGTTAGTCGTTTTGGTTCTCTATCTTCACCTAATTACAACTTGTTTTCTATTTTTATGATATTTTTACCTTTTAACCTTTCCAAAACCAAAAATAAAGGATAGAGGAATGATTAAGGGATATTTTCACATGTATTTTCCAAAGCACATGTCCAAAAAAAGGATGATGCCAAGATCAACACTTTAAGTAGGAAGCTTGTTTGTTTGGTTAATTTTAGGGTTTTTGATATATGGTCATAATTCTAGTATGTTTTTACACCTAGGGTTTGAATGATGCATCATTTGGACCAACCGTTATGATTTTATGACCCTAAAAGAGGATGAAAGTCACTTATTGGCTTTAAAGGGAAAGTTTTTCATTTCATCTACTATAAATAGCCCTCTTACCCTCTCGTTTTATCACCATAAATTTACCTTACCATTACCAAACACTTACAAAATATTTTATAAATTTGCTAATATTGCTTTCATGCTATTTGCCTTTTTTGCTTCTACATCATGCACTCCTTTTTTTTCTATTTCTCCTTCTTATCCTTGTAGGTACAGTTAAATCCATCATTTTTTGGTTTATTACCTTCCATAAAGGAAGACGAGATGCTCTATTGGGATTTATAGCCCAAGGTCACTGATTACCACTCAAGGACTAGATTGTGAGGTAGTCAAATTATTTACAAATATCACTAGTGTGATCTCTCTTTAATTACTATAATGATGTTGTAAGCAGGGTAGTATAGGAATGAACTGTATCTTCTAAATGCTATGGTCCTTGATTTCCTAGGTGTAAAGTAATTATTTTTACTGCATTAGGATTAGCCCTAGCTTGCTAGCATATTGCGAATAATTTTAGTGTAGTTATTCTTAATTTTTTAAATTTATTTATGTTAAAATTAGGATAGCTTTTGGTATTTACTATTAGTTTACAACTTTGCTATTTTAGTTTTAGCATTTAACTTGTATTAACTTGAATAATTATATTAGATATCCCTTATTCACATTAAATTTTTGGTTATGTGAAATCACATTTTAAGGTATTTTTTTTTATTTTTAGCCCCTAGGGTTCGGTAGGTTAGTTATCATAGGGTTTGTATTAGTTGTCACTTGTATTACGAGTTGATTAAAAATTATCGTAGTTTTTCTCTTTCTTTTAAGGCTTTCCCAAACTGAAAATTTTATTTGTTGTAAGGATTTTTGTAATTTATTTGCTTAAGGATGCAACATTTTGGTAAAACCCTAGTTACTCTTGAGTATATTTTTTGCTTATCCTTATGGATCCTTTGACTTCTTCCAAGGGCATTAGAATGACTACTAGGTCTAAGAAGAATATTGTTAAAAAAATATTAGAAATAGAAGAAGATATTCCTCCTATTACTCTTCAAAATTATATCAACCATTCTTTTCCACTTCCTCACGATGATGAACCTAGGATTAAAGATTGGACTACTAAATATTTTGATTTAAAATAAGAAAAG
Source organism: Wollemia nobilis (assembly GCA_028583015.1). Taxonomy (NCBI): domain Eukaryota; kingdom Viridiplantae; phylum Streptophyta; class Pinopsida; order Araucariales; family Araucariaceae; genus Wollemia; species Wollemia nobilis. Next base: position 3,196,722 of record JAQPPZ010002370.1, read on the forward strand.
GATCCTAATATCAACTTTGACAAACCATAAAATAAAATTATAGGGTCCCAAAAACCTATAAAAAAAATTAGCATTAGGTAGAAAATATGAGCTTAATGACATACTTGAACCACCTCTTAATGAGGTATTCATGACATAATTATGATTGTCTTAAATGTGATGATCACAACATGATAGACATGCACAAAAATGATGCATGTCATTCACCAATCCCCAAAATCCAACACTCATTCTGAGCCTCATGATGAAAATTTAGTGGCATACATAACAACCCTTAGGGTATCTTTAGCGTATTAGCTAGATAATAATAGGTATTATACCAAAAACCAAATGGAGACCTCTAGGAGATAAACAAACAAACAAATACAAGACTTGATAACCAATCTTACTGAAATTATGAGTGTAAATAGAAACCCTATAGTGTAGGTTGATATCCCTCCTTCAATATTGAACCCCAATGCTTCTCGTCCTCCTTCCCTAGCTAACCTTGGGAAGGCTTTACCTGCCTCAACTGATTCAATATTGAGAAACTATAAAAACAAATATCTAGTCCCTAATGCGGAAGCTATTGACCCGTCTAGGCATGTACCTAAGTTCTTTTATGATGGTACTAATGAAGCCCAAATATTTATAGATAACTTTAAGGCATATTATAGGGATTGGATTCATAATAAAAAAGCTATATTGAAATTAATGACTAGAGATTTGGTACGAAATATTGTTGAATTGTTTGCATCCTTACCTAGACATTTAATTGATTCCCTAGATACTTTTGCTAAGAAATTAAATTAATATTTTGATGATGATATGGCAATTATGAAAGTAATGGATGTTTTTGTAAACACAAAAAAAGTCCCTAATGAATATGTTACTAGTTTCCATAAAAGGTGTAAAATACATTAAATGTCATGCTTATATGAATTTAACTAAAGAGGTTGCTACTATAATAATTGTAGATAAGATTAAACCATCTTTTCAGGATAAAATCTAGGAACATAATCCTTGCAGTTTGTCTTCCCTTAACAAAGTTATTAATTTTTTATTAATTCCTTGAACAATGGGAAAATAAGGATGGTGTTTTTCCTTAAAACCTAAAAATCCTAATAAAAATTTTATAGGGGTGGGGTTTGTAATGCAAATTTCCAAGGTACCCCCCATTAAATAGAAATAGTCAGAGCTCCTGCTCATATGTTTGCTAACTCTTGGGTTGGTCCAAAACTTGATAATATGATACCTCAATGGACACATGAAGATATTCTCAACATATTCCCACTTTTGAAGCTAAAAAACTATCATATTAATGATAGGTTTGGATCTCCTATATGGCGTGATAATAACAATTTTTTATTTTGGCATGGAACCTATGGTCATAATAATTCCACTTGTGTAGATTTATGAAAGTTCTACCTTTGGCAAGCCTTTGATCTTAATTTCAATATTGATCAAGTTAAAAATGATAGAATTCCTTTATTTCATAAAAGGAAAAATAATCTCTAGAAAAAGGTTTAATCACCCTCACAACCAAATATTAGGTTATATATCACCCCATTTCCCAACCATGAAAAACAAGATCCCAATCAACAACACTAATTGAATAAAAATCAAGATCAAGGGTTTAATCATGGTGGCTAACAAAATAATCAAAATCAAGGATACAACTCTAATTAGGGAAACCTACATGGGAGTCAAAATTATCAAAATTAACATGGTAATTACACAAATCAAGATCTTGGAGCTAGCACTTTTCAAAATACTTCTCAATTTAATCACGTTTTTCCCAACCTGGCTCAAATGGAGAATATATTCATATTCAAAGAAATGAGCCTTAGTATACCAATATTTTAGAGGTGTAAAGAGAAATGATTGCATTATTGGAACAAGAAATTACTATTGTGACATATAGTTCACCTCAACATAAAAAGAGGAAACCTTCTAATGAAGCAAAGAAAAGAAAAATAAAGAAAAATAACCTACTCAAGCAATGACTAATCTTGCTACTATTGATAAACTTTCAAGCCCTCCCTTGGTCATCCAAAAACTTGTTATAAGCATAAAAACATCCCAAACTAAATAATTTATTGCTAATAAGACCTTAACCTAGTCTATGGAACCTATAATTTTAGATAATAATGAAATATCGAGACTATTGTTTAAAACGATGATCTCGGTGACCATAGTAAAAACTCAATAGGATGTCAGCCAACCCAAAGATTCACTATTAAAAGTAGTCATGAGAAATACAAAATAGTGATATATTTTTGAAGAGTTGCATACAACTCCTTACAAGGTCCTATACTTAGAATTACATAGGACATACCTCTATCAAAGACAAAGGTTAAGACTTACTACATGAGATGGAGATATCTTGAACAAGGATTACCAACAATATGTCAACCATTTGAGGGTCTTATGAAGTGTAGTATATTCAATCACATAGAGAAACATTTGTATTGATGCTCATACTAGCCCTAATTTGGTTATCAAATTTCCTTTGAGAAACATGATTGTGGTTGATTATTTAGCATGCGTTGATCACATACCATTAGTGATAATTGTAGTATGTAACAATGTGATGATCTATAGGGTTTCGGTTGATGAAGGGAGTGTACCTATGTTATGTTGTTGTCCTAGATAGATATACTAATAATCCCAAGAGAAAATACCATTTTCTACAAGAAGTCATTGCTATGCTTATAACTATAAAATGTTAAGATCTCGTGGGTTGCATTTGGTTTTAAATTTCAATTGAGCCTAAACAATTAAGAGTGAAGTTTGCGGTGTTTGATTTCATGACTAACTATAACATGTTATTAGGTAGACCTTGAACTATTAATATTAGAGTCATACCTTCCTCTAATTGTCAAGTGGTTAAGTATGCCCATGATAATAAAGTTTTCACTTAGAGAAAGATCTAGATCTGTGGGTGATAATTATGGTAGGATGATCTACCCTCTAGGTCTTCGTCAGTTCCTCTACATCTACCATATTTATTGTAAGCATGAAAGGATATTGTAATCAATGTAGGTATTAACACAACTAATCAAGGAAGAGGATTGAGTAATTGAACAAGATAATTAAAGTAGAAGCAAGGGATTTTCATACAATATAACAAGGGAGAGGACTCACAACATTAGGTGCAACTTGAGGTGAGATCAAAGGGCACATTGCTTCTTTGTTTGAAGTTTTAAATTTTAGTTATTATTGTGTATTGAATTTTTTGAGTTAGGTGGAGATAGTAGGAGCTAAAATAACATCTTGGGTATAAAGGATGCAATGCAGGTATTTACATTTCCACTATGCAAGTATACATATCTAGTTTATAACTTAAAACCAATTGGGTGAAAAAAAAAAGGTAAGGTCAATGCCATGTTCAGCTAGCTTTATCATGACTATTTGTATGGTCGATGCCTTAAACTTGAAAATTTATGGTTATTATTATGATAGTTTTGTCCTTTTTGTGACCAAAGTGCTTGACTTCTAATTCAGAAGCTAACACCAACCTTCCAAAGGAGTATAGGAATAGTTGAATTGAGGTCAGTGTTCAATAGGCCAATTTTGTAATACACCAACGAAGTAATATTTGCTTTAATTCATAGTTAGAATCAGTATATTTATCCACCCTATCTAGAACAAGAGCCTCATAATGGTTTTCTTCATAGTATATATTGCATTTAAGGCATGATAGTTTGATATACAATTAATGGTAAAAAGTAAATATTTAATATGATCGCAAGATTTTCTTTAAGTCTTATAGATAGTTGATATCTTACCAAGCTCAAACTATATGTTCAAGAAAATTAATAACTTACAAAATATTAATTTAGTTAAAAATATTAATTTTTATATTAGATAGTGTAATTTGTTTGTTAGTTTTATATTTTGAATAAGATTTTTAGTAAGGTTGCCTTAATACTTATAGAAAGGTGAAAAGTTGAAATTTTGCCTTAATATTTTCTTCCAAAGTTGTATAGGTTGTTTTATATTTTTTATAATTTTTTATATTAATTTTAAATTTAACGATAAGAATGTCTACTTAGATGATGGGATCTTATGTTAGACATTTATGAATTTATAGATAAATGGATAAACATAACTTGTGAATCAAATAGGTCCTTAAGGTTATAACTACAAACATATTAAGACTTGATATGAGATTCTTTCATACTTGTATTATTGTTATAATCATCCTATTCATAGTTCAACAAAATAGTCATAGTTCTAAACATGTTTGGGATTCTTCCGTAAACACTCATTGATGTATCCTTTCAAAAATTCAATGGAGATAAAGCATTGGATAAGGGAAAAAATAAATAAAGTGATAAACTTTATGGAAAGCATTCAAAGGGACTATAAGAAAGTACAAGAATGTTTGCATCCCAAGCCAAAGCAATTCAAATTGATACCAAATAGTTCATAAATTCCAAGTAGGTAACATAGTATAACTCTATTTAAGCAAAGGATAATTGAAAGGAATTGGTAAAAAGCTAAAGCACATTAGGTATGAAATATTTAAAATCTTTGAAATATTCAAAAAAATACCATCAAACTAGATCTCCCCAAATAGATGAGCATATATTTTCACATCAATGCTTATTTTCTTAAGTTGTTTGACATGTCCATGCTCGATGTTGTAACTAATTTGAGAGGAAGTTGAAAGACTTGCAATTAGACATGTTAAAATGAATAATGTGAGACCAAATCATTTTCTTAAAGCAAAAACTTAATTAAGTGAACAAGAGAGCAAAGTTGTTGAGGACAAACAACTCTAAAAAATTTAAGGTTTGATTTGTTAATAATGACAATGATTGAAACTAATTTAATGAAGAATTTGCCAAAAAATAATGATTCCACTTTCAAGTCCAATGTTTAAAAAAATTAACACAAATAAAAATATTTAGATTCTTTTCTTCTAGTGGCATATTCCTATGATGGAATGTAGTTCCACTTTATTATCTAGTTCTAGTTCTAATGCATTATTTATGCTTTTGCACATAATTTATTTTATTTTCTTATGTATTTTTTTATGTAGGAAATGAATCTCATTGTTCTCTATAAAAATATATTATTGAAAAAACTCTATAAAGATAAAATGTGAAGTGTCAAAGAAATAAACTAAAATATATAGAATTTTCATAGCATAGATATCTTTATAAAAACAAGATGGTATATATTTTATATGCATTATTTTGATTAATATTTTCATAAAAAATATAATGCATAAACCAAAATCTGTCTTAATTATTGTTTGTTATATCTATAACTAATGGTAATACTTTATGGATGATTAAATGTATAGTTTTTATACTTTGAATATTTATTCTAAAGGTATTTTCATGTGTATCTCTATTTAATTTGCATCAAGCATACAAAATTTCTTACAACAATATCTTAATAAGTAAAAAAAAAGTACATAACATATTAAATTAACCATATGAGGTTGTTATTTGCGAAGGTGTGACAATGATGGTTCACATAGATGGTGCTTTAATTGGGGTACTAGCATCCTTATATTTTTTAATATCTTATAAAATAAGATGACATAAGTAAGAAATTTCATTCCTTTGGTCTCCAAACATGCAAAATATGGTGAGGCTCTTTGTAAGCAAGTGACCAAGTAGATGTAATAAGAATAAAATTTTCACTTTGAATTTTTTATGTCCACTTCTTGAACCATTTTTTATTTTTTATACACATTAAATAAGTGGCATGCTTAAGACATCTCAACACTAACTGACCATATAGTGTTTATTTGATAAAATATTTTACCTTAGAAAGGCTACAATATCTTGTTCAATGAATCATACATATGTATGATTAGATGGTAACATCATAACATAGTTTTAGCTCACTCAAGCCTCATTGTAAACATTTATCATTGCTCTAATAGATAGAGGCAACTTGTTTTTACATGTGCCCTTGGAGTTGGGATAAGGGGTCTTTCCATCAATTTATTTATTTTAGATAAATATAACATATTTTATTTTATGTAAATATAAATAATATTGATATAACATTTGAGAAGACTATTTCACATCATCTTCTTGAAGAATTTTAGAAAATAAGAAATATAAAAATTTTAAACTTTACAACATAATTAAGGTCTATATCATACAAATAAAATGTTGAAAGGTGACTAGCCAAAACATTGTTAAATAAAGAGAATGCTTCCTCCTCAATTTCGTACTCCCAAAATTGCCTAAGAACCTAACATGGATTAATAAACTATTACGTAATAATGCTTTGCACCTCAAAAAATATTGGAATCCACATCTATTAAGTATAAAATATAGGAAATATAAAGAAACATGAAAGTAAACTTGTAGAAAATAAAACCTAATCTACGGAGGCAATGCACCAAGATTAAAGTCCCCCCTCTCTGCTGAATGAAATGACTTGAAATAAACACATTTACCACAACCTAATAGTTAGAAAGTGAATATACTAAATTTTTCAAAACCTAGAATTAGAAGCACATTGAAGAAGTAGGACAAAGCAAAATAGTCACAACTTCCATTCATGTGCTAGAATAATTACAAGGCATACGGTCTAAAGAGGCTCGATGCTCCTTAGATAGAGGTTCAAGGTTCTGGCTCTACTCATTTCAACCGATAAGGGAGGATGAAAGGAATAGCCCATAAAAAAGACATGAGGCATGAGCAAACAACTCCCAATGCCTTTACAATGCAAATTCAAGCCTATTTATAATCCAAGATGAGGGTTCTTTCCCTTCAAAGTTCTATGTACGAGGTCTATAAATTCTCCTTTGCTCTACAACTAATTTTTTTTTGAAAACCTAATTGGCATCTTTAAGGTCTTTAGATTTGGGATCATCAATACTAGAGGCTTATGGATCTTCATATCATAAATTATTGTTGATATATTTGATTATTGTTATGTTGGAGAGGTTGTGACATTAAGACTTCACCAACTTCCCTTTGGAATATTTGGCTTGTTGATGTAGTTTGCATGGCCTTCCTGACTAGTGCTAGATGGTAGGTAAGGCTAACCCATGCGATGGTTTATTGCTACAACTACCATATGGTTGGCTCTGATAGGCCAAGTCGCATAAGTCAAATTTGATGTCCAATAATGAATGTCCTCTTAAATGTCCTTTAGGTTGTCTTCTTATATATAGAGGTGATTTTCGCATGTTCTTAGTTGGGATGGGATCTTTTTTATTAATGGCAAGACTTCTCTTTCTAGGTGATAATACCTTTCTCTTCTGGCTTCAGACTAGCTACCACATTTCTAGCTTTAGATTATGTTGGGGCCTTTTCTCTTTTTTATGCCTTTCACCATCAAAAGAACCATGCAAACCATCAAATGGAAAATTAATTGCCCACAGGCCTTAGCACCCTCAATGCTACTATCTTTAGGTAGAAGATGAATGTTAAGCATTGATGGAAGATCTAATGACCAATGTGGCTTTTAGATCTAATGTCCCTCATTTTAACTAAATGTGAGAGGCACCTTCCTGCTATCTTCTTTAGTTTATCCTTCTAATTGATATTTTGAGTGAAGCAAAGGTTGTAGTAAAAATTTACCTATAGTATTGGCGGCTCCCAAGGTTCTTTACCTTGTTGAAGGAAAAAAACCTAGATTGCTTACCTTGATAAAAAGACAAAACATCATGAATTTTTCACCATGGATCAATATGGGAGGATGTTCTAACCATCCTTTTAATGGGTCATCCTGCTTTGACACCATTGATGATTGTAATGCTTAAATTATTTTCATTGATCAAATGCTTGTTTAAATATAAATTACAATGCTCTATATATAACAACCATATTAATAATGTGATTTTTATAGTTGGTGTAAATCACAACCAATTAACAATACTCACATGGTTCCTATGTGAGTGGTTCTAACCACTCAACTATTTTTGATCATATGTAATAAATTCAAACATTAGGCTTTAAAGGAAAGATACACGCTAATAAGAAAACCATGGATCTCTCTTGCACCAAGTGTATTCAATAATATTAGAATCTTATTTTTATAATACCAACAAGGTTAACCCTGACCCAATAGCTTAAGGTTGGATCTTGTAGAATGATAATGTCTCTCCCATTGCCCTTAGAGCTAGTTACATTGGCTAGGACACTAATAACCTTGTTGAAGTAGAAGCGTCTTCCCATACATTGTGTGGGAGGAGACTTACAAATTATCCTTAATTCTCTAAAGAAAAGGAAAGTTTAGGACTGGGTGTTGGCAATCAAAATTAAGCAAGCATATGAGGCATTTGGTAAACTTTCATTGGTTGAATTTCATCATATAAAATATTTGGTCAACAAGTCATTTGATTGGTTGGCCAACTGATCCGTTGACAACAAATTTCAAGTAGAACAAATTATCCTTGAAGATGAGATCAAGCAAAGAAATGACTTGAGAAAATTACTAGAGCCAATTCAAAATGATGTGGCTTAATTTAGCTTGTAGTGCATGTAGCAGTGGTGAGTGTAGAAAATGTAGCATATATGATTAATTTGATTTGATATTTATAGTATGTAATAGTCTTATGCTCTGCATATTTGAGTTTAAGTTAAAGGAATTTTTTTAATTACCAAAAAGGAAAAGGTCTTTTGTAATAATATATAAAACTTTTAATATTATTAAAATAAATATACTAAAATTAAAATTTTAGCTTAATTTTATATTTAAAACAAATAATATATTGATATATATAAACTTGACAACTTTTTTTAATGAAAAAACCATTTTTAACTCTTCAACAAAAACTACGTGGGGGCCCTTCAATTTTAAAATCTCTACATGGCTAGGAATAATGGATGTGAAGTTCATAACCAAAGTAGGACGTGCACTCTTTAAATTATCAAACAAAGGTCAATAAAAGAAGAATTATATTCAAATAAACTTTGAATTTTAAAAACTCACAACTCGGGATAAAATTGGTAGCCTAAGTTTGGAGATTTTATTGGCGACTTGGGAAAACTCGACAAAAAAAAATACAAAGAAAATTTTTCAATAAATAAAAAAATATTTTAAGCAACAATTAGAGAGCCAAAAAGTTGATTTTATATTAGAAATTTGTTACAAAGAGTACAATTATAGTTTATGAATCAACAAATTAGCCTAAATACAATATGAATATGCAACATTTTAAAATATGGAGTAGTTTTTAAACTACTTTTTGTTTTCTCTTTCTTCCCTTTGTACTTGATGCTTGGCCTTGGCTCTAAATTGGTAGGAAATTTGAAAGTTACTCAAGTGCAGTATCATCATGGTATATTTCCTCCAATCCTCTTAAATGTTCTACTTCCTCCTCAAGTGCCTCAATTTCATCTACAACAAAATCAGGATCCATAGAACTCTCAATAATTAAATCACATAGTAGATCTAGCTCATCCAATTAAATTCCATCATATAATTCACTAGTCTCCACTTTTCTTATGTGAAGTCTAAGATTGTATTGCACAAAAACAAGGTCATTAATTCATTCATGGCTTAACCTATTGTGCTTCTTAACTTGTACAATCTCAAATGGAGATCAATTGCACTCACACCCAAAAGTGCTACAAGGTTGACTAAATATGGAGACAACCATTCTTTGTAGAGTAGGTATTTTGGAGCCATAGTCCTCCTGTCATAGCTCTTGAAAAAAAATAGTATTCAAGTTATTAATTTACATTCATATATTACAAGAATGTTAACTACATTAAAAATTTTAAAAATGGTAAATTATAAAATTTTATATGCATTACCTTGTTGAAAGCTTAACCTTACTTCTTTAGAAAAAGGGAATGCAAACAAGCTTCCTCCTACAATCTTATATAGATACAACTCAATAGGGATAAGGCGATATTTGTCAGGGTTATCTGTCATCCTTTGTATGTAAGTATAAAACCCTTTCTAAACCTCTTCATTATCGCTAAGGCTACTAGTGTAAGAATAATTTGAGGTTCAAGAAGCACCCTATAGCATGAATTGATTGACAAAGTTATCGTGTCCATCTCTTATCTATAATGGAGTAAATTGCTTCAAAATTGCACTAGTTTCCATTGTAATAATGCAATGGCCTCTTTGGCTCTATTAATTGCCTCATATAGATAAATCATGGCCAATTTTCACCATCTACAAGGCAAAGAACCCTTACCAAGGGTTTTGTCACCTGCAATTAATCAATAATTATTTAAAATTTAGAAAAAGTAATATTCAAATATAAAATGATATTTTAAAATTTAAATTTGATCTCAAGAAGCAAATTGTAATTATCTTGAGAATTCTATAAAATCTCTCTCAAAATTAATTATCATACAGTTGAATCCATACTTCTTGCTCCTCTTTTTCATGAAATATCATGGTGTACCATTCCTTACAAATATCTGCATCAAAGCAGGTAATACTGCTAGGAGGCTCTACAAGGTGATGAAACTAGAGGTAAATCAAGTTATTCTTAGATGAAGAATGTCCCTTTCATCATTGTGCTCCCTCATTTAGCTAAGCACCCATGTGTGGTTGTAGATAAATTGTGTAATATTTTTTACCTTTTCTACCACAGTCTTCACCCTTGATAAGTCTACCCACAAATACATATGCTACTGTATTGTTTGTCACTACTTGGACAAAATCATCCATTGTTATTTCTACCACAACCTCCAACAAAGTAAATAATAATAATCTTGTGAGGCATCATTCAATTTTAGGAAGACGATGGATCTACCCTAAAATACCATGGATTTTAAGAGTGTGTGATTTAGCCTTATCATTGGTACATGCTCCACATGGTGGATATGAAGTGATTTATAGGGGATCCTCACCTTGGTCCCATAGAGATTTATCATAATCATATGTCCATTCCAAAGATAGATACCCTTCAATTTTGGTTTGAAATTATGGAAAATGCAAATGCCAAAGGAGGCTCACAGCTCAATTATTGCTACATCTTGGGTGACAGTCATATTTGTATAGGAATGGAGTGTGAGCAAGAGATCCCCTATGAGTTCAAAGATTGGTATTGGAGTCCCATCAAGTTGCACAACCCCTTGATTTACTAGCTCATAAGCTAGCCTCAAAGCATTGGCCAACCACCTAGGCATCACCAAAGTGCTTGATCTCAAATCTACTATGTAGTTATGGATAAATTTATCCCTGTATATAAGTGTCAAGTAGAAAGGCATGGGCTTCGGTATGCTAGGACCAAGATCATATATTTTTATAATAGTTGATACCTTTTGCTTCCTGATTATTCGTTGCCTCATTAGAGATTACTTCAGTTGCTTCATCTACTTTGGTAAAGTGACGATGTCCCAAAGTAGCATGGGAACAATGAACTTCTTCAGGTTCTCCACTATATCAAATGATTCAAGTTACTATATCTTAGTTGCACTATTAGCCATCCATTGAGGTCTTGGTCATTCAATTATATGATATAATATTTCATCTAGTTTTGATATGAGTCCTCTTTGCTCCATTTGATTTTCTTTCTGGGATGGTGTGGTCCCTTGGATGCTAATTTTTGGTATCATATTTGGAGCCTCTTGATTTGCTTTCAATTCCTCCCCCACAACTCTCATTTTATCTATTACGAGGATACCTAATTGCACCTATAGTTTGTTATCTATCGAGGCATTGATCTTACTAAAAATGGTGTAGACTTCACCTTCATACCATGCTACCAGTATTTATTTTGCTAGTCTAAAAATAGTAGCATCTAGGGTCAAGCTTGAGTGGTCTATCCCAATGTTTGCATAGTTAGTTTAGGATATACGGTCTAGGTTGTAGGATATATGACCTATTGAGATTTGCCATGGCTAGGATAGTAGGGATCCGAATAAGGATATTACTAGGTGTGTGAGTCTTCCACATAGTTATTTTGATTAGGCACAATATCTTTGATTGAGTTAAGAGGTAACTATTGCAAAGGGACCGATATGGGTATAATTTTTTTCTTGAAGGTTTGAGGCTGACTAGAATATTGGAAGGATTGTGATGGATACTTATGATAGCTATTTGGATGAGGTCAGTAACCTTGGTCGCCTATTTGGAAAGGAGGCTTTGGATAACTCTGGTAAGGGAACCTTGAAATATTCTATTGTTTCTTAAGGGCTATAAGCTCATTAAATATTGATCTTATTACATTTTTTATTTTCTCCACCTCTAAATATTGGGGATTAACAGGAGGTTGATTCGAAGATGAAGAGGGTGTTTAAAAATAGGATTCATGGTGGGAGGTGGTTGGAAAGAAGTAGGTTGCACAACATGTGGTGGTTGGTATGGTGATTTAATATTTAGAGAAAGATGCATAAGGTGCCTAGGAGCTAGCCTTCCTATTTGGATTAGGTCCTTTTAGCCCAAGTAGCTATCTCATAAGCTACTAGAAAAGTATTCTCTCTAGATTTTTCCATCACAACTGTATCTAAATTAAAATATTTTAGGTAATATATGAAGACCATACATGACGGTGGTCTAATTTCATCAAGGATTTTATACCAAGTCTTATGAAATTAGGTATAAAAATTATTCGTGGCTTTCGTAGGAGCTCCTTTAATGGTTGCTAATTGCTTCAAGAGGGATATTTTATTTATCTTCTCTTCAATTTATCTACAAACAGGTTGACGAGTTGATCCCAATTAATGATTGAATGTGAAGCAAGTGAGACATACCACTTACATGCTTTTCCTTTAAAATATGCATCTAGTGGTTTTAGTGCCACATATTATTCTCTAATATTACATATTGTGCATAGATTGACCATTTTTTGGAGGTTCTCTATTGGAGCTGTTGCATCTTCTCCACTGAAGAATGATAGAAATTTTAATGCAAATACTAGAATCTCATCCCAGTGGCAGGTGTGATTGATGGTTGCAGTGGGCCTCTATCATTCCATGCAAGTAGTCTTCTCTAATGCAGGTTCTATGGTGTAGTCATGCTTTGTTTTTGAAATCTCCTTCTATGATTGTGATTTAATGATAATAATAGCAACTACGAATTTACTCTTGTGTTGGACCTTGTGATAGGTTTGAAGCTCACACATTACTAGGTTCATCTTCAAGATAGCAAAGTTACAACTCAATGTATTTTTCAAACAATGGAGTCACTAGGTAAATATTGAATACACTCCAGCAAGCAAATAGATTGATATATTCACCAGGATCTCTACATAATATCTAATTTCTAATTAGATGAATATTGGGATTTGTCCCACTAGACATGCTAAGAAAAAATGTTTGGTAACTCTCAAAGCACAATGGAAATCCCTTACAATTATCAAATGTACCTAATGTTTGTTCCTCGTGGAGAGTTCACAATTTTGAAAGTCTTTAAGATAGAATATTTAGGGGCAACTCAACACAATATGGTGAGACCTCATAGGTACATGTAGTTGTTCAATCAACATAATGGACATCCATTACTTCTAATGAGAGGATTGCAGATTCAAGGGAAAATGAACACATGATTAAGTACTTCCATCTCTTGCATAACTATAGCACACAATAGTCTAGGTAACATGTCATCATTAGGGATGATTCCTATTTATGGGTGGATGGATGTGATGAGGTAACAATTGGTTCTTATTTATTTTATGAGGTTCTTAATGTTCTTACTATATGCCCCAATATTTTTTCTATTTATTGTATCACCCATATGAAAAAGAAGGTGGAATTTTGGCCCAATGAATGGGTGATCAAGCATATTAATGATGGTTTCAAGATAGTTACCTCAAGATGTTGTGATGATATAGATCAAATTTCCAAGCTTGGTGATCATCCATTTTTCTCCTCTAAGAGGAAAGAATTTATGGCTATGGTGGAATGGGTAGATTATGGTAGTCATCGATGGCATCACAAACTTGGGCATCTTGACCATGGATCCTTGAGGTACATGAGCCAATATCAGTTAGCTATTGGATTTCCCTTCTATCTATTCCTCCTAGTATAATTTGTGAGGGGTGTATTTTGGGTAAGCATCATTGAGAGTCGTTTCTTAAAGGAACTACTAGGAGATCTATACGGCCCTTGGATGTTAGTCATAGTGGTGTTTGTGGACCCTTGGGGAGCCACATCTTTCCAAAAATTTGATGTACTCTTTATTAGGAGATCTATACGGCCCTGGGAAGTAATAAATTTGATGTACTCTTTATTATCCTTTGTCTTGTTTCATGTCGTAGTTAAGTCAACTTTTAGCAATTTGAAGGGAGATGCATAGTCTTCGACACTACTAAAAAAATAAAGCCGACAACTTCTCGCAATTCCCACTTCTTTCTTATTTTCTTCTCCTCGCAATTCCCACTTCTTATTTTCTTCTCCTCGCAATTCCCATTTTGTTTTGAGTTTCTATTCAATTCAATCACGTTCAAATTTGTGTTATGCAGACTTTAAATGGTAATGTTTTATCATATGTGATGAACTTTGTTAACTATTATTTTATATTAATATTTTTTATGTTAATTATTAATTATTAATTGTTATTAATACTTTTTATAGAGGTTGAATTCGGGTTTTATTATTAATTAGATTTAATTATATTTTGAGAAATTATTTTATTAAAATGCTAAACTCAAAATATATAGCTCAATATGAATGTTGGATATATGTGTCATTAGGAAATTAGTAATAACATATAAATATACTATTTAGAAATTTGAACCTCAAGGCTTATTACTTACTATTTGATTTTTAATTCTCATTAAAAATATATAGCAATATGCACCTTCTATAAGGACAATAGTCATTAAGATATCATTTTTATAAAAAAACATATACAAGTGGAGCGCTTATGTCACATGTTTGTAATCAAGGTTACTATTCTTCGTCGCTTAATTGTTTTTCATAAATCAAATTTAAGAATTTGAAACATTCATAATTGGATTTTGAAACGACATATCAATAAATGTTTCTTGTAGCTTATGAGATTGCCCTTCTCCATAGCCAAGTCTAATGACGTTAGTAATGGATATAATGACTTGATCTCTTAATTAATCATTTCTAACCATTATGATCATAATGTCTTAAGTTGAAGGAAAGATATTTCACACTTTTTTATGCTTAGTCACTATGATCACCTAGTTATAATTATCATAACTAATTCCATTACCTAAAATAAAGGTTACTATGGATTCTTTTAATATTTCTTTATATGCAATTCTTAGGGGCCATAACTTTTGCATGTGGAAGTAGCTTGAGCCCTTTTTTCTCTTCAAATTGCATGTTTTTTCAAGCTCTTTAAGTTGGTGGTATTGTTTCTAGTCACAATTGCATACAATTGACTGTATTTTGGTAGGAATTTTATGGATTAGCATGTGCCCTTGTACAATGGACCAAAATATGCCACCTAGAAAATCAATATTGAAGCTTAGCTCTCAAGTAAGGGATTGCTAAAATATGTGAATGTGGTCCCTTGAGATATTGATTTTGATGAGAGAAAGTAGTTGCTCAAGGATAAGAAGGATGAGGCTTCTGGTGTGATTGTTCTTCATATTGATAAGATTTATGACACCCATGTTAGCAACACTTCAAATCCCAAGGAGCTATTGGGTAAGTTTTAAAACTTGTGTGTGATTGCATAGACTCCATACAAATCAATAGATTAGAGGTAGAGCTCCCTACCATGAACATACAAAACTTTAATACCATGGATGAGTGCATCAGTTGGTTAAAGAAGTTATAAGAGGATACCCATGACATTCATATAGAAGTTGAAAGTGGTAATAAGGGCATCGATGATAATAGAAATAAGGACATTGACCTTCTCAACACTATTCTCAATCATTTTTTTGATAAATATGAGATGGTTTCCATTGTGTTTGAGATGCTTTGAGTTTAGTTTTTGATAGTTGATCCTCCTCTTGATGATATGTTCAAGTACCTTCTTTACCATCAGAATCATAATCATAAGACATGTAAGAAAAATTTAAAGTTAGCATTAATAAATGAGAGAGAGAGAGAGGAATAAGGGTTAGGAGCTTGTAAGAACCTCATAATATTTCACATATCACACATTGATGCAATGGATCATTTATTA
The DNA here is from genome assembly GCA_028583015.1 of Wollemia nobilis. Classification (NCBI taxonomy): domain Eukaryota; kingdom Viridiplantae; phylum Streptophyta; class Pinopsida; order Araucariales; family Araucariaceae; genus Wollemia; species Wollemia nobilis. The sequence goes on from JAQPPZ010002370.1 coordinate 3,212,706, forward strand.
GGGGGTATTTATCATTATATCAAAATCCCAAGTGGACGTTACATAATGGGTAAATTACATTATAATAAATATATCAAACCCTTTAATCAAGGTTATCCATAAAGCTTGATTAACCAATTTCACTAAGGGTGAATCCATGAAGGGTACACTTAGGATAAAATGAACATACCTATATCTCAAAGGCTTACATGAGTGATGCTCATAGGCTTATATGGTGAACTCATGTGGGCTTACATACGCACTTTCCTATAGGCTACATTAGTAGTGCTCATAAGCATTTTTTGCACTTTGGCCTTGGTCTAACAAGATTAGATCACACATGCTTGAACATGTCTCATAATATGATTTGAGGGGCCAACAAGAGGAGTTATTAAAGGTAACATCAGCCCATACAAGATGCTCTAGTGGGCCTCTGCTTTACCATATTTATCCCTTTGTTCATCATTATAAAGCTTTTGTTCATATCTCAAGAATTTTATCTCAATCTTCTTTAATCTTGATATGCCATTTTTGATGGAATGTCGTTCCTTATTACAATATCCGTAAGAGTTTGAATTCTTTGGAACCCTAGACTTTTCCACTAGTTTAAAGTCCTTTAGATGAGCGTTGTAGTGAAATTTAACTACAATCCAACTAAGAAAGAGTGGCTTTAACAAGTGCTAATTTTGAAGCTAGGTGCAAATGGAATATTCTTGGAGCTCTACTACTTGCTAGGAGAACCTATCAAGAAACCACCAAGGAGCCATTACCAAAGGTTGACAATGGATATATAACCCCTAGGGCTGTGAGGCCGTGCAAATAATCAAATCCAAACAATTAGTAGCCTACAATAATGATTCACAACCTTTTTGGTGATAACTAAATCAACCCATGTCATTGGTAGTAGCTCATGAGATATTTTAGTGATAACTAAAATGAGTCTACCATTGTAAAAGGTTCCACCGATACAGTTACTACGAATGAGCTTGTAAATCAAGTAAGCTTTCATATGTTTGGGTTTGTGTCTCTCGACCACCCATCCATCATCTCTCCACCACACACGTAAGACACAATCATTAGAATATCCGGTTGGGAAGAATATAATAGCTATGAAATATAGATAGACTCGTAGGATCTCATAATAGGTAATTTCTTTTAAATCATGTAATTGTGACACTAAGGGGTCCTATCAATCTCAAACCGTAGATATATTTGAACACTTGGTCGAGGGTTCAGCTGGTTAATCTTCTTTGCTTTAGTGACTCCTTCAAAGGAGCTCAATACTTAGCAAATAGGAGAGATGCAATAGGTATATTGAAGCATTTCAATTCAGAAGTTCTATGGTCCATAAGGACATCATGCCTAATGGTTTATGCTGCTCTTAGAGTGGTCCAATAGAACGAGGTCTTGGGATACCTTTGATGGAATGTAATAGAAGAAAATTATGAAATTTTATTCCTTTGACAAGCATCTAGAGCTATCTTTTCACTTAGAATATTTTGCTTCAAAAGGACTTGGGGAGTAGATTGAAGCCAAGGTAAAAAAGGCAAAAGGTAGATAAAAAAGTGTTGAGTAGATAGAAAGAAATTTTTTTATTAGATGTAAAGAAAGGTTTCAACTAAACAACTGGAGTTGCTTCACAAAACCTCTTATTGATAAAGGTTCAAGAATTCAAATTTTGAATTATATTTTATTGATAAAACATGTACATTTATAGGCATTAGATGCCCTTAAAATACCATGGTATTCAGAATACAAGTGGCATACAAAGATAAACATACATTTAATGTCATACATAGTTAATGGCATTTATTTATCCTTATCATTCCTCCCAATTGAAGAAGCATTGGTCCCTATTGCATACAAATGTGGAAGAGAAATTTGGAATGCTAAGGAGTGTTGGGTACTACCAAAACTGCACTCTTGATAGAAAATAAAAGAATACAAAATGAGAAACTTAAGAAGGTCTTCAAAAAACCAAAAATTAACTCTAGCACCAAGTCAATCTCAAAAAATGCTCTTCAATAATTGTAAATATTGCTATACTGGCGGAAAGTTGGATGGTCCTATGAATCGGCATGAGAAAAATGCAACAAGTGATGTGGCAAAAGGAAGATTCCTTAGAATGTGCACCAAAAGATGCCCAGTGGAAATTGTAGCCTCTCGTAATTCCCACTTCTTTATTCTTTTCTTCTCGTCGCTACTAAACCTCTCGTAATTATCATTTCGTTTTTATTCAATTCAATCACGTTCAAATTTTAGTCATTTAAATAGTAATTTTTTATCATAATTTATGTATGTGATGAACTTTTTTAACTATTATTTTATTATTTTTTATTAATTCTTCTTATAGGGGTTGAACTCGTGTCTCATCACCGATAATGATATTTGTTAATTATAGTCAATTATATTTTGAGAATTTATTTTATCAAAATGCTAAAGGTAAAATATATAGCTCAATGTGAATGTTGGATATCGTGTCATTAGAAAATTAGTAACAACATATCAATAAAAAATTTAGACATAGGGGTTGCCTCCTAAGGGGCCTGACAAACGGTCTGGTGCTTTAACAATCAATAAATCTGAAGGCTGAAGGAGCATGGAAGGCTAGAGGCTGAAGGAGTGTGGAAGGTTGGAGGCTAAAGGAGCGTGGAAGGCTAGAGGTTGAAGGAAAATGAAAGGTTGAATGATGAGTTGATCATTGGAGTGTCAAGGCGCAAGAAGCGTGGAAAGTTGGGTTGGCTAAAGGAGATATAGGGAAAGTTTGAGATGTTGAGTGGAAGGTCGAGATGGCTGATAGAATGTGGAAAGCTGATAAGGCTAACGGATCATGGAAGGTTGAGTTGGCTGAAGGAGATGCAATGGAAGGTTGGGATGTTGAGTGGAAGGCTAGGAAGGCTAAAGGAGCGTGGAAGGTTGCTTACAATAAGAAAAATAAAATTACAAAGTGTGAAGGATTAGGGTTTTTTCCTAAAAAGCATCTCATCTTTTAGGAGCTATATCTATGCAAAGAGTTATCTGATTCAACTAATTCTTAGACCAACTTGTGGAGAATTTTAATAGCTTTAAAACGAGTGGTTATATGCAAAAATTTGAGCAATATTTAAAAGCTCTAAGTGATAAGGATTTGTAAATCCAAATTTTGAATTATATTTCATTGATAAACCATGTACATTTATAGGTATTAGATGCCCTTACAATACCATGGTATTCAAAATACCAGTGGCGTACAAAGATAAACAAACATTTAATGTTGTACAATAGTTAATGGTATTTATTGATCCCTATCATTCCTCCCAACTGAATAAGCATTGGTCCCTAATGCATAGAACTGTAGAAGAGAAATATGGAATGCCAAGGAGTGTCGGATACTACCGAAAATGCACTCTTGATACAAAATAGAAGAATACCAAATGAGGAACTGGAGCAGCTCTTCAAAAAACCAAAAATTAATGTTGGCACTGAGTCGAGCTCAAGAAATGCTCTCAAACGATTGTAAACACTGCTATACTGGCGGACAACTGGATGGTCCTACGAATCGGAATGAGAAAACTACAGTAGGTGATGTGGCGAAAGGAAGATTCCTCAGAATGTGCATCAAAATATTCTAGGTGGAAATTAAATTAAATTTAAGTAAATGTTTTAGGTTTAGTAAATGTTGGGGTTTTATTAAAAAAATAGGGGTTTGATTTAATGACGAACACATGTTGGAAATGAAAGTGGGTGCACCCAAAATTAAAAGGTGGGAGCAACTGCTGCAATGGATACCAAACTGATAAGGATTTAGAAATCTGAATTATGAAATATATTTCATTTATAAAACATGTACATTTATAGGTATCACATGCCCTTACAATACAATGGTATTATGAATACCAGTGGCGTACAAAGATAAACATACATTTAATGTCATACAATATTTAATGTCCTACAATAGTTAATGGTATTTATTGATCCCTATCACTAACCAAAATAAGAAAGCAAAATTCTTGAAAGCTCGTGAAGCGTCAAAAGTTTTGAATGTCAAAAGATGATAAGAAGTTCCAAAGAGTGTAAGAAAAATAAAACTTTCAAAGTTCAAAAGTTGGAAAAGTTTTGATAAAATAAAGAGAAGAAAAGTTCTAACTGCCAGTTTACAAATTGTGATTCTAATGTTAAAGATGAATAAAGTTTCAAGAGTTGGACCATCCAAGAGGAGTTTGACAAAATATTTGTGTGCATCATCAGAAAGAGTTCCAACAAGAAAGTTGAGGAGAAGACAAAAGCACTCCGAGAAGAAGGGCATAGCATATAGATATCCACTAAATAAAGAGTAATCATATATGGCGGATTGGCAATACAAAGGAAGACCAGATTACAATATTTCCTGGTTGATGCACAAGCTTCCAAAAAGGTAGTTGAGTTAGATGAACAATTATTGAAATTAGTTAATGATCAACCACTAGCACCACCTGGGATTGACAATCCAGGGTAAATTGTTGGCCTATTAAAATCATAAATGAGTAAATACACCATTAGCACCATAATTTTGATATCATTGATTGTAAAAGTTACCTATACTCATATTTTAGAATCCCTAGGATGGCAGTTGAACATCTAGCGACCCAAAAGTAATGATTCTAAAGTCAAAGACCTCAAAGAACTAAATGTGATGTAAGGAGGATCATATCATGGGGGCAACAGAGCAACATTGTCAGAGATTTGTGTGCAAGTTTTGGAGAGAAAACTCATCCATTTTATCTATAAATAGTAGTTATCTTGGCATTGTAAAGCATTGACTAGTTACTTATTCAGGTCTTGAGATTTGTATATAACGTTTCCTTCATTTTATTTTGTATAACAGTCTAGACACAAATCCTAAGTGGTTTTACGAGTAAGTTTTTGAGCCCACACTTCTGGCATGATCTACTAGTAGGCTTTTTTGTATTGTTTCTTGTGTGTATGTATATTTATGTGCATATATAAGAAATAGTGACTCTGATTTTTATCTTATTTCTTGTATATGTAATTTTTATTTAAATGTGGTGTTGAGAAGAGCACTTTGAGTTGTCAACATATTAGACTCCATGTTCATTTATACCACTATTATATAGAGAACCTTATTACAATCTTGGCACATTGCCTACGATTAACTAAGGTTAGCTTAAGATCTTTTTTCCTTTTTGCTATCTTTGTTTTTTATGTTTTTCTTTCCCTTTTCCACTATGCACACGATAGCAAGGTTATGTTGGGAAAGAGAGCACTGAAGATCACATCTAAAAAGGAACTAGCCTTCTAAGAAACCCCATAGGAAGTGTAATTGAGCCTCTTATCATGCTTTTGGAGCTGCCCTCCTATGTAACTCCATGAAAGACACGATAGTATGGTAATTTGGTCCCTCACATCTGGTGACCACAATAATTGGATAGGACAACAAGCATGTATATGAGAAATATCCCCATAATGTTTCATTGCAACTTCATAATGGATAAGAAGCTTGAAATTTCATTCAAGATAAATAGGTTATAGATCCTTGATAGTCAAAGCATTCACATAAAGAACCATACCAATTGTATGAAAAGGAGAAATAATCTTGAAAGTAATAAATTTTATGTACTCTTTATTACCCTTTGTCTTGCTTCATGTCGTAGTTAAGTCAAATTTTAGCCATTTTAAGGGAGATGCATAGTCTTCGACACTACTAAAAAAATAAAATTTTCAGCTTGGGAAGTCCTATCTCTATTCTGCTAACTTCATTAGCACTTACTTTTCCATAAAGATCCTTTAGTTTTATCCATACTTGAATAGGATCATTTTTCTCTCTATTGTGGGAAAGTACATATAACTCAACTAACATGAAAAAGAGACCAAAGACTTTCTCCTTACCAAGTTCATGATCACTGAGATCTTATGTTTCATTATTAAAAAAATCAAAGATTCTTATTTCTAGGTAATCCTACCACTTGAACCATCCAAGTGTTATAATTTTAACCATTGATATGACTAACATAGCCTAATAAGTTCATTTCATATAGAAAATCCATACAAAATAATAATAGGTCCATTAATTGATGTCAACATTGTGTAGAGATAAAAAAATAGTCCAATTTAGGAAAAACGGGCTTGAGATGCTTCTATATGCATAAACAATGACCTTTAGAGGATTTGGTATATTAGAACTCAAATTTTAAAAAAATAATAATAATTTTCTAACCTTAAAAAAAAATCATTAAATCAGATTCTGCCACCTTGCTCAATTGGCCCCTAACACTTGTTCGACACTGATTGGATAATGCCTAATTTTTATTAGAAAATAATGGATTGATCAATTGGATAATTTTATTGGAAGAAAACTCATATTTGATGTTCATTTATAAAAATAATATTGGTATAGTAAAGGTTTGGAGTCAATGGGGCTTGAATCTATGACCTTACCCAAACAAACATGCAAGCAAACCATCAAGCCATGCACATGTTGTTTGTTGAGATTCAAACCACTCATCTATTGGAATCAAAAGAGCACTCTATCCATTGCACCATATCACTTCGCTTAAACTTGGAGTATGGAAATACCTTCATCAATAGTCCAATATATCATGGTGCATACAACTGTGACCTCACATTCCATGAGATTATGTTGACCATGTCAATTTATTTTCTGAAAAAATAATTGTTGGTAATGCTCTGAGCACAATGGCCATCTGCTATATTTGATGAATGTGTCTGGTACTCATGCCTCAGAAATTGCACAGTTTTGGAAGTCCTGTGAGAATGAATTGGAACTCAAAGGACAACCTCCAAGATTTTTGCTCAAAAAATGGACTTGAAATGCTTCTATATGCAAAAAGTATGGCCTCTAGAGGATTTGGTATATTAGCACTCAAATAAAAAAATAATCAATTTTCAAACCTTAGAAAAGAATCATTGAATCAGATTTTGTCACTTGGCACAATTGGCTGCTAACACTTGTTCGACATTCATTGGATAATTCTTGATTTTCATTAGAAAATGATGGATTGATCAATTGGATAATATGATTGGAGAACTCTTTTTCATTCTTGTAGATAAAAAATATTGGCATACTAAAGTTTTGGAGTCAACAGGTCTTGAACCTAGGACCTTACCCAAACAAATGGGCAAGCAAACCATCAGGCCATGCACATGTTGTTTGTTGAGATTTGAACCACTCACCTGATGGACTCAAAAGATCACTCTAACCATTGCACCATGTCACTTGTATTGAAGTTGTAGCATCAAAAAATCTTCATCAATAGTCAAAGATGTCATGGTGCATATAACCATGACCTCACAACCCATGATATTAATTTGACCATGCCAATTCACTATCTAAAAATATTTCTATGGATTCGAATTAGTGCCTTCCTCATCATAAGCAAGTCAATCAATAATTGTGCCACAAGCATAGTTTGGAGCTAAGAGAAGATAAGCCAAATAAAAATAGACAAACACCTCCTAAAGTATATATAAAAGAGATCTTCTCGGGTTTTGAAATAGCGACGTCTAATCAACAAAGCTTTATACCAACCATTGTACCATATCATTCTTTGTCTTCTTGATGCAAAAATCTTCATATTAAGTGTTATGGAGGGTTTGTACATGAGCTCGCACATCATCTATGGAGATGCCCTCTCAAACTATTAGGGCATAAATAATGACACAAGGAGATTTAAACTGCAACCATGTACCTTCCAACTAATTGTCATCCCACTATGATTCTCTCTCAAATGTGGAGGAGGAAGATGTTAATGACAAAAGAGGTGGTTGGAAAAAATGAGAGGATTTTGTTTTTTGGTGGGAATCAAACCTACGACCTTAAGCAACCATGAAAATGTGCTTTTTGGTTCCCTTTTCTTTTGAGTGCAACCGATATTCATGCTACTACTAGAAAGTGTATGGAGCACAAAAGAGAAGAGATAATATGGCCATATATGTGCAGGCATGAAGGAGAATGACTATAGATGAATACTAGGAAATATACTTTGCACCCAAATTCAAATTTTTTAAATTTTGGAAAAGAAAGACCCCAAAGCAAAAAATCTCTTAGATTACCTTGAAGGCTTCTTCTATCGCATTTGAAGATGTTTTTTCTTTAAATGTGACTATTAGGAGATCTACATGACCTTGGATCTCAGTCATAAGGATGTTTGTGGACCCTTTGGGATCCACATATTTTCAAAAAGGAATAATTTATAACTTTCATCGATGACTTGGTATGCATGGTTGTACACCATTCATACCAAATATGAGGATACTTGTGAAGAATCAGTTTGAGAGGAAGATAAAGTGCTTAAGGATAGATGGAGGAGGTGAGTATGTGAGTAACGCCTTTGCTAATTTTTGGACTCTTCATGGTATTATTTTTTAGGGGACTATGACAACATTTAATACTTGGCATGGACACTATGAATTCATGACAATTTCATTTGGGTTAACTAACTAACTAGCGATTTTCATGATTTTGATGAATAACTAGCTAACTAGTTCCATTTTAATAGTTCATGATTGTGTATAACACTTCCTATCACTCCACGAAGATGACATCATATGCAGTAGTTTATGGACACGTCATACATTCTAGGTGGCTTTAAGGTTCAAGCAATGGATTCCATGTTCGTGGAGCCTGCACAAGTACTCCAACATCCCAAATATAATTTGGCCATGGCACAAAACCGTATGCGATTACAAGTGAATCAACACCGTTATGAGAATAGTTTTAACATCAAGGACATGGTTTTCCTATTCTTGCAACCCTATAATGAATCACCATTGAAAGTTTGTGGCAGTCGAAAGATAGCACCAAAATTCTATGGACCATATAAAGTGCTCTAGCAAATTGGTCGCGTGGCCTGCAAGATAGAATTGTTGCCTTCTTCCACTATACATCGAGTTTTCTATGTCTCATATTTAAAGAAGACCCTTGGAACCTGTATACAAGTTCAATAAACACTACCTCGGTTGGATGAGGAAGGCTCAATCATCTTAGAACCTACGATTATTATGGACCAATATACATGCACACTTTGCAACTACACTCTCATTGATGTTCTAGTATAGTGATATGGATTGCAGTAAGAAGATGCCACCTGGGAGCCGCTTCATTAGCTACAACAATAGTTTCCTCACCTCAAGCTCTAAGAACAAAGCTTCTTGAAGAGGAAGGACATGTTAGAACCCTAACCTAACACAACCATTGTTATGTACTTGTCTAGTGTTGGTATATGTTTGCACCTTGACCACCTATTGTGTATTGGTCCATTATGATGTTGTAGACACCAAAATCTAGCACCCTTTAGTTCACATTCACCACCTCACCATCAAATCCTGCATAATAAAGATATATGCCTAAGTTCTAACTTAGGGATATAAAATCCTGCACATCATTATACTTTCCTAATTTATTTAATTAGGAAAATCACCCTAGGATACCCTGTCTACCCATTGGACATGTGTCCTGGACACTTCATCCAACATCCATGCCACATCTTACCCACTCCTGTCCCCTTTGTCCTTGCACATGAGACAGATTCCCAACACCCATGCCACAAATCCTTTGTTGTTGTCCCCTTGTCCCTTCACATAAAACAACATCCCACATCCCACTCCACTTGGAGCCACATCACCCCAGTTAAGTGAGCCACACTGAGTGACTCACTATAACTGCACCCTTCCACCTGGCAGTCAAGATTTACCACTTGGCAAATCAGGCTTGCCACCTCACATTCCCCTCCAAAGCCCCAGGCAACCTATAAAGGCACCATCAATCCACCAAACAGAGGGAGCTAAATTGGCATACCGATAGGCTACCGAAATAGATCTAGATCCAACAAGAAATTGAGAGCACGAGCTTGACTCTGACCGTTGGCTCAAATTTTGAGGCAATCTGTTATTCAACCGAAACCACCCGTCCGTGGTTCCACAATCAAAAATGTGCATCCACGGTTTCACAACCGCAGGTCCACGGTTTCTAGCCCACAACCGCGCTTCCATGGTTCCACAGTCCCGAGAACAAAAATGGATTTCATCGACAGAGATTAGCGATTTGAGTATTAAGCAAGGCTTTATTTGTTAATTGTTTAGTGTTATCTATTTTTTCATCCATATCAGTAATAGGTTTATGTGTAGCATTTGGATTTATCGCTTGAATATACGGGTGCTACTAATCCCCTTTGTTGGTTTGCATGTGTGCAGGTAATAGGTATCTTGGATAGGCTGCTAAAGCTGGAGTGGTCTCGTGCTGGATACCAAAGCCCACTCACCCTTTGAAGCTATAACTGGATACGAGGAGAACATTGTACATTGCGGAAGATCTGGAGAACTCCCAGAGAGAAATTTGTATCACATTGAGGCAAATATTGTAACATTGTACCCAAGCTACTTGGGGCAATCTGAAATATTGCAAATATGTATCGCAAGAGTCAATATATATAAAGAATTTCATTATTTTGGGCAATCCCTTTGTGTCTATGTGATTTTATATTGCAAGTGTTCAAGTATTTTAGTTACAAAAATGGCGATCATGGTGGGACCTCCCAAGGGTTTCATTTTTTTTGCCTTGCTTTATTTTAATCTTACTAATATCTGTTTGCATGTACAGGTGCTAAGTAATTTGAAATGCATGGGAATTAGTTAATCTCGATTATGGTAGAATCATAGATCGTGATTAACCTATTAGGAAATGCTCATTCACGGTTTTGACTGAACAACACATAGGAATTTGAATGAATTAGTTAACATGTTACTGTGGAACCACGCATCCACGATTTACCTTTTGAGGAAATGCTCATTCACGATTGCTACATTATTGAAACGTGGACCGACGGTTGAAAGCTAGAAGGAGCAACGAAAGGAACACATGTATGTACCCTATGTCATATTTTTAATTTCTCCTTTAATTTTAGATTTAGGTTGCATTTAAGTAGATTAAGGGTCTTAGTCCTGTATGCCTTTGTTTGCATTTAGGTCTTAGGAATAGAAAAACTTACTTAAATCTTGCATTCATAAACAAAATAATAAAGAGAAATAAAACAAGAATTGGCATATGCATAGTAGGGAACAATCATCTTGCATATACCAGGTTAGAAATAACCTAGGTATTTCTTTTTCAGGGTTTGGGCTTGTATTCGGCTTTTGTTCTGTTGACAGAAAGGACCCGCGCACCTGCGGTTGGGATCTCCCAAATGTGCATGTGCGGTTGGCAAACCGCATACCTACGGTTTACCAGAACTAACCGCCCACCCGCGGTTAGCCCTGTTAAACAGAATTTGGTCGAGTCTTACCTGGATTTGCAATTTTTCCCCTGATATGATTTTGTCTACTATTCTATGTCTTTCCTACTTTCTGCATTAGGCATAAAAATAGAATTGCATGTTAGATTTGCATCGCACAATAGAAAACAAAACCTTCACACACACACACGTATAATTAAAATATTGGTCCGGTTGGATTTCATCACCAACCCCCAATTCAGACCGGTGACGTTGGAATTCATCTCCTTCCACTAGCTTGCCCCCTAGATCATCCGTAGACAGGATAAAAGTGCTCTTTAAGCTGGTATAAGTCATTGGTGTTCAAGTTGTCTCCCACTATTGGAACGATTGTTGAATCAAAGTGGAAGAGCTAGGCGAACCCCCCACCGGGATTTAAGCGGTGTACCCTAGCCTCTTTTGAGAAATCACGCTTGGTGCTAGTGTTCTTAATCACCATCTTCATTGAGTTCTATTATTCTATTCCAAAAAGAACAAAATCTCTTCAAAAACTAAAAAAAACACACACACACAAAAACACATCGAAAAAAAAAATTCAAAAACTTAGTGCAAACTAGGGTCAAACACTTTGTATGTTTATTTGCTTGGCGTGTTGTATTGCATTGTACTTTCTTTTTCATTCACATAGATAGCATATTAGCGTATGGTAGTGACTCGTAATCAAGCTAAGAAATTAGTGTCAAGCCGAAGTCAGTGGTCATCCCCTATGGCCTCTTAGTCTGGCAATGTCCCTCACACTTCGGTGGTGGGACAAGTAGATGTGCCCCTTTCTATGTCCCCGAGTCTTGATGTAGGGCCTTCTAGTAATGCCCCCAACACAGACATAGACATTATGCATAGAGCTACTCACACAGCTATACCTGAGACACCTAGGAGTGAACCTCCTGCAACGGTAGACAGTCAGGTCACCATGATAGATATGGACACTGTTAGAATGTACTTGAATGTAGCTGGAATGGTCTTCCCATCATTACCACCACTCTCCATCCCATCACGTGTTGTACCCTCATCACAACAAGAATCCATATTCGCCTATCCACAATAGTCACAACATATTTTCACCAATCCTCTCTTTGAGTTGGTTGTTGTAGCATTAGCCAATCAACCATTGTCATCCAACCAAATTCCCCCCACATTATCACAACAAATGACCATTACCACTAATCCCTTGTATGAAACAATTCCTATTGTTTCGCAAGCCCCAACATCCATTCCTCCATCCACACTTGTAGGACATACATCTCATACCATTCCATAGTCAGTGGTGATACCCTTTGCTACTTACCCCCCATCTACCTCCACTACCATGGTTGTTCCACAACCAATTCAATCCACCACATCACAAGTAGCAGTCCCTATGTCAAATGCAATTGCTATGCAACAGGCTTTCTTACAGTTGCAGCAAATGATTTTAGATAATGCTAACCGTAGCATGAACCCTGACCCTAACCAACATTTGCAAGGGATTGAGCAAAATCTTCCACCTACATCTCATCAACCTAATGCCTTTATCCAAGATCCATCTTGGGTAATGCGTCCTCCCTCTACCACTATGGTTCACAATCAACCACCACACCCATATGCTAATGCAGTAGGTCAACATAATATCATACCTTCATCACCCCATCCATATCATAACATCCATACCATAACACATTTCCGCCAAACATGTCTTATCATCCCCAACCTACATACAATCCACCCCATTACCAGCAGCATCAAGTACATTCGAGTGTCAGTCCTGTAGATGATCCTAGATACCAGTTTTTACAGAGTCAGATTGATAGTCTTGCCATGCAAACCCCAGGCTTGCAATACCAAAATCCAACTTTAAGGCAACTACTCAATCACCCTATTCATGCTTCGATACCAGAGCCACCATATCCACATGATTTCCAAATACCGAAGCTTGAATTTAAAGGAGAAGAGGATCCCCATGAGCATGTAACAAGATTTTTGAATGCATGCTTCAGAATCAAAAGCAATGATGCATTGCTATTACATACATTTCCTCAAACATTAGGGGGGGAAGCCCAAGATTGGTACAACCATCTCCCGCATCAAAGTATTTTTACCTTTGAACAACTAGCGGACCAGTTCTTGGAAAGATTCACCCTAAATATTAGAAAACAAACAACATTGACTGATTTGATTTACCTAAAACAATATGGACGATGACTCCCTTCTCTTAGATAAAGAGATGTTCATGAAGTTTGTCATGGATTTAAAGGAATTGTGCAAGATTTATTGGAAGGGGGTACAATCAAAATTGACAACCCACTAGCCCAAAATAACCAAAACCTAGGCATATATCAGACACCTTTGCCACATCGAGAGGTGAATCAACAACCGACGGGAGCATCAACTTCTACAGTTCCTCCCAATCAAGTTAATTATGTGTCTCAACTGCCACAAGGTTTTGTAGGGGCTATCAGTATAGTTACCCGTGGACAAAGGCAAGCTAATCGCACAACCCAAGCTCCGGTAGCATCACCAACTAATGTGCCCATACAACTTGGATCGAGTGGGCCACCACCACCGTTCCACAACCGCCCTGTTGTTACATTGAACAACCGGTTAACACAGAGTTTGAAGATGGCTTCAACAAAATTGTCAATTTATGAACTAATACAACAATCAACACCTCACGGGGAAGCATTGATGGAAATTTTAAAGTCTATTCAAGTACAATCAGAAGACCCCAATGCATTCAATTCCTTTGTGGGTAGTGTGCAAAAGTGCATGGAACCCTCGATAGTATTCTATGACTTCGAGGAAAAACAAATATCAGCAGATTCACCCGATCTGCCATTGCACATAGTAGCTCACATTGACAGGAAACCCTTCAAGAGAGTGCTTATTGATACAGAGTTCTTCAATCAACCTCATTACCACACCTGCCATGATGAAGCTCAACGTCCCATCATCTCACATCACAACATCCACATTCACTCTTAGGGCCTTTAATGACGCTTTATGCTCAATTGTAGGGAATGTTGTTCTTCCCGTCACCGTGGGGGTGAAAACAATACATGTTCTCTTTCACATCTTGGAAGGGGAAATGCAATATAACATACTTCTTGGATGCCCTTGGATTAGGGAAATGAAATGTGTGCCTTCAACATTGCATCAATGCTTAAAATATGTGCATGAAGGCAAGGTACATTGCATACCAGCTGACATTGAACCTTTCAAATACTGCAACTTTATTTCAAATCCTTATGAGCCTTTACTCCCATCAACACATCTAACCATCCAACCACTAGTCATTAGAACCATTCCATCAAACACCACATCATCAAAAGCACCCATTCCAGAAGAGTTGCCTATAGTTGATCCAACTTTCGCATCTAAAAGCGTTAGCTCAACGCATCCTTCAAACACTGCATTTCATTTTCAAATTACACCCACTCATCCTGCTAATCAATTGCCAGCTCCATCTAGTACACTTCCAGATTCAAAGCCACCATTCACATTCAAAGCACAACCCACATCATCAGCCACTACTTCACAGTCATTAGAACCCGTAGTCTCACAAATAGGGCCACTTGTTAGAGATAATCCAACGCCGCCAGCAGAGCCAAGAGCTAAGGCTCAAGAACCCTCTTCATCCACTGAGCCATTAGCCACACAACCATCTAGAGTTGTAGTACATCTCGCCAATCCAAGTATTGGTGAGTACATTATTGAAAGTGTCACAGTTACACCACCTATCGAGTCGGTCAGAGATTACGGTCGCCCTCGCGACCCACCTTTAGCTATTGGTGATATATATAGAATGGGTTCTCAAACAAATGCAATCAATTTCATATATGGAGGGATGGATTCTTCATCGGACCCACCTCCTCAAAATGACAACTCTTTACAAGAGTTTAATGAAAACATTGATTATCTATCGAACCCAAGTTTCCCAAGTCAGATATTTTTGAAGGGTTAGTTGGCAAGGATATGGACTTGGAAGACATGAACAAGGTCCTCACCACATTATTGAACCAAAATATAGAGAGCCAAGTGACCGCTCCGGTCTAGGCTATAAACCTTCCATCGCAAGCTCTTCGCTTAATCAAGCTTTCCAAGAACTTGACATAGAATGCGAACAAGAGGAGGAAAAGAGCGATGATGAGGATGAACCTAATGATGAGGATGAACAAATAGAAAGTAGATACCAAATCTACAATTTTTACCCTCGAGAGCAAGCTTTACAACGAGAAGCAGATTATGAAGATCCTACTGAGATAGCATACCTTAGGCAAGACCTTGAGCCACTAATGCTAGGACCTCATACAAACGCTAATGGATTCTGGATGAGTGACAATGATGATGATGAAACTGAAATGATTTTTATCAACCATGCTCTTGAGATACAAGCCAGGAGAATGCTCCAAGATGAAGCACGTCCTGAATGGTTTAATCAAGAAGAAGAAGAACCTCAGGAAGAGATAATATATGGAGAAACCATGCAGAAGGATAACTGGTATCAACAGAAGTTTCCAATAGACCGCACACTTTTTTGGCTAAACAAAGAGCATGAGGGTCCTGAACCAGAACCTCCTCCATCACATTGGCAAAGCATACAACAAAACCAATCACACACATTAGGTCAGTTGCAACCTAGAGAATACGAGTCATCAATTCTTGAATCGCAACCACCTCATTTCCATCAAGTCAACATGATTTCTGTTGATTTGCTCACCCCACTCCGCAATCCATATAATGAGACAAAACCGATCTATATCGACACCAGTCTCATAGCCATGGACAGGATTTCATCCCCGCCATCCACTACTAACTTCATCCTATCCGAAGAGTTGTTGCGCGCTTCAAACGCTTATATTCCACAACAACCTTCATCATCAAACAATTCAGTTTTTCAAACTGAGATAGAGGGGGACACCCCAGACACATTTGAAAATGTGGCAGATGATATCCACCTCATCCCGACTCCACATCAGCTAGAAGAAGGTTCTCACATGCTAATAGAAGAGTCTATAGATGTGAACCTTAGTGAAGACGTGGACAATCCCCAGATTGTCAAAATAGCAAAAGAATTATCCACAGAAGAAAAAGAAAGCATCATAAACATGCTTATTAAAAAGAAGGAAGTGTTCGCATGGTCCTACAAAGACATGCCTGGCTTAGATCCGGACTTGGTAGTCCACAACCTTACGCTAGCACATGATGCCAAGCCGTTCAAGCAGAAGCTTAGGAAAGTTCATCCAACAGTCGCATTAATTGTGAAAGAAGAGTTGCAAAAGTTATTGGATGTACACTTCATAGTACCAATCGATTATCCTGAATGGCTTTCAAACATGGTACCCATTCGCAAACCGAATGGGGGGATACGAGTATGCACTGATTTTTGAGATTTAAACAAAGCGTGTCCCAAGGATGATTTTCCTTTGCCAAATATAGATCAATTAGTAGACTCTTGTGCTGGTCATGAAATGCTCTCCTTAATGGACGGTTTCTCCGGATACAACCAAATTCGGATTAATCCCGAAGATCAACATAAAACAATGTTTACAACGCCTTGGGGGACATTCTGCTACAGAGTGATGCCTTTTGGATTAAAGAACGTAGGAGCTACATATCAGCATGCCATGACGTACATATTTCATGATTATATGCATAAGATAATCGAAGATTATGTAGATGATCTTATTGCTAAATCAAAAATGCGTCTTGAACACATAGATGTGCTAGAAAAGGCATTTGATCGATTAATAGAACATAAGGTAAGGTTAAATCCTAAGAAGTGTGTATTTGGTGTCACATCAGGAAAACTTCTAGGATTCATTGTTTCCAAGCGAGGCATTGAAGTAGACCCAGGCAAGGTAAAAGCAATATTAGAAATGTCACCTCCCAAAAACTTGAAAGAGTTGCGAAGTTTGCAAGGAAAAGTCCAATCTATTCGATGATTCATTGCGCAACTCTCAGATAAATGCAAGCCTTTTAATCGCCTGTTACAAAAAGGAGTGATATTTTCTTGGACAACTGAATGTCAGGAGGCATTTGATGATATAAAGAAATATCTAGCCTCACCGTCGGTTCTTACGCCACCAAAAATAGGAGTCCCATTTCACCTATACATTTTTGCAACAGATTTTGCTTTAGGAACAATGCTTGCACAAAAGAATGAGAAAAATAAAGAGCAAGCGGTTTATTACATCAGTCGAACATTGGTAAGTTACGAAACAAGATATGCTTATGTCGAAAAGTTATGCTTAGCAGTGGTTTTCGCCACCAAGAAACTTAGACATTACATGCTAAGCAATACCACCTATGTTATAGCTAGAGAAAACCCTCTGCGATACATGATGACTCGCACTTACAACAACACCCGCACTGCTAAATGGATAATGCTTTTAACAGAATTCGACCTCGAATTCACAAGTCAAAAATCCATAAAAGGGCAAGTGATAGCTGATCAATTAGCGGAAGCTCCACTGCACAATGATACACCATTAATAATTGAACTTCCCGACGATTCAATATTTTCTGTCACAGAACAAGAAGAAATAGTTTCACCTGAGGATGAAGCAGATATGACAATGTTCTTTGATGGATCAAAGTGCAAAAAAGGGCAAGGTGCAGGAGTTGTGTTTTACACACCTGAAGGAATACCCATTCCTTTATCATTCAAACTCGACTTCACATGCACTAACAATAATGCAGAATATGAAGCCTTAATACTAGGTCTTAAATCAGCTATAGCAATGGGAATAAAAAGAATAAGCATTTTTGGTGATTCTCAATTGGTTGTCTACCAAATAAAAGGAGAATACCAATGTAAAGAGCCAGTCTTAAAGAAATATCATGAAGTAGCATTACAGTTGCTAGGAAAATTTGACTGGTATGAAATTAGTAACTTGCCACGATCGACAAATAGATTTGCGGACGCAATGGCTTCCTTGGGATCTCTCATCCCTAAAAATGAACATGGAGAAATGCAACCGCTAATCATAACAACAGTGTCTAAACCATCAATTCAAAAAGCAGAATCTATAGGTGAGAAGAATGTTTGTTTGATACATGTCGAACCTTACAATTCTTACCTTGATGAGATAAAATATTTTCTCAAGTCAGGCACACTACCAATAGAAATGACACGAACTGCAAAAAGAACATTCAAACAAAGAGCCATTCGTTTCACTTTACTTGGAGATGTGTTATATAAACGTAGTTATGATGGAATATTACTACGATGTTTAAATCCAATTGAAGTAGAAAGAGCAATATCAGAAGCCCACGATGGTACTTGCGGTGGTCACTTCAGCGGAATGGCAATTGCAAAAAGAATATTGTGCATGGGATACTATTGGCCGACAATGGAAAATGACTGTTGCAAATATGTCAAAAGATGCCAAAAATGCCAACATCATGCAAACTTGACCCATGTGCCATCACAAAATTTGCAACCCATTCAAATTTTGTGGCCCTTTTCACAATGGGGCCTTGACTTGATCGGTAAAATAACACCTGCTTCATCAGGACAACATAAATTCATCATAACTGCTACAGAATACTTCACAAAATGGGTGGAAGCAATTCCAATGACAACTACGATTGGACCTCGAATAGCGGAGTTTATACTTCAACATATTATCTGTCATTTTGGAATACCCTCAAAAATAATTTTTGATAATGGAAAGTCATTTAAGAATAAGGATGTTAGAGCATTGTGCAATAAATTCAAAATCCTACACAGCTTCTCAACACCTTATTACCCACAAGCAAACGGGCAAGCTGAAGCAACAAATAAAATAGTCATATCCATTCTCAAGAAAGTGGTAAAAGATAATCATCGAGATTGGCATACTCACCTCCCTTTAGCACTATGGGCTTACAGAACAAGCATAAGAACGCCAACGGGAGCAACACCATTTTCACTAGTTTACGATGCAGAAGCAATATTACCATTGGAGCTCGAGATACCATCCTTGCGAATCGAGATACAGGAATTCATGAACGATGATACAACTAGACAAGAGCATCTTGACCAATTGACAATTATTGATGAGAAACGTATCAATGCTCTAGAACATTTACGAGTATATCAAGATAGAGTCAAGCGCGCTTACAACGCAAAAGTCCATCCTCATGAATTTCAAGTGGGGGACCTAGTGCTCAAAGAAAATCAACAAAATACTAATGCTTTACCGCACTTAAGGGATAAATTTGCAGCAAATTGGTTGGGCCCATATATAGTAAAGCAAAAATTGGGACAAGGAACGTACAGACTTTCCAATTTAGAAGGGAAATTGGAGCCAGAACCACTGAACATTATGCACCTAAAGGCATTTTATGCATAAAACGACTTGCAATATATGTATATATATGTACATGGCTAAAACAAAAAAAAAAAATAAAATAAACAAAAGATTCCATTTTACAACATTGCATGCATTTCACATTGTAAATAGACATATTTTAAATTGCATTTTTCATATTGCATTTGCATTTCAATTATATGTTCATACAAAAAAAAAAAATATATATATATATATATTTTATATATATATATATATAGTTGCATCCATCCCATCCCTTGCTCAGTAATATTTAATAGTGGTGATGATACGACCAAGAAAACAAATTCCAAGAATTGGGGGTATTCAACTAAGATTCTTTACAACTCACAAATCATACACATCATATATGATATATCATACAATTTTCAATCACTCAAACATGTCTAGTGAAAAACCAAACTTCATGAAGTGTCCAATTTTCTTTAGGACCAAAGCACTTTCATCACATTAAGAAAATCTTGAGTATGGTAGATTGACCCAAAAGCAATCTAGAACCAAATACACTTTTACAAATCTTAAAACATCTTGAATAATAGAAAGATAACGCCAATTTGGGTAAACCTCAAAGCAAAAAAAGTCAAATTCTTCGCTTACCCTATCACGCAACATAGTCCAAAAACAAAAATAGTGGTTATCACCACTACCACAATGAAACAACAAATATAAATAAATGTAGAGTAGTAAGGATAGGGTAACATTCTCATCATACTTCGGTTGAGAATCCGATTCCCCAAAACTCTACACAAAAAACAATTAACAACACACACCACAGATCTCTAAAGCTGAAAAGATCGTACTATGTTCCCCTCAGAAAGTTATGTAGTCATCACAAAGGCTTAAAGATCAAACCATTGGACTATGGAGTGAGCCTCCACCGGGGCTATAGACGCTTGACTGGCAGTGGAGTAAACTCATGCAGGGTGACATGTCTCTCTCTCAAGAGGGAGACCTCTGAACGCACATACGGGTAAGCTAGCCAAAAGGAAAACCCAGAAAGGTACCATCCAAAAATTACTCAAGATGGGGCAATAAACATCACAATCACATGCACTCGTTCTGGATTGCTTAGGGTCATCGACACACAAGATTTAGAAAATGAACTTCACTTGCACACAATATGGTCCTAAAGAAAGTAAGATAACATTCAAGAAAAATGGTTAACATTACTAGCTTCTTTGAGTATTTGAGAATATTTTCAGTTACATATCAAAAACCAAATCATTATCCATATCACCATCCACATACCATTTATACATACCACATACATCACCACAAAGAATAATCAAGTGGGATACCCCCAATTGCAAATATGAATGAGTAAAGGTCAAATACTCTGAGCTAAATAAGATTACATGAGCACCATGCATACCTTCATTCCAGTTACATAACTATAAATCAAAATGCATTTTACATGTTCATTTGCATTCATTATCATAGCATTAACATAGAAATATAAGATTGCATAATATAAACATTGCAAAAGCATAAACAAGAAGAATACATATACAAATAACACATGTGAATACCAAAATAAAATGCCATGTATATATATAAATACGAAAGTCTACAAAGTACAAAATGCCCGAAGGTAGTATACATCGGAGCATTGAGGCTCATACTAAGATAAAATATACAAAAAACAAAAATAAGGCAATACAACATCTAGCTAGTGCCAGCAGGATCCCTCCATGGACCCTGCACTGTAGAAGCCCCGTGAGAGCTAGAAGTACGATGAGTCCTATGACTCATCTCAGTCCCTCGGGTAGCAGTGGCAGTAGATGATGAAGGAGGAACAGGTAAAGGAATCTGATGCTCATGAAGAATGTTCTCCAACATCTCGATGTAGACAGCCTACTTACGTAGGCTCCTCAAATCAGCACCCTAGCGAGCGACCCTCTGAGAAATCTCTGCCCGTAGAGAAGCAATAGTCAAAGCAGAATCATCACCTCCAGCACCTGACTACAACCGAGAAAGCTCACCCTATAAATGGGTAATCTCACCACCGAGTCTGGTGATCTCTGCATCCTTAGCAGCCAAAACAGTGCTGCTAGGTCCAACCCGTAGCCCGTCCACCTCAGCCTGAAGATGAGTCACCTCACCCTGATACCATGCTAACTCGGCCTTCACTCGACCCAACTCCAAATCTAGGCTATCTCGCTCAGCCTGGAGAATCCCCCACTCCTCCTCTGACCGTCGAGGAGGTAAACCCTCATCATCATCGCCACCACCCTCCTCAGGCTGCTGAACGTCCATGCCCGTGTCAGCTCTCGAAGAGCTACCACGTCGGTGCTTCATCGACCAAGGAACCCATCCACCCACATCAACATCATCACCACTCCCATCATCATCTACAATGATGCTAGGAGTCCATAGAGGCTGACTCGCAAACCAAGCATCATACTCAGCAGTCATGCCAACATCATCCAAGTCAAGCACCTCCAAGTCTGAGTCATCAGTAGGATCATCGACTCACCAAAAATTAGGAGCAACAGGCAACCCCAACTCATCACCCCATCGCCTATACGTAACAAGCGCATCCGAAACATCCTGAACAAGACCAAACTACCATAGTACATGAGAGAACTGGATAAACTCCATATCCCTCAAATGGGCGCCAACAACCCATCATCCTCGCCTAACGCGACGAAGCTCCACTGCATCCGTCGCCCAATCCAAACCCCTCCAAGGCCGCCAACACATCAGGTCCCTAGTCAGAGAACTCAAGATATCTCTGAACTTCGAAGCACTCATAACAGATCGACTGACCTCCTCACTAAGTAACCACCTGTATGCCCGAGGAGAGGTGGCATCCATGCCACAAGGCAAACCAATAGGGCGACCAATGATAACATGCTCCCAACACCAAATCTGGAGCAACAAACTATAGCCCAAGCCCTTGCGCCCATGCCTCTTCACCTCATAGAGCTCGCTATAAACCTCGTAGAGAAGAGCGGGAGCCCAGGCTAACCGACGAGGATCAACTATCAAGTCAAGAACAATAGGCACCTGGTTCCACGGGATCCTCGATCCCATGGAATTGGGCAACAACATGTTGCTCAATATGTACATCATAAAGGTAGGCAATGCACCCAAGCTGCCAGCTATAAAGAGATCCAAATACGCAATGTCGCCCCTACTGCAATCAATGTCCCACATCTCACCAAACAGAGGGAAAAGGGCCTCCTTCTTGTCAAGGCCAACACGAACGGTAGGACCCTCGATAGGGACACGGAAGATACGATAGATATCCTCGAGAGTGATAGTCAGCTCCCTTGTTGGGAGCTAAAATGTGCCCCTGTCTGGATCCCAACGCTCAACAAGTGCCGAAAGGAGATCCTCATCAGCTCGGACGGTGCCTAACCGCCCGCAACCGTCTAAACCAATGGTCTGAAGTAGAGTCCAATCATCATCAGAAAGTGCTTTCCGCACTTTTCGAATGGTCCTCGGCCACCTATGCCGAGAATCA
This sequence comes from Wollemia nobilis, assembly GCA_028583015.1. Lineage (NCBI taxonomy): Eukaryota > Viridiplantae > Streptophyta > Pinopsida > Araucariales > Araucariaceae > Wollemia > Wollemia nobilis. The sequence goes on from JAQPPZ010002370.1 coordinate 3,235,727, forward strand.
AGAAGCTTAACCTGAAAAGAAAACATATAAAAAAACAAAAATTAGCACAACATGCTAGAAATAAAAGCAAAAACAAAATTTTTTTACCTATGCATGGTAATAAAAAACCATTTAAAAATTACCTAGGTAATAAAAAAAAAAAACTATTTTTTTTACCTAACCCTAGGTAATAAAAAAAAAATTATTTTTTTTTTACCTACCCCTAGGTAATAAAAAACACTAAATATTACCAAATTAAAAAAAAAATTTACCTACCCTAGGTAATAAAAATAAAAAAAAAAAAAAATTTTTTACCTACCCTAGGTAATAAAAAAAAAATTACCCCTAATAATAAACAAAAACAAACAATAATCATTTACCAACCCCACTTAATTATCAAACAAGCAAAACAAACAAGAAAAAAAAAAAAGGGCAACACGCCTACCTCGGCAAACCGGCCGCCAACTTCCGCTCCAGCCGAGCCACCACCACCGCTCCCCTCGCCAACCTCCATCTCACTCATCACTTCAACCGACCAACCAATGACAACTGGCAGAATGATTTTGAAAATGACAACAACCTATAAATAGCCACTTTTAGCGACGAAAAATGCACGCCCGCATTTTTCACGCGCAAAAACGCAAACACGCGTTTGGAGGCGCAAAACGCGAAAACGCGGTTTCATAAAGCAAAACGCAAATCCATTTTTTGCCAAAATAACCGCAAGTCAGCGGTTTCAAAAAAAATAAAAATTCCAATCCACCTAATCATCTAGAGTGAAACTCGTATCTAGTGGATTATCCTATACACCTAGCGGTTGCAGCGACTAGCAATCCATGCAAACCGGTTGGATGGGTAAATCACCATAAGGAAACTCATTCAAAAATCACAAAAAAAAAAACAACAATGAATCAAGTCGATAAGTCCCTAAAATCTATGAGCTTAAATGTGTTCTAAAACAGATTTGCCAAGGTAATCCTACAAAAACCTTTCGTTGGGTCAAAAGCGGAACAACAAACAACAATTTGGTAATAATCAAAAAACCGCTTGAGCATCAAATCCTCGATGACTGGTTCCTTAAACCCATCATTTGGAAGGAATTGCTAAAGTCATAGTGGGTGAAAACTCAAAAGAGTGGTCAAAAATTTTACCATGTATTCTAAACATTAATGAAACCAAAAGCAAAATTGCAAGAACACAAATAATCCCAAACTTGGGGCACAAAGAAAATCAAGACAAAATTCATTAACAAAATAAACATCATTCAATAAACAACCCACTTTCAGCATTCATATTTTGTCAATTGGCTTATGGGTGTCAACCTTTACCCAATCGTCAATTGAGGGGGTAAGCAAACAAATCAAAATTCTAAATTCATTCATTCTGTGTGTCAAAGAGAAATGAACCCATTCATCCAATAAAGTTAGATGTCATTAGTTTTTGCACCGCATTGTGTTGTACACAACGCAGTACAAAAAGGGGCAACTGTAGACACCAAAATCTAGCACCCTTTAGTTCACATTCACCACCTCACCATCAAATCCTGCATAATAAAGATATATGCCTAAGTTCTAACTTAGGGATATAAAATCCTGCACATCATTATACTTTCCTAATTTATTTAATTAGGAAAATCACCCTAGGATACCCTGTCTACCCATTGGACATGTGTCCTGGACACTTCATCCAACATCCATGCCACATCTTACCCACTCCTGTCCCCTTTGTCCTTGCACATGAGACAGATTCCCAACACCCATGCCACAACTCCTTTGTTGTTGTCCCCTTGTCCCTTCACATAAAACAACATCCCACATCCCACTCCACTTGGAGCCACATCACCCCAGTTAAGTGAGCCACACTTGAGTGACTCACTGTAACTGCCCCTTCCACCTGGCAGTCCAGATTTACCACTTGGCAAGTCAGGCTTGCCACCTCACATTCCCCTCCAAAGCCCCAGGCAGCCTATAAAGGCACCATCAATCCACCAAACAGAGGGAGCTGAATTTGCATACCGACAGGCTACCAAAATAGATCTAGACCCAACGAGAAATTGAGAGCGCGAGCTTGACTCTGACCATTGGCTCGAATTTCGAGGCAATCTGTTATTCAACCGAAACCGCCCGTCCGTGGTTCCACAGTCGAAAATGTGCATCCGCGGTTTCACAACCGTAGGTCCATGGTTTCCAGCCCACAACCGTGCTTTCACGGTTCCACAGTCCCGAGAACAAAAATGGATTTCATCGACAGAGATTAGCGATTTGAGTATTAAGCAAGGCTTTATTTGTTAATTGTTTTGTGCTATCTGCTTTTCATCCATATCAGTAATAGGTTTATGTGTAGCATTGGATTTATTGCTTGAATATACGGGTGCTACTAATCCCCTTTGCTGGTTTGCATGTGTGCAGGTAACAGGTATCTTGGATAGGTTGCTAAAGTTGGAGTGGTCCCGTGTTGGATACCAAAGCCCACTCACCCTTTGAAGCTGTAACTGGATACGAGGAGAACATTGTACATTGTGGAAGATCTGGAGAACTCCTAGAGAGAAATTTCTACCATGACCTCACAACCCATTATATTATGTTGACCATGCCAATTTACTATCTAAAAACATTTCTATAGATTTGAAATAGTGCCTTCCTCATCATAAGCATGTCAACCAATAATTGTGCCACAAGCATAGTTTGGAGCTAAGAGAAGATAAGCCAAATAAAAATAGACAAACACCTCCTAAAGTATATATAAAAGAGATCTTCTCGGGTTTTGAATTAGCGACGTCTAATCAACAAAGCTTTATACCAACCATTGTACCATATCATTCTTTGTCTTCTTGATGCAAAATACTTCATATTAAGTGTTATGGGGGGTTTGAACATGAGCTCGCACATCATCTATGGAGATGCCCTCTCAAACTATTAGGGCATAAAGAATGACACAAGGAGATTTAAACTGCAACCATGTACCTTCCAACTAATTGTCATCCCACTATGATTCTCTCTCAAATGTGGAGGAGGAAGATGTTACTGACAAAAGAGGTGGTTGGAAAAAATGAGAGGAATTTATTTTTTGGTCGGCATCAAACCTATGACCTTAAGCAACCATGAAAATGTGCTTGTTGGTTCCCTTTTCTTTTGAGTGCAACCGATATTCATGCTACTACTAGATAGTGTATGGAGCACAAAAGAGAAGAGATAATATGGCCACGAATGTGCATGCATGAAGGAGAATGACTATAGATGAAAACTAGGAAATATACTTAGCACCCGAATTCAAAATTTTAAAATTTTGGAAAAGAAAGACCCCAAAGCAAAAAAAAATCTTAGATTACCTTGAAGGCTTCTTCTATCGCATTTGAAGATTTTTTTTTTTAAGGTGACTATTAGGAGATCTACATGGCCCTTGGATCTCAGTCATAGTGATGTTTGTGGATCCTTGGGGAGCCACATCTTTCCAAAATGGAATAATTTATAACTTTCACCAATGACCTAGTATGCATGGTTGTACACCATTTATACCAAAGATGAGGATACTTGTGGAGAATCAGTTTGAGAGGAAGATAAAGTGCTTAAGGATAGATGGAGGAGGTGAGTATGTGAGTAACGTCTTTGCTAATTTTTGGGCTCTTCATGGTATTATTTTTTAGGGGACTATGACAACATTTAAGACTTGGCATGGACACTATGAATTCATGACAATTTCATTTGGGTTAACTAACTAACTAGCGATTTTCATGATTTTGATGAATAACTAGCTAACTAGTTCCATTTTAATAGTTCATGATTGTGTATAACACTTCCTATCACTCCACGAAGATGACATCATATGAAGTAGTTTATGGACACCGTCATACATTCTAGGTGGCTTTAAGGTTCAAGCAATGGATTCCACGTTCGTGGAGCCTGCACAAGTACTCCAACATCCCAAAGATAATTTGGCCATGGCACAAAACCGTATGCGATAACAAGCAAATCAACACCGTTATGAGCATAGTTTTAACATCAAGGACATGGTTTTCCTATTCTTGCAACCCTATAATGAATCACCATTGAAAGTTTCTGGCAGTCAAAAGATAGCACCAAAATTCTATGGACCGTATAAAGTGCTCTAGCAAATTGGTCGCGTGGCCTGTAAGATAGAATTGTTGCCTTCTTCCACTATACATCTAGTTTTCTATATCTCATCTTTAAAGAAGGCCCTTGGCACCTGTATACAAGTTCAATCAACACTACCTCGGTTGGATGAGGAAGGCTCAATCATCTTAGAACCTACAATTATTATGGACCAATATACATGCACACTTTGCAACTGCACTCTCATTGATGTTCTAGTATAGTGATATGGATTGCAGTAAGAAGATGTCGCCTGGGAGCCGCTTCATTAGCTACAACAATAGTTTCCTCACCTAAAGCTCTAAGGACAAAGCTTCTTGAAGAGGAAGGACATGTTAGAACCCTAACCTAACACAACCATTGTTATGTATTTGTCTAGTGTTGGTGTATGTTTACACCTTGACCACCTACTGTGTATGGGTCCATTATGATGTAACCTTTCCTTTATTATAAGTAGGAATTAGTAGCTTGACTCCCCTCTTTCACGCGGTTCGATCCTTAAGCATTAGGGTTGGGGTATATAAGAGTGTATGTAAGGACATGGGTTTGGAGTAGAATATATCTCATATTTTTCTAAAATTATATCGGAGCTCTACTTCCAAGGAGGTTGCCCCCTTGAACATGCCTTCGATATTTGTTTCGCTTGATTAATATAAGTTTGTTGTATTTCCAACCAGTTGTTTTCTTAAGCACATTGTGATATTGTATTTCTTGTTGGGATTGAAATTTAAGTTGTTGGATGAGTTAGTTTCTGGCTTTAAATGAGGTTCTTTGTTTGTATTGGAATTAAAATCCAAATTGTTCGACGAGCTATTTATGGCTTTAGATTAGGTTCTAGGCTTGTCTAAGAGAAAAAAAATGATTTTTCTAACACAACCCTTACCAAAGCAAACAAATAATAAAAAAAAAATCAATTCTATATACTTTTAAATTGAGACAAGTATTGACATTAGCATGATTGTGGAGCTATCAATTGACATTAAATGAAATGATAAAATTCCTTGATTTTAAAGAAGGAGACACGAGTTACCACTATGTGGTCGTGATGTAATATAGGTGGGGTCTCTTTCAATCCTATGTAATCAATTAAAAGAAACATGTTCGTTGCGTTGAGTACAAGTGGTTGAGGCAATACGTCTTCCTTGAAAATGAGTCATCCCATCCGTGTTGGACCTCAAGTCTCAATAAAAATAAAGGCCTTATGTGTGACCTCCAAATAAATTGTCCTAATCTCACTATAAACAAAATCTAAGACAATTGATTATATGTTTATTGTTAATATTTTTATTTAAAAAAAAAAAACAAACAAAACGAACACTTATTCTCCTATTATACAACCAAAACACGAATAATTAAAGCTTTGGATTAAAAGATTTTTAAAAATTGAATTTAATTGGAGGTAGTTAATTAATGTTGACAGAAATAATATAAGCTTTTGATTAAAATATTTTAAAATTTGAATTTAATTGGAGGTAGGTAATTAATGTTGCTGGCTCTTAAATTTAAAATTTGTGCATCTTGCATCTAACGATATCGATACGAGGAGTTAATTCACACGGATTGATACGACAAGGGCAAAGGACGAAATAATTACCAAAAAGAAAAAAATTGGGCAAAGGACGAAAATAATTACCAAAAAAAAAATTGGGCAAAGGACGAAAATAATTACCAAAAAAAAATTGGGCAAAGGACGAAAATAATTACCAAAAAAATTTGGACCATTTCTCGATTTGTGCGTGTCATCCTTGCGCAGGGGCCATGCTAATCTTCTCTGTATCGTTCCAATTTTATCGGATGTCTCCTAAGAGACATCTCTTCTTCTGCGACGCCCGATATATAAATGCATAACGTGCGAAACAAGCAGGCCATGTGGGATAAAAAGTACATCACATTACATGACTCACCGTCATCCGTCCATCACCGACGTACACGCGCCACGCCGCCAGCATATGCTTTGTAATTGTGGCCAATTAGCGCTTTCTACAAATTTAAAATTATTATTAAATGTACAAATAACAAACCCTGGTTTTATAAATGCCTCCACGCAGGATCGAACTACGGACCTTCAGTTTACAAGACTGACGCTCTACCACTGAGCTATAAAGCCGGCAGCTTCTCGCAATTCCCACTTCTTTCTTGTTTTCTTCTCCTCTCGCAATTCCCATTTCGTTTTGAGTTTTTATTCAATTCAATCACGTTCAAATTTGTGTTATGCGGACTTTAAATGGTAATGTTTTATCATATGTTATGAACTTTGTTAACTATTATTTTATATTAATAATTTTTATGTTAATTATTAATTATTAATTATTAATTATTATTTATTATTAATACTTTTTATAGGGGTTGAATTCGGGTCTTATTATTAATTAGATTTAATTATATTTTGAAAATTTATTTTATTAAAATGTTAAAAGTCAAAACATATAGCTCAATGTGTGAATGTTGGATATAGGTGTCATTAGAAAATTAGTAATAACATATAAATAATTTTTTTAGACATTTGAACCTCAAGGCTTATTACTCACTTTTGATTTTTAATCCTCCTTAAAAATATATAACAATATGCACCTTCTATAAAGACAATAGTCATTAAGATATCATTTTTATAAAAAAAGCATATACAAGTGGAGCGCTTATGTCACATGTTTGTAATCAAGGTTACTATTCTTCGTCGCTTAATTGTTTTTGATAAATCAAATTTAAGAATTTGAAACATTCATAATTGGATTTTGAAACGACTTCGATATCAATAAATGTTTCTTCTAGCTTATGAGATTGTCCTTCTCCATAGCCAAGTCTAATTATGTTAGTAATGGATTTAATGACTTTATCTCTTAATTAATCATTTCCAACCATTATGATCATAATGTCTTAAGTTGAAGGAAAGATATTTCACATTTTTTTATGCTTAGCCACTATGATCACCTAGTTATAATTATCATAACTAATTCCATTACCTAAAATAAAGGTTACTATGGATTCTTTTAATTTTTCTCTATATGCAATTCTTAGGGGCCATAACTTTTGCATGTGAAAGTAGCTCGAGCCATTTTTTCTCTTCAAATTGCATGTTTTTTCAAGCTCTTTAAGTTGGTGGTATTGTTTCTAGTCACAACTGCATACAACTGACTGTATTTTGGTAGGAATTTTATGGATTGGCATGTGCCCTTGTACAATGGACCAAAATATGCCACCTAGAAAATCAAGATTGAAGCTTAGCTCTCAAGTAAGGGATTGCTAGAATATGTGAATGTGGTCCCTTGAGATATTGATTTTGATGAGAGAAAGTAGTTGCTCAAGGATAATAAGGATGAGGCTTCTAGTGTGATTGTTCTTCATATTGATAAGATTTATGACACCCATGTTAGCAACACTTCAGATCCCAAGGAGCTATTGGGTAAGTTTTAAAACTTGTGTGTGATCGCATTGACTCCATACAAATCAATAGATTAGAGGTAGAGCTCCCTACCATGAACATACAAAACTTTAATACCATGGATGAGTGCATCAATTGGTTAAAGAAGTTATAAGAGGATACCCATGACATTCATAGAGAAGTCGATAGTGGGAATAAGGGCATTGATGACAATGGAAATAAGGACATTGACCTTCTCAACATTATGCTTAACAATATTTTTGAAAAATATGAGACAGTTTCCATTGTGTTTGAGATGCTTTGAGTTTAGCTTATGATAGTTGATCCTCCTCTTGATGATATGTTCAAGTACCTTCTTTACCATCGGAATCATAATCATAAGACATGTAAGGGAAATTTAAAGTTAGCATTAATAAATGAGAGAGAGAGAGAGGAATAAGGGTTAGGAGCCTATAAGCACCCCATAATATTTCACATATCGCACACCGATGCAATGGATCATTCATTAGGGGGTATTTATCTTTATATCAAAATCCCAAGTAGATCGTTACATAATGGGTAAATTACATTATAATAAATATATTAAACCCTTTAATCAAGGTTATCCATAAAGGTTGATTAACCAATTTCACTAAGGGTGAATCCACGAAGGGCACCCTTAGGATTACATGAACATACCTATATCTCAAAGGCTTACATGAGTGATGCCCATAGGCTTATATGATGAACTCATGTGGGCTTACATACGCACTTTCCTATAGGCTACATTAGTAGTGCTCATAAGCATTTTTTGCACTTTGGCCTTGGTCAAACAAAATTAGATCACACATGCTTGAACACGTCTCATAATTTGATTTGAGGGGCAAACAAGAGGAGATATTAAAGGTAACATCAACCCATACCAGATGCTCTAGTGGGCCTTTGATTTACCATATTTATCCCTTTGTTCATCATTAGAAAGCTTTTGTTCATATCTCAAGAATTTTATCTCAATCTTCTTTAATCTTGATATGCCATTTTTGATGGAATGTCATTCCCTTTTACAATATTCGTACGAGTTTCTTCTTTGGAACCCTAGACTTTTCCACTAGTTTGAAGTCCTTTAGATGAGCCTTATAGTGAAATTTCACTACAATCCAAATAAGAAAGGGTGGCTTTAACAAGTGCTAATTTTGAATCTAGGTGCAAATGAAACATTCTTGGAGCTCTACTACTTGCCATGAGAACCTATCAAGAAACCACCAAGGAACCATCACCAAAGGCTGACAATGGATGTATAACCCCTAGGGTTGTGAGGCCATGCAAATAATCAAATCCAAACAATTAGTAGCCTACAATAATGCTTCACAACCTTTTTGGTGATAACTAAATCAAACCATGTCATTGGTAGTAGCTCATGAACCTTTTTGGTGATAAGTAAAATGGCTCTACCATTGGCAAAGGTTCCACCCATATAATGACTACAAATAAGCTTATAAATAGAGTTAGCTTCCATGTATGTTTGGGTTTGAGGCTCTCAACCACCCATCCATCATCTCTCCACCACACGCATAAGACTCATTCATTAGGAGATCCGAGTGGGAAGAATTTGCCATGAAATATAGATAGACTCGTAGGATCTCATAATAGGTAATTTCTTTTAAAGCATGTAATCACGACACTAGAAGGTCCTATCAATCTCAAACCATAGATATCTTTGAACACTTGGTCGAGGGTTAAGCTGGTTAATCTTCTTTGCATTAGTAACTCCTTCAAAGGAACTCAATACTTAGCAGATAGGAGAGATGCCATAGATATATTGGAGCACTTCAAAAGGACTTGGGGAGAAGATTGAAGCCAAGGCAAGAAAGGCAAAAGGTAGATAAAGAAGTGTTGAGTAGATAGAAATAAAATTTTTGATTAGATGTAAAGAAAGGTTTCAACTAAACAATTGGAGTTGATTTGCAAAAGCTCTAACTGATAAGGATTCAAAAATCCAATTTTTGAATTATATTTCATTGATAAAACATGTACATTTATAGGCATTAGATGCCCTTACAATACCATGGTATTCGAAATACAAGTGGCGTACAAATATAAACATACATTTAATGTTATACATAGTTAATGGTATTTATTTATCCTTATAATTCCTCCCACTGAATAAGCATTGGTACCTAATACATACAAATGTGGAAGAGAAATTTGGAATGCCAAGGAGTGTCGGGTACTACCAAAAATACACTTTTGATACAAAAGAGAAGAATACCAAATGAGGAACTAGAGAAGGTCTTCATAAAACCAAAAATTAACTCTAGCACTGAGTCAAGCTCGAAAAATGCCCTCCAATAATTGTAAATATTGTTATATTGGAGGATAGTTGGATGGTCCTACGAATCGACATGAGAAAAATGCAACAGGTGATGTGGCAAAAGGAATATTTCTCAAAATGTGCACCAAAAGATGCCAAGTGGAAATTGCAGCCTCTCGCAATTCCCACTCCTTTCTTATTTTCTTCTCCTCGCTACTAAACCTCTCACAATTCCCATTTCATTTCTATTCAATTCAATCACATTCAAATTTCAATCATTCAAATAGTAATGTTTTATCATAATTTATGTATGTGATGAACTTTGTTAACTATTATTTTATTATTTTTTATTAATGCTTCTTTTAGGGGTTGAACTCGTGTCTCATCACAGATAATGATCTTTGTTAATTATAGTCAACTATATTTTGAGAATTTATTTTATCAAAATGCTAAAGGTAAAATATATAGCTCAATGTGAATGTTGGCTATCGTGTCATTAGAAAATTAGTAATAACATATCAATAAAATTTTTAGACATAGGATAGTGCCTCCTAAGTGGCTTGGCAAATAGTCTAGTGCTTTGACAATCAATAAATCTGAAGGTTGAAGGAGCGTGGAAGGCTAGAGGCTGAAGGAGCGTAGAAGGTTGGAAGCTGAAAGAGCGTGGAAGGCTAGAGGTTGAAGGAGCATGAAAGGTTGATTGATGAGTTGATCATTGGAGTTTCAAGACGAAAGGAGCATGGAAGGCCGGGTTGGCTGAAGGATCATGGAAGGTTGGGTTGGCTGAAGGAGCTATAATGAAAGGTTGGGATGTTGGGTGGAAGGTTGGGATGGCTGATGGAACGTGGAAGGCTGATAAGGCTAACGGATCATGGAAGGTTGAGCTGGCTGAAGGAGATGCAATGGAAGGTTGGGCTGTTGAGTGGAAGGCTGAGAAGGCTAAAGGAGCATGGAAGGCTTCTTACAATGAGAAAAATAAAACTACAAAGTTTGAAGGATTAAGGTTTTTTCCTAAAAACATCTCATCTTGTAGGAGTCATATCTACGCAAAAAGTTATCTGATTCAACTAATTCTTAGACCAACTTGTGGAGAATTTGAATAGCTTTAAAAGGAGTGGTTATATGCAAAAAAATCGAGCAATATTTAAAAGCTCTAACTGATAAGGATTTGGAAATCTAAATCTTGAATTATATTTCATTGATAAAACATGTACATTTATAGGCATTAGATGTCGTTATAATACCATGGTATTCAAAATACCAGTGGCGTACAAAGATAAACAAACATTTAATGTCATACAATAGTTAATGGTATTTACTAATCCTTATCATTCCTCCTAACTAAAAAGGCACTGGTCCCTAATGCATAGAAATGTAGAAGAGAAATATGGAATGCCAAGGAGTGTCGGGTACTACCGAAAATGAACTCTTGATACAAAAGAGAAGAAGACCAAATGAGGAACTGGAGTAGCTCTTCAGAAAACCAAAAATTGATGCTGGCACTGAGTCGAGCTCGAAAAATGCTCTCCAACGATCTTAAACACTGCTATACTGGCGAACAAATGGATAGTCCTGCAAATCAACACGAGTAAAATGCAGCAAGTGATGTGGTGAAAGGAAGATTCCTCAGAATGTGCATCAAAATATGCCAGGTGGAAATTAAATTAAAGTAAATGTTTTGGGTTTAGTAAATGTTGGGGTTTTATTAAATTTTTATTTTTAATTTAATTTTTATGTAAATGAAAGGATGTGCGCAATTTAATGAAACGGAGGGACATGGTTTAATGACGGATAAATGTTGGAAATGAAAGTTGGCGCGCCCAAAATTAAAAGGTGGGAGCAACTGCGGCGATGGATACCACACGGATAAGAATTTAGAAATATGAATTCTGAAATATATTTCATTGATAAAACATGTACATGTATAAGTATCAGAGGCCCTTACAATACAATGTTATTTGGAATACTTGTGGCATACAAAGACAAACATACATTTAATATCGTACAATATTTAATGTCCTACAATAGTTAATGATATTTATTGATCCCTATCATTAATCAAAAGAAGAAAGCAAAATTCTTGACAGCTCGTGAAGCGCCAAAATTTTTGAACGTCAAAAGATGATAAGAGGTTCCAAATAGTGCAAGAAAAAAAAACTTCTAAAGTTCAAAAGTTGGAAAAGTTTTAATAAAATAAAGAGAAGAAAAGTTCTAACTGCCATTTTGCAAATTGTGATTATAATGTTAAAGATGAATAAAGTTTCAATAGTTGGACCACCCAAGAGGAGTCTGACAAAAGATTTTTGTGCATCATCAGAAAGAGTTCCAACAAGGAATTTGAGGAGAAGACAAAAGTACTCAGAGAAGAAGGGCATAGCACATAGAGATCCACCAAATAAAGAGTAATCATATATGGCGTATTGGCAATACAGAGGAAGACCAGATTACATTGATGCACAAGCTTCCAAAAAGGTAGTTGAGTTAGATGAGCAATTATTGAAAGTTGTTAATGATCAACCACTAGCACCACTTGGGATTGACAATCCAGGGTAAATGGTTGGCCTATTAAAATCATAAATGAGTAAATACACAATTAGCACCATAATTTTGATATCATTGATTACAAAAGGTACCTATACTCATATTTTACGATCCCTAGGATGGCAGTTGAACATCTAGCAACCCAAAATTAATGATTCTAAAGTCAAAGACCTCAAAGAACTAAATTTTATGTAAGGAGGATCATATCAGGGGGGCAACAGAGTAGCATTGTCAGATATTTCTATGCAAGTTTTGGAGAGAAAACTCATCTATTTTGTCTATAAATAGTACTTATCTTGGCATTGTAAAGCATTGATGAGTTGCTTATTCAGGTCTTGAGCTTTGTATATAACTTTTCTTCCATTTTCTTTTGTATAACAGTCTAGACACAAACCCTAAGTGGTTTTGTGAGTAAGTTTTTGAGCCCACACTTCTGGCATGATCTACTACTGGGTTTTTTGTATTGTTTCTTGTGTGTATGTATGTTTATGTACATATATAAGAAATCGTGACTGTGACTTTTATCTTATTTCTTGTATATGTAATTTTTGTTTAAATGTGGTGTTGAGAAGAGCACTTTGAGTTGTCAACATATTAGGCTCCATGTTCATTTATACCACTATTATGTAGAGAACCTTATTAGGATCTTGGCACATTGCCTACGATTAACTAAGGTTAGCTTAAGATCATTTTTCCTTTTGCTATCTTTGTTTTCTATGTTTTTCTTTCCCTTTATCAGTATGTACATGATATCAAGGTTATGTTGGAAAAGAGAGCACTGAAGATCACATCTAAAAAGGAACTAACCTTCTAAGAAACCCCATGGAAGTGTAATTGAGCCTCTTATCATGCTTTTGGAGCTGCCCTCCTATGTAACTCCATGAACGACACGATAGTATGGTCATTTGGTCCCTCACATCCGATGACCACGATAATTGGATAGGACAACAAGCATGTATATGAGAAAGATCCCCATAATGTTTCATTGCAACTTCATAATGGATAAGAAGCTTGAAATTTCATTCAAGAGAAATAGGTTATAGATCCTTGATAGTCAAAGCATTCACATAAAGAACCATACCAATTGTATGAAAAGGAGGAATAATCTTGAAAGTAATAAATTTTATGTACTCTTTATTACCCTTTTTCTTGCTTCATGTCGTAGTTAAGTCAAATTTTAGCCATTTGAAGGGATATGCATAGTCTTCGAAACTTTTTAAAAAATAATTTTTTTATCTTGGGAAGTCCTATCTCTATTCTGCTAACTTCACTAGCACTTACTTTTCCATACAGATCCTTTAGTTTTATCCATACTTGAATAGGATCATTTTTCTCTATAATGTGGGAAAGTACATATAACTCAACTAACATAAAAAAGAGACAAGGACTTCTTCCTTACCAAGTTCATGATCACTGAGATCTTATGTTTCATTATTAAAAAACTCAAAGATTCTTATTTCTAGGTAATCCTACCACTTGAACCATCCAAGTGCTATAATTTTATCCATTGAAATGACTAACATAGCCTAATAAATTCATTTCATATAGAAAATCCATACAAAATAATAATAGGTCCATTAATTGATGTTAGCATTGTGTAGAGATCAAAAAATAGTCCAATCTAGGAAAAACGGGCTTGAAATGCTTCTATATGCAAAAAGAATGACCTTTAGAAGATTTGGTATATTAGAACTCAAATTTAAAAAAAAATAATAATAATTTTCTAACCTTAAAAAAAAACCATTGAATCAGATTCTGTCACCTTGCTCAATTGGCCCCTAACACTTGTTCGACACTGATTGGATAATGCCCAATTTTCATTAGAAAATAATGGATTGATCAATTGGATAATTTTATTGGAAGAAAACTGCTATTTTATGTTCATTTATAAAAATAATATTGGCATAGTAAAGGTTTGGAGTCAATGGGGCTTGAATCTAGGACCTTACCCAAACAAACATGCAAGCAAACCATCAGGCCATGTACATGTTGTTTGTTGAGATTCAAACCACTCATCTATTGGAATCAAAAGAGCACTCTATCCATTGCACCATATCACTTTGCTTAAACTTGGAGCATGGAAATACCTTCATAAATAGTCCAAGATATCATGGTGCATACAATTGTGACCTCACATTCCATGAGATTATGTTGACCATGTCAATTTATTTTCTAAAAAAATAATTATTGGTAATGCTATGAGCACAATGGCCATATGCTATATTTGATGAATGCGTCTGGGATAGTTTTGGAAGTCCTGTGAGAATGAATTGTAACTCAACGGACAACCTCCAAGATTTTTGCTCAAAAATGGGCACAAAATGCTTCTATATGCAAAAAGCATGGCCTCTAGAGGATATTGTGTATTAGCACTCAAATAAAAAAATAATCAAATTTTCAAACCTCAGAAAAGAATCATTGAATCAAATTTTGTCACTTGGCACAATTGGCTACTAACACTTGTTCGACATTCATTGGATAATTCTTGATTTTCATTAGAAAATAATGGATTGATAATTTGGATAATATGATTGGAGAACTCTTTTTAATTCTTTTAGATAAAAAATATTGGTATACTAAAGGTTTGGAGTCAACAGGTCTTGAACCTAGGACCTTATCCAAACAAATGGATAAGCAAACCATTGGGCCATGCACATGTTGTTTGCTGATATTTGAACCACTCACCTGATGGAATCAAAAGATCACCCTAACCATTGCACCATGTCACTTGTATTGAAGTTGGAGCATCGAAAAATCTTCATCAATAGTCAAATATGTCATGGTGCATATAACCATGAACTCACAACCCATTATATTATGTTGACCATGCCAATTTACTATCTAAAAACATTTCTATAGATTCGAATTAGTGCCTTCCTCATCATAAGCATGTCAACCAATAATTGTGCCACAAGCATAGTTTGGATCTAAGAGAAGATAAGCCAAATAAAAATAGACAAACACCTCCTAAAGTATATATAAAAGAGATCTTCTCGGGTTTTGAATTAGCGACGTCTAATCAACAAAGCTTTATACCAACCATTGTACCATATCATTATTTGTCTTCTTGATGCAAAATACTTCATATTAAGTGTTATGGAGGGTTTGTACATGATCTCGCACATCATCTATGGAGATGCCCTCTCAAACTATTAGGGCATAAAGAATGACACAAGGAGATTTAAACTGCAACCATGTACCTTCCAACTAATTGTCATCCCACTATGATTCTCTCTCAAATGTGGAGGAGGAAGATGTTACTGACAAAAGAGGTGGTTGGAAAAAATGAGAGAAATTTATTTTTTGGTCGACATCAAACCTACGACCTTAAGCAACCATGAAAATGTGCTTGTTGGTTCACTTTTCTTTTGAGTGCAACCGATATTCATGCTACTACTAGATAGTGTATGGAGCACAAAAGAGAAGAGATAATATGGCCACGAATGTGCATGCATGAAGGAGAATGACTATAGATGAAAACTAGGAAATATACTTAGCACCCGAATTCAAAATTTTAAAATTTTGGAAAAGAAAGACCCCAAAGCAAAAAAAATTCTTAGATTACCTTGAAGGCTTCTTCTATCGCATTTGAAGATGTTTTTTTTTTTTAAGGTGACTATTAGGAGATCTACATGGCCCTTGGATATCAGTCATAGTGATGTTTGTGGATCCTTGGGGAGCCACATCTTTCCAAAAAGGAATAATTTATAACTTTCATCGATGACCTGGTATGCATGGTTGTACACCATTCATACCAAAGATGAGGATACTTGTGGAGAATCATTTTGAGAGGAAGATAAAGTGCTTAAGGATAGATGGAGGAGGTGAGTATGTGAGTAATGCCTTTGCTAATTTTTGGGCTCTTCATGGTATTATTTTTTAGGGGACTATGACAACATTTAAGACTTGGCATGGACACTATGAATTCATGACAATTTCATTTGGGTTAACTAACTAACTAGCGATTTTCATGATTTTGATGAATAACTAGCTAACTAGTTCCATTTTAATAGTTCATGATTGTGTATAACACTTCCTATCACTCCACGAAGATGACATCATATGAAGTAGTTTATGGACACCGTCATACATTCTAGGTGGCTTTAAGATTCAAGCAATGGATTCCACGTTCGTGGAGCCTGCACAAGTACTCCAACATCCCAAAGATAATTTGGCCATGGCACAAAACCGTATGCGATAACAAGCAAATCAACACCGTTATGAGCATAGTTTTAACATCAAGGACATGGTTTTCCTATTCTTGCAAACCTATAATGAATCACCATTGAAAGTTTTTGGCAGTCAAAATATAGCACTAAAATTCTATGGACCGTATAAAGTGCTCTAGCAAATTGGTCGCATGGCCTGTAAGATAGAATTGTTGCCTTCTTCCACTAGACATCTAGTTTTCTATGTCTCATCTTTAAAGAAGGCCCTTGGCACCCGTATACAAGTTCAATCAACACTACCTCGGTTGGATGAGGAAGGCTCAATCATCTTAGAACCTGCGATTATTATGGACCAATATACACGCACACTTTGCACCTGCACTCTCATTGATGTTCTAGTATAGTGATATGGATTGCAGTAAGAAGATGCCACCTGGGAGCCGTTTCATTAGCTACAACAATAGTTTCCTCACCTGAATCTCTAAGGACAAAGCTTCTTGAAGAGGAAGGACATGTTAGAACCCTAACCTAACACAACCATTGTTATGTATTTGTCTAGTGTTGGTGTATGTTTACACCTTGACCACCTACTGTGTATGGGTCCATTTTTTTTTTTGGTAAGTTGAAAGATAATATTGAAAGGGTTTTAACTGGGTCCCTACCCCAGAATTACAACAAGAAAGCAGACATAAAAATCAGCAAAAATTCCCTTAATGGAAGGGACCAGGCTCACAACTTCCCGCACAGGGGAATATACACCGCAAAGGAGAGACTGCAACCCGCGCAGGGGTTGAACAGGGGGCCTTACAGAAAAACCCAAAAAACATTCAGTGAACTAGAAAACGAACAAAAAACCAGCGAAACACGAACCAGCTCCCATCTAAGGATCAATGTCGACGACATCCTCGTCCATGACCTGCTAGGGGGCCTATTGCAACCCTTCGATGGCACAAGTGAAGGCGGTGATAAAACTCTGAAGGAACATCCTCTTCATGCGGTTGGAAAAACCAGGGGTCGGGGTTGAGATGCCGGTGGGACCTTTCTCTTACCGAGATGGAGAAGAATGGCTGGAAGTTGCTTTCAGGTTCTTAGAGCAGGACGATCGACGAACCATAGGAGTAGCTACCTCAGAATTGACCTTACGCTTGCCCAGGATCTTACGGCCAGGGGGAATTGGGTCAGACAGGGAAGCAGCAGATTTGGGCAGAGGGGGTGGTTTAGCTGGAGATGAAGAGGAGGGAGGGGGACCAAAAAGTTTGACAGAAGCTGGGGATTTGGCAGGGGAAGCAGCACCAGCTTTGGGAGCAGGAGTCTTAGCAGGGGAGGCAACAGCTTCCTCGCTGCCCAACTGGTCACTGGAAAGAGACGGAGCTGGGCTAGGGGGATTAGCAGAGTTCGGAGCCATCGAGTTCAACAAGGAGGTGTGAATAGGGGGGTTAGCCATCATGTGGTAGAAAATGACAACGAACAAACCCTGGTGGGTGGGAGGAGTAGACTTACTACGGGTGGCTTGGATGGAGAGACGCAAGGAGCAATGAAGGAAATCGGGGATGTTCATGGGCCTAAAACCTCGGACGTGGTTGACGAGGGCAAGGTGGAAGCTGGCCATGGGCTTGGCAGGATCGTCACAGGCTAAGTATTGCATGAGGGGGATAGCCACCATGGGAAAAGCATCGGGGAGGGACTCAAGGAGGAGGGCATGGCCTTCCCACTGAAAGTTCTGATAATTGGGGAAATCGGCCAACTCTGGCTCCCAGCAATGCTTATCACGGTGCACCAGACGATCGGCAACCAAAAGAGCAGCAATTTCCCCAAGGAGCTGGGGAGTCACCTTGAAGCAAAAATTGTGAACGCAGACATATTCGTTGGACCAAGAATGAAAAAAATCAGACGTAATGTCCTTCTCTGGGCCCCGAAACTTGGAAATCAAGGTCATCAGGCGGCAACCTTGGAGGTAGCCTGAAGTTGTGGGATCGAGCTGGAGAGAGGTCGGCTCGATAAATGCCATGGGAGAAGGGCACGAGGCAGAGAGGAGGGGGGGTGGAGGTTAGGCGCTTGGAGGCCAGCTAAGCACGATGACAGGGACAGGGAGGAATAGCTTCGTTACAGGGTTGAAAAATGGAGGGATAGGCTGGAGAGGCACGGTGCAGGAAGCTGGGAGATGACAAGTGGATGGCAGGGAATCAGCATGGGGATGGGGAGGCGGGGGAAGGGACATTGGGGGGATAACCACAAAGGTGGTAGAGAAGGAAAGGGAGGCGGGCGCAAGGAGGTGCGAAAGGCCACAAAATAAGGAAGCCACGGGGAGGACATTGGGAAGATACACCACCCAAAGGGGCACGGTAAAAGATGACATGGAATACCAGCAAAAATAATGACTATCACTCGAGGCTAGAGCATAGCCACTCCCATGGCTACAGTAAATCATGTTTCATAGACAATAGAGGTGGCGAGAAAACACACGAGGAAAAGGCGATCCTCTGAAGACAATCATGGTGCAAAATGGTTGGGACATCACATGCCTGAGACAGCTTCAGAACGCGCAAGCTGGAGGATCTCTGGCGGGAGAGAATCCATAAAGGTTGATTAACCAATTTCACTAAGGGTGAATCCACGAAGGGTACCCTTAGGATCACATGAACATACCTATATCTCAAAGGCTTACATGAGTGATGCCCATAGGCTTATATGGTGAACTCATGTGGGCTTACATACGCACTTTCCTATAGGCTACATTAGTAGTGCTCATAAGCATTTTTTGCACTTTGGCCTTGGTCAAACAAAATTAGATCACACATGCTTGAACACGTCTCATAATTTGATTTGAGGGGCCAACAAGAGGATATATTAAAGGTAACATCAACCCATACCAGATGCTCTAGTGGGCCTTTGATTTACCATCTTTATCCCTTTGTTCATCATTAGAAAGCTTTTGTTCAGATCTCAAGAATTTTATCTCAATCTTCTTTAATCTTGCTATGCCATTTTTGATGGAATCATGTCCTTCCCTTTTACAATATCCACAAGAGTTTGACTTCTTTGAAACCCTAGACTTTTCCACTGGTTTGAAGTCCTTTAGATGAGCCTTGTAGTGGAATTTCACTACAATCCAACTAAGAAAGGGTGGCTTTAACAAGTGCTAATTTTGAATCTAGGTGCAAATAAAACATTCTTGGAGCTCTACTACTTGCTATGAGAACCTATCAAGAAACCACCAAGGAACCATCACCAAAGGCTGACAATGGATGTATAACCCCTAGGGTTGTGAGGCCATGCAAATAATCAAATCCAAACAATTAGTAGCCTACAATAATGCTTCACAACCTTTTTGGTGATAACTAAATCAAACCATGTCATTGGTAGTAGCTCATGAGATATTTTAGTGATAAGTAAAATGAGTCTACCATTGGAAAAGGTTCCACCGATACAATGACTACAAATGAGCTTGTAAATCAAATAAGCTTTCATATGTTTGAGTTTGTGGCTCTCGACCACCCATCCATCATCTCTCCACCACACACGTAAGACACAATCATTAGAAGATCCGATTGGGAATAATTTGCTATGAAATATAGATAGACTCGTAGGATCTCATAATAGGTAATTTATTTTAAAGCATGTAATCACGACACTAGAAGGTATTATCAATCTCAAACCGTAGATATCTTTGAACACTTGATCGAGGGCTAAGCTGGTTAATCTTCTTTGCATTAGTAACTCCTTCAAAGGAGCTCAATACTTAGCAGATAGGAGAGATGCGATAGATATATTGGAGCACTTCAAAAGGACTTGGGGAGAAGATTGAAGCCAAGGCAAGAAAGGCAAAAGGTAGATAAAAAAGTGTTGAGTAGATAGAAATAAAAGTTTTGATTAGATGTAAAGAAAGGTTTCAACTAAACAATTGGAGTTGATTTACAAAAGATCTAACTGATAAGGATTCAGAAATCCAAATTTTGAATTATATTTCATTGATAAAACATGTACATTTACAGGCATTAGATGCCCTTACAATACCATGGTATTCGAAATACAAGTGGCATACAAATATAAACATACATTTAATGTTATACATAGTTAATGGTATTTATTTATCCTTATAATTCCTCCCACTGAAGAAGCATTGGTACCTAATACATACAAATGTGGAAGAGAAATTTGGAATGCCAAGGAGTGTCGGGTACTACCAAAAATACACTTTGGATACAAAAGAGAAGAATACCAAATGAGGAACTAGAGAAGGTCTTCATAAAACCAAAAATTAACTCTAGAACTGAGTCAAGCTCGAAAAATGCCCTCCAATAATTGTAAATATTGTTATATTGGCAGATAGCTGGATGGTCCTACGAATCGGCATGAGAAAAATCGCAATTCCCACTTCTTTCTTCTTTTCTTCTCCTCGCTGCTAAACCTCTCACATTTCCCATTTCATTTCTATTCAATTCAATCACGTTCAAATTTCAGTCATTCAAATAGTAATGTTTTATCATAATTTATGTATGTGATGAACTTTGTTAACTATTATTTTATTATTTTTTATTAATGCTTCTTTTAGGGGTTGAACTTGTGTCTCATCACAAATAATGATCATTGTTAATTATAGTCAACTATATTTTGAGAATTTATTTTATCAAAATGCTAAAGGTAAAATATATAGCTTAATGTGAATGTTGGATATCGTGTCATTAGAAAATTAGTAATAACATATCAATAAAAATTTTAGACATAGGATAGTGCCTCCTAAGTGGCTTGGCAAATAGTCTAGTGCTTTGACAATCAATAAATCTGAAGGTTGAAGGAGCGTGGAAGGCTAGAGGCTAAAGGAGCATGGAAGGTTGGAACCTGAAGGAGCGTGGAAGGCTAGAGGTTGAAGGAGCATGAAAGGTTGATTGATGAGTTGATCATTGGAGTGTCAAGACGAAAGGAGCATGGAAGGTCGGGTTGGCTGAAGGAGCATGGAAGGTTGGGTTGGCTGAAGGAGCTATAATGAAAGGTTGGGATGTTGGGTGGAAGGTTGGGATGGTTGATGGAACGTGGAAGTCTGATAAGGCTAACGGATCATGGAAGGTTGAGCTGGCTGAAGGAGATGCAATGGAAGGTTGGGCTGTTGAGTGGAAGGCTGAGAAGGCTAAAGGAGTATGGAAGGCTTCTTACAATGAGAAAAATAAAACTACAAAGTTTGAAGGATTAAGGTTTTTTCCTAAAAACATCTCATCTTGTAGGAGTCATATCTACGCAAAACGTTATCTGATTCAACTAATTCTTAGACCAAATTGTGGAGAATTTGAATAGCTTTAAAATGAGTGGTTATATGCAAAAAATTCGAGCAATATTTAAAAGCTCTAACTGATAAGTATTTGGAAATCTAAATTTTGAATTATATTTCATTGATAAAACATGTACATTTATAGGCATTAGATGCCCTTATAATACCATGGTATTCAAAATACCAGTGGCGTACAAAGATAAACAAACATTTAATGTCGTACACTAGTTAATGGTATTTATTAATCCTTATCATTCCTTCTAACTAAAAAAGCATTGGTCCCCAATGCATAAAAATGTAGAAGAGAAATATGGAATGCCAAGGAGTGTCGGGTACTACCGAAAATGAACTCTTGATACAAAAGAGAAGAAGACCAAATGAGGAACTGGAGTAGCTCTTCAAAAAACCAAAAATTGATGCTGGCACTGAGTCGAGCTCAAAAAATGCTCTCCAACGATCTTAAACACTGCTATACTGGCGAACAACTGGATAGTCCTGCAAATCGGCACGAGTAAAATGCAGCAAGTGATGTGGTGAAAGGAAGATTCCTCAGAATGTGCATCAAAAGATGCCAGGTGGAAATTAAATTAAATTAAATTAAAGTAAATGTTTTGGGTTTAGTAAATGTTGGGGTTTTATTAAATTTTTATTTTAATTTAATTTTTATGTAAATGAAAGGATGTGCACAATTTAATGAAACGGAGGGGCATGGTTTAATGAAAAACAAATGTTGGAAATGAAAGTGGGCGCGCCCAAAATTAAAATGTGGGAGCAACTGCGGCGATGGATACCACACGGATAAGAATTTAGAAATATGAATTCTGAAATATATTTCATTGATAAAACATGTACATGTATAAGTATCAGAGGCCCTTACAATACAATGTTATTCGGAATACCTGTGGTGTACAAAGAAAAACATACATTTAATATCGTACAATATTTAATGTCCTACAATAGTTAATGATATTTATTGATCCCTATCATTAATCAAAAGAAGAAAGCAAAATTCTTGACAGCTCGTGAAGCATCAAAAGTTTTGAATGTCAAAAGATGATAAGAAGTTCCAAATAGTGCAAGAAAAAAAAAATTTTAAAGTTCAAAAGTTGGAAAAGTTTTAATAAAATAAAGAGAAGAAAAGTTCTAACTGCCATTTTGCAAATTGTGATTATAATGTTAAAGATGAATAAAGTTTCAATAGTTGGACCACCCAAGAGGAGTTTGACAAAATATTTGTTTGCATCATCAGAAAGAGTTCCAACAAGGAAGTTGAGGAGAAGACAAAAGTACTCAAACAAGAAGGGCATAGCACATAGAGATCCGCCAAATAAAGAGTAATCATATATGGCGTATTGGCAATACAAAGGAAGACCAGATTACATTGATGCACAAGCTTCCAAAAAGGTAGTTGAGTTAGATGAGCAATTATTGAAAGTAGTTAATGATCAACCACTAGCACCACTTGGGATTGACAATCCAGGGTAAATGGTTGGCATATTAAAATCATAAATGAGTAAATACACAATTAGCACCATAATTTTGATATCATTGATTATAAAATGTACCTATACTCATATTTTATGATCCCTAGGATGGCAGTTGAACATCTAGCGACCCAAAATTAATGATTCTAAAGTCAAAGACCTCAAAGAACTAAATGTTATGTAAGGAGGATCATATCATGGGGGCAACAGAGCAACATTGTCAGAGATTTCTATGCAAGTTTTGGAGAGAAAACTCATCTATTTTGTCTATAAATAGTACTTATACTGGCATTGTAAAGCATTAACGAGTTGCTTATTCAGGTCTTGAGCTTTGTATATAAATTTTCTTTCATTTTATTTTGTATAACAATCTAGACACAAACCCTAAGTGGTTTTGTGAGTAAGTTTTTGAGCCCACACTTCTGGCATGAACTACTACTAGGTTTTTTTGTATTGTTTCTTGTGTGTATGTATGTTTATGTACATATATAAGAAATCGTGACTCTGACTTTTATCTTATTTCTTGTATATGTAATTTTTGTTTAAATGTGGTGTTGAGAAGAGCACTTTGAGTTGTCAACATATTAGGCTCCATGTGCATTTATACCACTATTATGTAGAGAACCTTATTAGGATCTTGGTACATTGCCTACGATTAACTAAAGGTTAGCTTAAGATCATTTTTCCTTTTGCTATCTTTGTTTTCTATGTTTTTCTTTCCCTTTTCCACTATGTACACGATATCAAGGTTATGTTGGAAAAGAGAGCACTAAATATCACATCTAAAAAGGAACTAACCTTCTAAGAAACCCCATAGGAAGTGTAATTGAGCCTCTTATCATGCTTTTGGAGCTGCCCTCCTATGTAACTCCATGAACGACACGATAGTATGGTCATTTGGTCCCTCACATCCGATGACCACTATAATTGGATAGGACAACAAGCATGTATATGAGAAAGATCCCCATAATGTTTCATTGCAACTTCATAATGGATAAGAAGCTTGAAATTTCATTCAAGAGAAATAGGTTATAGGTCCTTGATAGTCAAAGCATTCACATAAAGAACCATACCAATTGTATGAAAAGGAGAATAATCTTGAAAGTAATAAATTTTATGTACTCTTTATTACCCTTTGTCTTGCTTCATGTCGTAGTTAAGTCAAATTTTAGCCATTTGAAGAGAGATGCATAGTCTTCGACACTTTTTAAAAAATAATTTTTCTAGCTTGGGAAGTCCTATCTCTATTCTGCTAACTTCACTAGCACTTACTTTTCCATACAGATCCTTTAGTTTTATCCATACTTGAATAGGATCATTTTTCTCTGTAATGTGGGAAAGTACATATAACTCAACTAACATAAAAAAGAGACGAAGGACTTTCTCCTTACCAAGTTCATGATCACTGAGTTCTTATGTTTCATTATTAAAAAAATCAAAGATTCTTATTTCTAGGTAATCCTACCACTTGAACCATCCAAGTGCTATAATTTTACCCATTGAAATGACTAACATAGCCTAATAAATTCATTTCATATAGAAAATCCATACAAAATAATAATAGGTCCATTAATTGATGTTAGCATTGTGTAGAGATCAAAAAATAGTCCAATCTAGGAAAAACGGGCTTGAAATGCTTCTATATGCAAAAAGAATGACCTTTAGAATATTTGGTATATTAGAACTCAAATTTAAAAATAATAATAATAATTTTCTAACCTTAAAAAAAAACCATTGAATCAGATTCTGCCACCTTGCTCAATTGGCCCCTAACACGTGTTCGACACTGATTGGATAATGCCCAATTTTCATTAGAAAATAATGGATTGATCAATTGGATAATTTGATTGGAAGAAAACTCCTATTTTATGTTCATTTATAAAAATAATATTGGCATAGTAAAGGTTTGGAGTCAATGGGGCTTGAATCTAGGACCTTACCCAAACAAACATGCAAGCAAACCATCAGGCCATGTACATGTTGTTTATTGAGATTCAAACCACTCATCTATTGGAATCAAAAGAGCACTCTATCCATTGCACCATATCACTTTGCTTAAACTTGGAGCATGGAAATACCTTCATCAATAGTCCAAGATATCATGGTGCATACAATTATGACCTCACATTCCATGAGATTATGTTGACCATGTCAATTTATGTTCTGAAAAAATAATTATTGGTAATGCTCTGAGCACAATGGCCATTTGCTATATTTGATGAATGCATCTGGTACTCATGCCTCATAGAAATTGCACAGTTTTGGAAGTCCTATGAGAATGAATTGTAACTCAACGGACAACCTCCAAGAGTTTTGCTCAAAAAATGGGCTCAAAATGCTTCTATATGCAAAAAGCATGGCCTCTAGAGGATTTGGTATATTAGCACTCAAATAAAAAAATAATCAATTTTCCAAACCTTAGAAAAAAATCATTGAATCATATTTTGTCACTTGGCGCAATTGGCTACTAACACTTGTTCGACATTGATTGGATAATTCTTGATTTTCATTAGAAAATAATGGATTGATAATTTGGATAATATGATTGGAGAACTCTTTTTAATTCTTTTAGATAAAAAATATTGGTATACTAAAGGTTTGGAGTCAACATGTCTTGAACCTAGGACCTTATCCAAACAAATGGATAAGCAAACCATCGGGCCATGCACATGTTGTTTGCTGATATTTGAACCACTCACCCGATGGAATCAAAATATCACTCTAACCATTGCACCATGTCACTTGTATTGAATTTGGAGCATCGAAAAATCTTCATCAATAGTCAAAGATGTCATGGTGCATATAACCATGACCTCACAACCCATTATATTATGTTGACCATGCCAATTTACTATCTAAAAACATTTCTATAGATTCGAATTAGTGCCTTCCTCATCATAAGCATGTCAACCAATAATTGTGCCACAAGCATAGTTTGGAGCTAAGAGAACATAAGCCAAATAAAAATAGACAAACACCTCCTAAAGTATATATAAAAGAGATCTTCTCAGGTTTTGAATTAGCGACGTCTAATCAACAAATATTTATACCAACCATTCTACCATATCATTCTTTGTCTTCTTGATGCAAAATACTTCATATTAAGTGTTATGGAGGGTTTGTACATGAGCTCGCACATCATCTATGGAGATGCCCTCTCAAACTATTAGGGCATAAAGAATGACACAAGGAGATTTAAACTGCAACCATGTACCTTCCAACTAATTGTCATCCCACTATGATTCTCTCTCAAATGTGGAGGAGGAAGATGTTACTGACAAAAGAGGTGGCTGGAAAAAATGAGAGAAATTTATTTTTTGGTCGACATCAAACCTACGACCTTAAGCAACAATGAAAATGTGCTTGTTGGTTCACTTTTCTTTTGAGTGCAACCGATATTCATGCTACTACTAGATAGTGTAGGGAGCACAAAAGAGAAGAGATAATATGGCCACAAATGTGCATGCATGAAGGAGAATGACTATAGATGAAAACTAGGAAATATACTTAGCACCCGAATTCAAAATTTTAAAATTTTGGAAAAGAAAGACCCCAAAGCAAAAAAAAGTCTTAGATTACCTTGAAGGCTTCTTCTATCGCATTTGAAGATGTTTTTTTTTTTAAGGTGACTATTAGGAGATCTACATGGCCCTTGGATCTCAGTCATAGTGATGTTTGTGGATCCTTGGGGAGCCACATCTTTCCAAAAAGGAATAATTTATAACTTTCACTGATGACCTGGTATGCATGGTTGTACACCATTCATACCAAAGATCAGGATACTTGTGGAGAATCAGTTTGAGAGGAAGATAAAGTGCTTAAGGATAGATGGAGGAGGTGAGTATGTGAGTAACGCCTTTGCTAATTTTTGGGCTCTTCATGGTATTATTTTTTAGGGGACTATGACAACATTTAAGACTTGGCATGGACACTATGAATTCATGACAATTTCATTTGGGTTAACTAACTAACTAGCGATTTTCATGATTTTGATGAATAACTAGCTAACTAGTTCCATTTTAATAGTTCATGATTGTGTATAACACTTCCTATCACTCCACGAAGATGACATCATATGAATTAGTTTATGGACACCGTCATACATTCTAGGTGGCTTTAAGGTTCAAGCAATGGATTCCACGTTCGTGGAGCCTGCATAAGTACTCCAACATCCCAAAGATAATTTGGCCATGGTACAAAACCATATGCGATAACAAGCAAATCAACACCGTTATGAGCATAGTTTTAACATCAAGGACATGGTTTTCCTATTCTTGCAACCCTATAATGAATCACCATTGAAAGTTTCTGGCAGACAAAAGATAGCACCAAAATTCTATGGACCGTATAAAGTGCTCTAGCAAATTGGTCGCGTGTCCTGTAAGATAGAATTGTTGCCTTCTTCCACTATACATCTAGTTTTCTATGTCTCATATTTAAAGAAGGCCCTTGACACTCGTATACAAGTTCAATCAACACTTCCTCGGTTGGATGAGGAAGGCTCAATCATCTTAGAACCTGCGATTATTATGGACCAATATACACACACACTTTGCACCTGCACTCTCATTGATGTTCAAGTATAGTGATATGTATTGCAGTAAGAAGATGCCACTTGGGAGCCGCTTCATTAGCTACAACAATAGTTTCCTCACCTAAAGCTATAAGGACAAAGCTTCTTGAAGAGGAAGGGCATGTTAGAACCCTAACCTAACACAACCATTGTTATGTATTTGTCTAGTGTTGGTGTATGTTTACACTTTGACCACCTACTGTGTATGGGTCCATTTTTTTTTTGGTAAGTTGAAAGATAATATTGAAAGGGTTTTAACTGGGTCCCTACCCCAGAATTACAACAAGAAAGCAGACATAAAAATCAGCAAAAAATCCCTTAAGGGAAGGGACCAGGCTCGCAACTTCCCGCGCAGGGGAATATACACCGCAAAGGAGAGACTGCAACCCGCACAGGGGTTGAACAGAGGGCCTTACAGAAAAACCCAAAAAACATTCAGTGAACTAGAAAATGAACAAAAAACCAGCGAAACACGAACCAGCTCCCATCTAAGGATCAATGTCGATGACATCCTCGTCCATGACCTGCTGGAGGGCCTGCTGCAACCCTTCGATGGCACAAGTGAAGGCGGTGATAAAACTCTGAAGGAACATCCTCTTCATGTGGTTGGAAAAACCAAGGGTTGGGGCCGAGTCACCGGTGGGACCTTCTGCTTCCTGAGATGGAGAAGAATGGCTGGAAGCTACTTTTATGTTCCTAGAGCGGGATGATCGACGGACCGATGGACCGGAGGAGTAGCTGCCTCAGAATTGACCTTGCGCTTGCCCAGGATCTTACGGCCAGGGGGAATTGGGTCAGACAGGGAAGCAACGGATTTGGGCGGAGGGGGTGGTTTAGCTAGAGACGAAGAGGAGGGAGGGGGACCAAAAAGTTTGACAAAATTTGGGGATTTGAAAGGGGAAGCAGCACCAGCTTTGGGAGCAGGAGTCTTAGCAGGGGAGGCAACAACTTCCTCGCTGCCCAACTGGTCACTGGAAAGATACGAAGCTGGGATAGGGGGATCAGCAGAGTCCGAAGCCATCGAGTTCAACGGGGAGGCATCAATAGGGGGGTTAGCCATCATGTGGTAGAAAATGACGATGAACAAACCCTGGTGGGTGGGAGGAGTAGACTTACTATGGGCGGCTTGGATGGAGAGATGTAAGGAGCGATGAAGGAAATCGGGGATGTTCATGGGCCTAAAACCTCGGACGTGGTTGACGAGGGCAAGGTGGAAGCTGGCCATGGGCTTGGCAGGATCGTCACAGGCTAAGTATTGCATGAGGGGGATAGCCACCATAGGAAAAGCATCGGGGAGGGACTCACGGAGGAGGGCATGGCCTTCCCACTGAAAGTTCTGATAATTGGGGAAACCGACCAACTTTGGCTCCCAGCAATGCTTATCACGGTGCACCAGACGGTCGGTAACCGAAAGAGCAGCAATGTCCCCAAGGAGCTGGGGAGTCACCTTGAAGCAAAAATTGTGAACGCAGACATACCCGTTGGACCAAGAACGAACAAAATCGGATGTAATGTCCTTCTCTGGGCCCCAAAACTTGGAAATCAAGGTCATCAGGCGGCAACCTTGGAGGTAGCCTGAAGCTGTGGGATCGAGCTGGAGAGAGGTCGGCTCGATAAATGCCATGGGAGAAGGGCACGGGGCAGAGAGGAGGGGAGGCGGAGGGGAGGCGCTCGGAGGCCAGCTAAGCACGATGATAGGGACGGGGAGGAACAGCTCCGCTGTAGGGTTGAAAAAGGGAGGGATAGGCTGGAGAGGCACATCGCAGGAAGTGGGGAGATGACAAGTGGACGGTTGGGAATCAGCATGGGGATGGGGAGGCAGGGGAAGGGACATTGGGGGGATAACCACAAAGGTGGTAGAGAAGGAAAGGGAGGCAGGTGCAAGGAGGTGCGAAGGGCCGCAAAATAAGGAAGCCACGGGGAGGACATTGGGAAGATACACCACCCAAAGGGGCACGGTAAAAGATGACATGGAATACCAGCAAAAATAATGACTATCACTCGAGGCTAGAGCATAGCCACTCCTGTGGCTGTAGTAAATCATGTTTTACAGATAACAAAAGTGGCGAGAGAACAGACGAGGAAAAGGTGATCCTCTCATGACAATCATGGTGCAAAATGACTGGGACATCACATGCCTGAGATGGCTTCAGAACGTGCCAGCTGGAGGATCTCTGGCGGGAGAGAATGGTGCCAAACTATCAGGGAATGTCTGCTCAGCCCAAAATTGGCCAGCCCGTCAGTGACTCTGTTCGCTTCCCTGTACACGTGGTTAGAATCCACTTGGTTGTGCTGGTGCAGGAGGGCTTTGCATTCGAGAATCACCATCCGGATGTTCCACGGGGGTTGCTTGTTTGACTTTAGGTAACCAGTGACTATGGCCGAGTCACCTTCAATATGGATACCGGAGCGTTGGTCCTTGATGAGCTGGAGGCCTCTCCACAAAGCCCAGGCCTCAGCGACATTATTGGTCTGATGATGTAGGTTCTCCGCGAAGGCAAGAATAATGGTTCCACGATGATCCCTCACGACACCCCCAGCTCCAGCCAACCCTGGATTACCTTTAGATGCGCCATCAAAATTTAGTTTGATCCACCCAGCCTTGGGAGGATGCCAAACTGCTGAGGATCGGGGATGGGGGGTGGGAGGGTCCAAAATGGGAATGGGGATGCTGAGGGAGGTGAGGATGGAGACTTCCACCTGGCTGAGGGGGGCATAGGCCCAAGGGATGAGCTGGAAGTTTTCAATGGCATAAATGAGGGATTTACTGGCTGTAGTAATGGGATTGGAGGATGTCCTAGAGAAGACCCTGTGGTTTCGTTCTAGCCAGATTTGCCAGACAAAATGATGGAGGCAGATCTTCCAAAGGAAGGCAATTTTGGGATGACGAAAAGGGGAGGGCCATTGGGCAAAGATCTCCACCAAGGAATTGGGACGGGCCCACTGAATCTGGAAGGATGAATTCAAGAAGTCAAGACCTTCTTTGGTGAATTTGCAATCAACGAACAGATGGTTTACCGATTCCCAGTCGGATAAACATAGATGGCATCTATTGGGGACAGGGATCCCTCTTTTCATCAAGTTGTCGGTGGTAAGCGCCTTGTTTTGGATAGCGATCCAAGCGAAGAACCCGATCAATCAAACTACGGACCTTCACTTTACAAGACTGACGCTCTACCACTCAGCTATAAAGCCGACAGCTTCTCACAATTCCCATTTCTTCCTTGTTTTCTTCTCCTCGCAATTCCCACTTCTTTCTTGTTTTCTTCTCCTTGCAATTCCCATTTTGTTTTGAGTTTCTATTCAATGGTAATGTTTTATCATATGTGATGAACTTTGTTAACTATTATTTTATATTAATATTTTTTATGCTAATTATTATTTTTTAACAATATCCACCTTCTATAAAGACAATAGTCATTAAAATATCGTTTTTATAAAAAAAGCATATACAAGTGGGGCGCTTATATCACATGTTTGTAATCAAGGTTATTATTATTCGTCGCTTAATTGTTTTTCATAAATGAAATTTAAGAATTTGAAACATTCATAATTGGATTTTGAAACGACTTTGATATCAATAAATATTTCTTCTAGCTTATGAGATTGTCCTTCTCCATAGCCAAGTCTAATTATGTTAGTAATGGATTTAATGACTTGATCTCTTAATTAATCATTTCCAACCATTATGATCATAATGTCTTAAGTTGAAGGAAAGATATTTCATACTTTTTTATGCTTAGCCATTATGATCACCTAGTTATAATTATCATAACTAATTCCATTACCTAAAATAAAGGTTACTATGGATTCTTTTAAGATTTCCCTATATGCAATTCTTAGGGGCCATAACTTTTGCATGTGAAAGTAGCTCGAGCCATTTTTTCTCTTCAAATTGCATGTTTTTTTAAGCTCTTTAATTTGGTGGTATTGTTTCTAGTCACAACTGCATACAACTGACTGTATTTTGGTAGGATTTTTATGGATTGGCATGTGCCCTTGTACAATGGACCAAAATATGCCACCTAGAAAATCAAGATTGAAGCTTAGCTCTCAAGTAAGGGATTGCTAGAATATGTGAATGTCGTCCCTTGATATATTTATTTTGATGAGAGAAAGTAGTTGCTCAAGGATAATAAGGATGAGGGTTCTGGTGTGATTGTATTTCATATTGATAGGATTTATGACACCCATGTTAGCAACACTTCAGATCCCAAGGAGCTATTGGGTAAGTTTTAAAACTTGTGTGTGATTGCATTGACTCCATACAAATCAATAGATTAGAGGTAGAGCTCCCTACCTTGAACATAGAAAACTTTAATACCATGGATGAGTGCATCAGTTGGTTAAAGAAGTTATAAGAGGATACCCACATTCATAGAGAAGTCGATAGTGGGAATAAGGGCATCGATGACAATAGAAATAAGGACATTGACCTTCTCAACATTATGCTCAACAATTATTTTGATAAATATGAGATAGTTTCCATTGTGTTTGAGATGCTTTGAGTTTAGTTTATGATAGTTGATCCTCCTCTTGATGATATGTTCAAGTACCTTCTTTACCATCAGAATCATAATCATAAGACATGTAAGGGAAATTTAAAGTTAGCATTATAAGTGAGAGAGAGAGAGAGAGGAATAAGGGTTAGGAGCTTGTAAGCACCCCATAATATTTCACATATCACACATTGATGCAATGGATCATTCATTAGGGGGTGTTTATCATTATATCAAAATCCCAAGTAGACGTTACATAATGGATAAATTACATTATAATAAATATATTAAACCCTTTAATCAAGGTTATCCATAAAGGATGATTAACCAATTTCACTAAGGGTGAATCCATGAAGGGTACCCTTAGGATCACATGAACATACCTATATCTCAAAGGCTTACATGAGTGATGCCCATAGGCTTATATGGTGAACTCATGTGGGCTTTACATACGCATTTTCCTATAGGCTACATTAGTAGTGCTCATAAGCATTTTTTGCACTTTGGCCTTGGTCAAACAAAATTAGATCACACATGCTTGAACACGTCTCATAATTTGATTTGAGGGGCAAACAAGAGGAGATATTAAAGGTAACATCAACCCATACCAGATGCTCTAGTGGGTCTTTGATTTACCATCTTTATCCCTTTGTTCATCATTAGAAAGCTTTTGTTCATATCTCAAGAATTTTATCTCAATCTTCTTTAATCTTGATATGCCATTTTTGATGGAATGTCATTCCCTTTTACAATATCTGTAAGAGTTTGACTTCTTTGGAACCCTAGAGTTTTCCACTAGTTTGAAGTCCTTTAGATGAGCCTTGTAGTGAAATTTCACTACAATCCAACTAAGAAAGGGTGGCTTTAACAAGTGCTAATTTTGAATCTAGGTGCAAATGAAACATTCTTGGAGCTCTACTACTTGCTATGAGAACCTATCAAGAAACCACCAAGGAACCATCACCAAAGGCTGACAATGGATGTATAACCCCTAGGGCTGTGAGGCCATGCAAATAATCAAATCCAAACAATTGGTAGCCTACAATAATGCTTCACAACCTTTTTGGTGATAACTAAATCAACCCATGTCATTGGTAGTAGCTCATGAGATATTTTAGTGATAACTATAATGAGTCTACCATTGGAAAAGGTTCCACCGATACAATGACTACGAATGAGCTTGTAAATCAAGTAAGCTTTCATATGTTTGGGTTTGTGGCTCTCGACCACCCATCCATCATCTCTCCACCACACATGTAAGACACAATCATTAGAAGATCCGATTGGGAATAATTTGCTATGAAATATAGATAGACTCGTAGGATCTCATAATAGGTAATTTCTTTTAAAGCATGTAATCACGACACTAGAAGGTCCTCTCAATCTCAAACCGTAGATATCTTTGAACACTTGGTCGAGGGTTAAGCTTGTTAATCTTCTTTGCATTAGTAACTCCTTCAAAGGAGCTCAATACTTAGCAGATAGGAGAGATGTGATAGATATATTGGAGCACTTCAAAAGGACTTGGGGAGAAGATTGAAGCCAAGGCAAGAAAGGCAAAAGGTAGATAAATAAGTGTTGAGTAGATAGAAATAAAAGTTTTGATTAGATGTAAAGAAAGGTTTCAACTAAACAATTGGAGTTGCTTTACAAAAGCTCTAACTGATAAGGATTCAGAAATCCAAAATTTGAATTATATTTCATTGATAAAACATGTACATTTACAGGCATTAGATGCCATTATAATATCATGGTATTCGAAATACAAGTGGCGTACAAAGATAAACATACATTTAATGTTATACATAGTTAATGGTATTTATTTATCCTTATAATTCCTTCAACTGAAGAAGCATTGGTACCTAATACATACAAATGTGGAAGAGAAATTTGGAATGCCAAGGAGTGTTGGGTACTACCAAAATTACACTTTTGATACAAAAGAGAAGAATACCAAATGAGGAACTGGAGAAGGTCTTCAGAAAACCAAAAATTAACTTTGGCACTGAGTCAAGCTCAAAAAATGCCCTCCAATGATTGTAAATATTGTTATATTGGCGGATAGCTGGATGGTCCTACGAATCGGCATGAGAAAAATGCAACAGGTGATGTGGCAAAAGAAATATTTCTCAAAATGTGCCAAAAATTAACATTTTCTCATGGTTGATTAACCACAAAAAGTGCTTGACTTTTGATAATTTGATAAAAAGAGGTTTCTTTGGGCCCTCTAAATGTGTTTTGTGTGGAAAGGCGGAGGAGACCTTGAATCACCTCTTTTTTGGGTGTTCTTTTGCTAAAGACATATGGATCAATTGGTGGAGACAAATGAGACAACATTGGGAAGTTTTTGAGAGACAGTAAAGCTTTTATGAGAAATGGAAACAGTGCAGCTTTAAGACTAAAATAATGACAATTGCAAGGAAACTAGGACCTAGATTCATATGGTGGCAGTTATGGCTAGAACGAAATGCACGCATATTTAGATCAGAGCACAGAACAAGGGAGCAAGTATGGGAGAGTATTATGAGCAAGGTAATAGAAACACTATTTATCAGATTACAGGAGGAAACAAATATAAAAATGGAGGAAGTGATTATTCTACGGAGCCTTGGAATAACTGTAACATAGAAACAACTTAAGGATGGGTACATAGGTGTGATCCCCTTGAATAACATAGAGTGGAGGCCACCTCCTAAAGAGTGGGTGAAGGCAAACACGGATGGGGCTTCTACTAAAAATCCTGGGAAAGCTGGTTTTGGTATTATCATGTGAAATTGGAAAGGAGAACAGGTGTATTGGAGAGCAGAAGGCATGGGGGAGGCAACTAATAATGAAGCGGAAGGACAGAGCGATCTTGTCAACATCGGTGATAGCTACAAATCTACAGTTACATAAGTTGTGGATAGAGACAGACTCTCAGGTATGGGCTGGAATATTAGAT
This sequence comes from Wollemia nobilis, assembly GCA_028583015.1. Classification (NCBI taxonomy): domain Eukaryota; kingdom Viridiplantae; phylum Streptophyta; class Pinopsida; order Araucariales; family Araucariaceae; genus Wollemia; species Wollemia nobilis. The sequence continues at coordinate 3,270,954 of JAQPPZ010002370.1, forward strand.
CCGATAAGGCCCTTTCAGGTGCTAGGAATTGGAGAGAGAAGGAAGGTGGAAGCAGATCCAGAAGATCTGGCAAGTTTTTCAAGATGTTTTTATTACACATATAAAGCGAGAGGGAAATGGGTGGCAGACTATTTAGCAAAATGGGGAAAAGATCTGGAGAAAGGGCAATATGTGGACTCTCAGATGGAAAATCAGATAAGCTTGTGCCAAAGAATCCAAGGGATGCAGGAGGTGATACAAGCAGATAGTAGAACAAGAAGAGTAGACAGTGATTCTAATGAATCTATCACAATAAGGCCACAGAGCAACACAACATGAAGATAAATGGATAGTTTACGAAATTCAGATAAATTGGATAAACTGGAATTCAGCTATGGTAGTGCTGAGGGTATGGATATCTGCATTATGTAAGGTAATGTTTTATGGGTAATTTTTGAGCTTGGAGGGATTGGAGGAGGATTTTCTGTCTCCCTTGATGCCTATCTAGTTCATTTTACATTGTAATACAGCTTCTATAAATATAACATATTTTTCATTTTTTTCAAAAAAAGATGCCAAGTGGAAATTGCAGCCTCTCGCAATTCCCATTTCTTTCTTCTTTTCTTCTCCTCGCTACTAAACCTCTCACAATTTCCATTTCATTTCTATTCAACTCAATCACGTTCAAATTTCAGTCATTCAAATAGTAATGTTTTATCATAATTTATGTATGTGATGAACTTTGCTAACTATTATTTTATTATTTTTTATTAATGCTTCTTATAGGGGTTGAACTCGTGTCTCATCACAGATAATGATCTTTGTTAATTATAGTCAACTATATTTTGAGAATTTATTTTATCAAAATGCTAAAGGTAAAATATATAGCTCAATGTGAATGTTGGATATCGTGTCATTAGAAAATTAGTAATAACATATCAATAAAATTTTTAGACATAGGATATTGCCTCCTAAGTGGCTTGGCAAATGGTCTAGTGCTTTAACAATCAATAAATCTGAAGGCTGAAGGAGCGTGGAAGGCTAGAGGCTGAAGGAGCATGGAAGATTGGAGGTTGAAGGAGCATGGAAGGCTAGAGGTTGAAGGAGCATGAAAGGCTGAATGATGAGTTGATCATTGGAGTGTCAAGATGAAAGGAGCATGGAAGGCTGGGTTGGCTGAAGGAGCATGGAAGGTTGGGTTGGTTGAAGGAGCTATAATGAAAGGTTGGGATGTTGGGTGGAAGGTTGGGATGGTTGATGGAATGCGGAAGGCTGATAAGGCTAACCGATCATGGAAGGTTGAGCTGGCTGAAGGAGATGCAATGGAAGGCTGGGCTGTTGAGTGGAAGGCTGAGAAGGCAAAAGGAACATGGAAGGCTTCTTACAATGAGAAAAATAAACCTATAAAGTTTGAAGGATTAAGGTTTTTTCCTAAAAACATCTCATCTTGTAGGAGTCATATCTACGCAAAACGTTATCTGATTCAACTAATTCTTAGACCAACTTGTGGAGAATTTGAATAGCTTTAAAATGAGTGTTTATATGCAAAAAAATCGAGCAATATTTAAAAGCTCTAACTGATAAGGATTTGGAAATCTAAATTTTAAATTATATTTCATTGATAAAACATGTACATTTATAGGCATTAGATGCCCTTATAATACCATGGTATTCAAAATAACAATGGCGTACAAAGATAAACAAACATTTAATGTCGTACAATAGTTAATGGTATTGATTGATCCTTATCATTCCTCCTAACTAAATAAGCATTGGTCCCTAATGCATAGAAATGTAGAAGAGAAATATGGAATGCCAAGGAGTGTCGGGTACTACCGAAAATGAACTCTTGATACAAAAGAGAATAATACCAAATGAGGAATTGGAGTAGCTCTTCAAAAAACCAAAAATTGATGCTGGCACTGAGTCGAGCTCGAAAAATGCTCTCCAATGATCTTAAACACTGTTATACTGGTGAACAACTGGATAGTCCTTCAAATCGGCACGAGTAAAATGCAGCAAGTGATGTGGTGAAAGGAAGATTCCTCAGAATGTGCATCAAAAGATGCCAGGTGGAAATTAAATTAAAGTAAATGTTTTGGGTTTAGTACATGTTGGGGTTTTATTAAATTTTTATTTTTAATTTAATTTTTATGTAAATGAATGGATGTGCGCAATTTAATGAAACGGAGGGGCATTGTTTAATGACGAAAAAATGTTGGAAATGAAAGTGGGTGTGCCCAAAATTAAAATGTGGGAGCAACTGTTGCGATGGATACCACACGGATAAGAATTTAGAAATATGAATTCTGAAATATATTTCATTGATAAAACATGTACATGTATAAGTATCAGAGGCCCTTACAATACAATGTTATTCCGAATACCTGTGGCGTACAAATATAAACATACATTTAATATCATACAATATTTAATGTCCTACAATAGTTAATGATATTTATTGATCCCTATCATTAATCAAAAGAAGAAAGCAAAATTCTTGACAGCTCGTGAAGCGTCAAAAGTTTTGAATGTCAAAAGATGATAAGAAGTTCCAAATAGTGCAATAAAAAAAAACTTCTAAAGTTCAAAAGTTGGAAAATTTTTAATAAAATAAAGAGAAGAAAATTTCTAACTGCCATTTTACAAATTGTGATTATAATGTTAAAGATGAATAAAGTTTCAATAGTTGGACCACCCAAGAGGAGTTTGACAAAATATTTGTGTGCATCATCATCATAAAGAGTTCCAACAAGGAAGTTGAGGAGAAGACAAAAGCACTCAGAGAAGAAGGCCATAGCAAATAGAGATCCGCCAAATAAAGAGTAATCATATATGGCGTATTGGCAATACAAAGGAAGACCAGATTACATTGATGCACAAGCTTCCAAAAAGGTAGTTGAGTTAGATGAGCAATTATTGAAAGTAGTTAATGATCAACCACTAGCACCACTTGGGATTGACAATCCAGGGTAAATGGTTGGCATATTAAAATCATAAATGAGTAAATACACCATTAGCACCATAATTTTGATATCATTGATTATAAAAGGTACCTATACTCATATTTTACGATCCCTAGGATGGCAGCTGAACATCTAGCAACCCAAAATTAATGATTCTAAAGTCAAAGACCTCAAAGAACTAAATGTTATGTAAGGAGGATCATATCATGGGGGCAACAGAGCAACATTGTCAGAGATTTCTATGCAAGTTTTGGAGAGAAAACTCATCTATTTTGTCTATAAATAGTACTTATACTGGCATTGTAAAGCATTGACGAGTTGCTTATTCAGGTCTTGAGCTTTGTATATAACTTTTCTTCCATTTTATTTTGTATAACAGTCTAGACACAAACCCTAAGTGGTTTTGTGAGTAAGTTTTTGAGCCCACACTTCTGGCATGATCTACTATTGGGTTTTTTTGTATTGTTTCTTGTGTGTATGTATGTTTATGTACATATATAAGAAATCGTGACTTTGAATTTTATCTTATTTCTTGTATATGTAATTTTCATTTAAATGTGGTGTTGAGAAGAGAATTTTGAGTTGTCAACATATTAGGCTTCATGTTCATTTATACCACTATTATGTAGAGAACCTTATTAGGATCTTGGCACATTGCCTATGATTAACTAAGGTTAGCTTAAGATCATTTTTCCTTTTGCTATCTTTGTTTTCTATGTTTTTCTTTCCCTTTTCCACTATGTACACGATATCAAGGTTATGTTGGAAAAGAGAGCACTAAAGATCACATCTAAAAAGGAACTAACCTTCTAAGAAACCCCATAGGAAGTGTAATTGAGCCTCTTATCATGCTTTTGGAGATGCCCTCCTATGTAACTCCATGAACGACACGATAGTATGGTCATTTGGTCCCTCACATCTGGTGACCACGATAATTGGATAGGACAACAAGCATGTATATGAGAAAGATCCCCATAATGTTTCATTGCAATTTCATAATGGATAAGAAGCTTGAAATTTCATTCAAGAGAAATAGGTTATAGGTCCTTGATAGTCAAAGCATTCACATAAAGAACCATACCAATTGTATGAAAAGGAGGAATAATCTTGAAAGTAATAAATTTTATGTACTCTTTATTACCCTTTGTCTTGCTTCATGTCGTAGTTAAGTCAAATTTTAGCCATTTGAAGGGAGATGCATAGTCTTCGACACTTTTTAAAAAATATTTTTTTTAGCTTGGGAAGTCCTATCTCTATTCTGCTAACTTCACTAGCACTTACTTTTCCATACAGATCCTTTACTTTTATCCATACTTGAATAGGATCATTTTTCTCTGTAATGTGGGAAAGTACATATAACTCAACTAACATGAAAAAGATACCAAGGACTTCCTCCTTACCAAGTTCATGATCACTGAGACCTTTTGTTTCATTATTAAAGAAAAATCAAAGATTCTTATTTCTAGGTAATCCTACCACTTGAACCATCCAAGTGCTATAATTTTACCCATTGAAATGACTAACATAGCCTAATAAATTCATTTCATATAGAAAATCCATACAAAATAATAATAGGTCCATTAATTGATGTTAGCATTGTGTAGAGATCAAAAAATAGTCCAATCTAGGAAAAACAGGCTTGAAATGCTTCTATATACAAAAAGAATGACCTTTAGAAGATTTGGTATATTAGAACTCAAATTTAAAAATAATAATAATAATTTTCTAACCTTAAAAAAAAACCATTGAATCAGATTCTGCCACCTTACTCAATTGGCCCCTAACACTTGTTCGACACTGATTGGATAATGCCCAATATTCATTAGAAAATAATGGATTGATCAATTGGATAATTTAATTGTAGAAAACTCCTATTTTATGTTCATTTATAAAAATAATATTGACATAGTAAAGGTTTGGAATCAATGGGGCTTGAATCTAGGACCTTACCCAAACAAACATGCAAGCAAACCATTAGGCCATGTACATGTTGTTTGTTGAGATTCAAACCACTCATCTATTGGAATCAAAAGAGCACTCTATCCATTGCACCATATCACTTTGCTTAAACTTGGAGCATGGAAATACCTTCATCAATAGTCCAAGATATCATGGTGCATACAACTGTGACCTCACATTCCATGAGATTATGTTGACCATGTCAATTTATTTTTTGAAAAAATAATTATTGGTAATGCTATGAGCACAAGGGCCATCTGCTATATTTGATGAATGCGTATGGTACTCATGCCTCATAAAAATTGCACAGTTTTGGAAGTCCTATGAGAATGAATTGTAACTCAACAGAGAACCTCCACGATTTTTGCTCAAAAATGGGCACAAAATGCTTCTATATGCAAAAAGCATGGCCTCTAGAGGATTTGGTGTATTAGCACTCAAATAAAAAAATAATCAAATTTTCAAACCTTAGGAAAGAATCATTGAATCAGATTTTGTCACTTGGCACAATTGGCTACTAACACTTGTTCGACACTCATTGGATAATTCTTGATTTTCATTAGAAAATAATGGATTGATAATTTGGATAATATGATTGGAGAACTCTTTTTAATTCTTTTAGATAAAAAAATATTGGTATACTAAAGGTTTGGAGTGAACAGGTCTTGAACCTAGGACCTTATCCAAACAAATGGATAAGCAAACCATCGGGCCATGCACATGTTGTTTGCTGATATTTGAACCACTCACCTGATGGAATCAAAAGATCACCCTAACCATTGCACCATGTCACTTGTATTGAAGTTGGAGCATCGAAAAATCTTCATCAATAGTCAAAGATGTCATGGTGCATATAACCATGACCTCACAACCCATTATATTATGTTGACCATGCCAATTTACTATCTAAAAACATTTCTATAGATTCGAATTAGTGCCTTCCTCATCATAAGCATGTCAACCAATAATTGTGCCACAAGCATAGTTTGGAGCTAAGAGAAGATAAGCCAAAGAAAAATAGACAAACAACTCCTAAAGTATATATAAAAGAGATCTTCTCGGGTTTTGAATTAGCGACGTTTAATCAACAAAGCTTTATACCAACCATTGTACCATATCATTCTTTGTCTTCTTGATGCAAAATACTTCATATTAAGTGTTATGGAGGGTTTGTACATGAGCTCGCACATCATCTATGGAGATGCCCTCTCAAACTATTAGGGCATAAAGAATGACACAAGGAGATTTAAACTGCAACCATGTACCTTCCAACTAATTGTCATCCCACTATGATTCTCTCTAAAATGTGGAGGAGGAAGATGTTACTGACAAAATATGTGGTTGGAAAAAATGAGAGGATTTTATTTTTTGGTCGGCATCAAACCTACGACCTTAAGCAACAATGAAAATGTGCTTGTTGGTTCCCTTTTCTTTTGAGTGCAACCGATATTCGTGCTACTACTAGATAGTGTATGGAGCACAAAAGAGAAGAGATAATATGGCCACGAATGTGCATGCATGAAGGAGAATGACTATAGATGAAAACTAGGAAATATATTTAGCACCCGAATTCAAAATTTTAAAATTTTGGAAAAGAAAGACCCCAAAGCAAAAAAAATTCTTAGATTACCTTGAAGGCTTCTTCTATCACATTTGAAGATGTTTTTTTATTAAATGTGACTATTAGGAGATCTACCTAGCCCTTGGATCTCAGTCATAGTGATGTTTGTGGATCCTTGGGGAGCCACATCTTTCCAAAAAGGAATAATTTATAACTTTCACTGATGACCTGGTATGCATGGTTGTACACCATTCATACCAAAGATCAGGATACTTGTGGAGAATCAGTTTGAGAGGAAGATAAAGTGCTTAAGGATAGATGGAGGAGGTGAGTATGTGAGTAACGCCTTTGCTAATTTTTGGGCTCTTCATGGTATTATTTTTTAGGGGACTATGACAACATTTAAGACTTGGCATGGACACTATGAATTCATGACAATTTCATTTGGGTTAACTAACTAACTAGCGATTTTCATGATTTTAATGAATAACTAGCTAACTAGTTCCATTTTAATAGTTCATGATTGTGTATAACACTTCCTATCACTCCACGAAGATGAAATCATATGAATTAGTTTATGGACACCGTCATACATTCTAGGTGGCTTTAAGGTTCAAGCAATGGATTCCACGTTCGTGGAGCCTGCACAAGTACTCCAACATCCCAAAGATAATTTGGCCATGGCATAAAACCGTATGCGATAACAAGCAAATCAACACTGTTATGAGCATAGTTTTAACATCAAGGACATGGTTTTCCTATTCTTGCAACCCTATAATGAATCACCATTGATGTTGGCACTGAGTTGAGCTCAAAAAATGTTGTCCAACGATTGTAAACACTTCTATATTTGCGAACAACTGGATGGTCCTGCGAATCGGCATGAGAAAACTGCAGCAGGTGATGTGGAAAAAGGAAGATTCATCAGAATGTGCATCAAAAGATGCTAGGTGGAAATTAAATTAAATTTAAGTAAATATTTTAGGTTTAGTAAATGTTGGGGTTTTATTAAATTTTTGTTTTTAATTTAATTTTTTTGTAAATGAAAGAATGTGCGCAATTTAATGAAGAGGGGCGTGATTAAATTACGAACACATGTTGGAAATGAAAGTGGGCGCGCCCAAAATAAAAATGTGGAAGCAACTGCTGCAATGGATACCAAACTTATAAGGATTTAGAAATCTGAATTCTGAAATATATTTCATTGATAAAACATGTACATTTATAGGTATCAGATACCCTTACAATTCAATGGTATCTGTAATACCAGTGGCATACAAAGATATACATTTAATGTCGTACAATATTTAATGTCCTACAATAGTTAATGGTATTTATTGATCCCTATCACTAACCAAAAGAAGAAAGCAAAATTCTTCACAGCTCGTGAAGAGTCAAAAGTTTTGAATGTCAAAAGATGATAAGAAGTTCCAAAGAGTGCAAGAAAAACAAAACTTCCAAAGTTCAAAAGTTGGAAAAGTTTTGATAAAAGAAAGAGAAGAAAAGTTCTAACTGCCAGTTTACAAATTGTGATTCTAATGTTAAAGATGAATAAAGTTTCAGGAGTTGGACCACCCAACAGGAGTTTGACAAAATATTTGTGTGCATCATCAGAAAGAGTTCCAACAAGGAAGTTGATGAGAAGACAAAAGCACTCCGAGAAGAAGGGCATAGCACATAGATATCCGCTAAATAAAGAGTGATCATATATGGCGGATTGGCAATACAAAGGAAGACCAGATTACAATATTTCCTGGTTGATGCACAAGCTTCCAAAAAGGTAGTTGAGTTAGATGAGCAATTATTGAAATTGGTTAATGATCAACCACTAGCACCACTTGGGATTGACAATCCAGGGTAAATTTTTGGCCTGTTAAAATCATAAATGAGTAAATACACCATTAGCACCATAATTTTGATATCATTGATTATAAAAGTTACCTATACTCATATTTTAGAATCCCTAGGATGGCAGTTGAACATCTAGCGACCCAAAATTAATGATTCTAAAGTCAAATACCTCAAAGAACTAAATGTGATGTAAGGAGGATTATATCATGGGGGCAATAGAGCAACATTGTCAAAGATTTCTATGCAAGTTTTGGAGAGAAAACTCATCCATTTTATCTATAAATAGTTGTTATCTTGGCATTGTAAAGCATTGACGAGTTACTTATTCAGGTCTTGAGCTTTGTATATAACTTTTCTTTCATTTTCTTTTGTATAACAGTCTAGACACAAAACCTAAGTGGTTTTACGAGTAAGTTTTTGAGCCCACACTTCTGGCATGATCTACTACTAGGTTTTTTTGTATTGTTTCTTGTGTGTGTGTATGTTTATGTGCATATATAAGAAATCGTGACTCTCATTTTTATCTTATTTCTTGTATATGTAATTTTTATTTAAATGTGGTGTTGAGAAGAGCACTTTGAGTTGTCAACATATTAGACTCCATGTTCATTTATACCACTATTATGCAGAGAACCTTAGTATGATCTTGGTGCATCGCCTACAATTAACTAAGGTTAGCTTAAGATCTTTTTTCCTTTTTGCTATCTTTGTTTTCTATGTTTTTCTTTCCCTTTTCCACTATGCACACGGTTATGTTGGGAAAGAGAGCACTGAAGATCACATCTAAAAATGAACTATCCTTCTAAGAAACCCCGTAGGAAGTGTAATTGAGCCTCTTATCACGCTTTTGGAGCTGCCCTCCTATGTAACTCCATGAAAGACACGATAGTATGGTCATTTGGTCCCTCACATCTGGTGACCATGATAATTGGATAGGACAACAAGCATGTATATGAGAAAGATCCCCATAATGTTTCATTGAAACTTCATAATGGATAAGAAGCTTGAAATTTCATTCAAGAGAAATAGGTTATAGATCCTTGATAGTCAAAGCATTCACATAAAGAACCATTCCAATTGTATGAAAAGCAGAAATAATTTTGAAAGTAATAAATTTGATGTACTCTTTATTACCCTTTGTCTTGATTCATGTCGTAGTTAAGTCAAATTTTAGCCATTTGAAGGGAGATGCATAGTCTTCGACACTACTAAAAAAATAAAATTTTCAGCTTGGGAAGTCCTATCTCTATTCTGCTAACTTCACTAGCACTTAATTTTCCATACAGATCCTTTAGTTTTATCCATACTTGAATAGGATCATTTTTCTCTCTAATCTAGGAAAGTACATATAACTCAACAAACATGAAAAAGATACCAAGGGCTTCCTCCTTACCAAGTTCATGATCACTGAGATCTTATGTTTCATTATTAAAAAAATTAAATATTCTTATTTCTAGGTAATCCTAACACTTGAACCATCCAAGTGCTATAATTTTACCCATTGAGATGACTAACATAGCCTAAATTCATTTCATATAGAAAATCCATACAAAATAATAATAGGTCCATTAATTGATGTCACCATTGTGTAGAGATCAAAAAATAGTACAATTTAGGAAAAATAGGCTTGAAATGCTTCTATATGCAAAAACAATGACCTTTAGAGGATTTGGTATATTAGAACTCAAATTTAAAAAAAATAATAATAATTTTCTAACCTTAAAAAAAAATCATTGAATCAGATTCTGCCACCTTGCTCAATTGGCCCCTAACACTTGTTCGACACTGATTGGATAATACCTAATTTTCATTAGAAAATAATGGATTGATCAATTGGATAATTTGATTGGAAGAAAACTCCTATTTTATGTTCGTTTATAAAAATAATATTGGCATAGTAAAGGTTTGGAGTCAATGGGGCTTGAATCTAAGACCTTACCCAAAAAAACATGCAAGCAAACCATCAGACCATGCACATGTTGTTTGTTGAGATTCAAACCACTCATCTATTGGAATCAAAATATCACTCTATCCATTGCACCATATCACTTCGCTTAAACTTGGAGCATGGAAATACCTTCATTAATAGTCCAAGATATCATGGTGCATACAACTGTGACCTCACATTCCATGAGATTATGTTGACCATGTCAATTTATTTTCTGAAAAAATAATTGTTGGTAATGCTTTGAGCACAATGGCCATCTGCTATATTTGATGAATGCGTCCGGTACTCATGCCTCATAGAAATTACACAGTTTTGGAAGTCCTGTAAGAATGAATTGGAACTCAAAGGACAACCTCCAAGATTTTTGCTCAAAAAATGGGCACAAAATGCTTCTATATGCAAAAGCATGGCCTCTAGAGGATTTGGTGTATTAGCACTCAAATAAAAAAATAATCAAATTTTCAAACCTTAGAAAAGAATAATTGAATTAGATTTTGTCACTTGGCACAATTGGCTACTAACACTTGTTCAACATTCATTGGATAATTCTTTATTTTCATTAGAAAATAATGGATTGATAATTTGGATAATATAATTGGAGAACTCTTTTTAATTCTTTTAGATAAAAAATATTGGTATACTAAAGGTTTGGAGTGAACAGGTCTTGAACCTAATACCTTACCCAAAAAAATGGATAAGCAAACATTAGGGCCATGCACATGTTGTTTGCTGAGATTTGAACCACTCATCTGATGGACTCAAAATATCACTCTAACCATTGCACCATGTCACTTGTATTGAAGTTGTAGCATCAAAAAATATTCATCAATAGTCAAAGATGTCATGGTGCATATAACCATGACCTCACAACCCATGAGATTATGTTGACCATGCCAATTCATTTTCTAAAAACATAACTTCTATAGATTCGAATTAGTGCCTTCCTCACCATAAGAAAGTCAACCAATAATTGTGCCACAAGCATAGTTTGGAGCTAAGAGAAGATAAGCCAAATAAAAATAGACAAACACCTCCTAAAGTATATATAAAAGAGATCTTCTCAGGTTTTGAACTAGTGACGTCTAATCAACAAAGCTTTATACCAACCATTGTACCATATCATTCTTTGTCTTCTTGATGCAAAACACTTCATATTAAGTGTTATGGAGGGTTTGTACATGAGCTTGCACATCATCTATGGAGATGCCCTCTCAAACTATTAGGGCATAAAGAATGACACAAGGAGATTTAAACTGCAACCATGTACCTTCCAACTAATTGTCATCCCACTATGATTCTCTCTCAAATGTGGAGGAGGAAAATGTTACTGACAAAAGAGGTGGTTGGAAAAAATGAGAGGAATTTATTTTTTGGTGGGAATCAAACCTACGACCTTAAGCAACCATGAAAATGTGCTTGTTGGTTCCCTTTTCTTTTGAGTGCAACCGATATTCATGCTACTACTAGATAGTGTATTGAGCATAAAAGAGAAGAGATAATATGGCCAGAGATGTGCATGCATGAAGGAGAATGACTATAGATGGATACTAGGAAATATACCAAGCACCCAAATTCAAATTTTTAAAATTTTGGAAAAGAAAGACCCCAAAGCAAAAAAATCTCTTAGATTACCTTGAAGGCTTCTTCTATCGCATTTGAAGATGTTTTTTCTTTAAAGGTGACTATTAGGAGATCTACATGACCTTGGATCTTAGTCATAAGGATGTGTGTGGACCCTTTGGGATCCACATATTTCCAAAAAGGAATAATTTATAACTTTCACCGATGACCTGGTATGCATGGTTGTACACCATTCATACCAAAGATGAGGATACTTGTGGAGAATCAGTTTGAGAGGAAGATAAAGTGCTTAAGGATAGATGGAGGAGGTGAGTATGTGAGTAACGCCTTTGCTAATTTTTGGACTCTTCATGGTATGATTTTATAGCTGACTATGACAACATTTAAGACTTGGCATGGACACTATGAATTCATGATCATTTCTTTTGGGTTAATTAATTAACTAGTGATTTTCATGATTTTGATGAATAACTAGCTAACTAGTTCCATTTTTATAGTTCATGATTATGTATAACACTTCCTATCACTCCACGAAGATGACATCATATGAAGTAGTTTATGAACACCATCATACATTCTAGGTGGCTTTAAGGTTCAAGCAATGGATTCCATGTTCGTGGAGCCTGCACAAGTACTCCAACATCCCAAAGATAATTTGGCCATGGCACAAAACCGTATGTGATAACAAGCAAATCAACACCGTTATGAGTATAGTTTTAACATCAAGGACATGGTTTTCCTATTCTTGCAACCCTATAATGAATCAAGATTGAAAGTTTATGTTAGTCAAAATATAGCACCAAAATTCTATGGACCATATAAATTGCTCTAGCAAATTGGTCGTGTGGCCTACAAGATAGAATTGTTGCCTTCTTCCACTATACATCTAGTTTTCTATGTCTCATATTTAAAGAAGGCCCTTGGCACCCGTATACAAGTTCAATCAACACTACCTCGGTTGGATGAGGAAGGCTCAATCATCTTAGAACCTACAATTATTATGGACCAATATACATGCACACTTTGCAACTGCACTCTCATTGATGTTCTAGTATAGTGATATGGATTGCAGTAAGAAGATGCCACCTGCGATCCGCTTCATTAGCTACAACAATAGTTTCCTCACCTGAATCTCTAAGGACAAAGCTTCTTGGAGAGGAAGGACATGTTAGAACACTAACCTAACACAACCATTGTTATGTACTTGTCTAGTGTCGGTATATGTTTGCACCTTGACAACCTATTGTGTATGGGTCCATTATGATGTTGTAGACACCAAAATCTAGCATCCTTTAGTTCACATTCACCACCTCACCATCAAATCCTGTATAATAAAGATATATGCCTAAGTTCTAACTTAGGGATATAAAATCCTGCACATCATTATACTTTCCTAATTTATTTAATTAGGAAAATCACCCTAGGATACCTTGTCTACCCATTGGACATGTGTCCTGGACACTGTTGAGAAGCAACACACCCCCACTGAAAAAATAATTTTCCATCCTTTGAAAACATTAAGCTTTCGTTTTGCAATAGGGACCCTCTTGATGATTTTCAGGTTTTAATTCCAATTTTTACTTGCTTCTTTCTTCTTCAAGTTTTGTCTGTTTCTTTATCCAAGTTTTCTTGCATTCTGGCTTTGTTATCTCAGACTTCACTTTTTACATGCTAGAATCATTCATGGATAAAGAAAATATTACACCGGTACGAAAAAAAATGTAGAAAACAGATAGATAAATTCATTAAAAATCAAAACTTTCCTTTTTTGAAAGTGTCGCGATATCGCGACGGGTTTTTGAAAAATCGGCTAAGTCAGAAATGCGTAGCAAAATCGCGATACTTTCCAAAAATGGAAATTTCGCGATATTGCTACCGGTTAAGCGAGAGAAAGCCTGATCGTACGGACTGTCGCGATTTCGCGACATGTCGCAAAATCGTGACAGGTCCAAGTCGAGTAGGGCAAGAAGCAGAAGCATGCAAGAGAAATCAAAGTTCAAAAAAGTCTAAGGCATCAAAAGGTCACGAAATCGTGACGTGTTGGAGAGGAAAGGCTCAGAACGAAGAAGGTGTCGTGAAATCGCGACACAATGCGAGGAAGCCAAAGACAGCAAGAAGAACCAAAATGGGAAGGTTGCCAAAAATTTGAAAAGAAGCAGCTAAGGCAAGCAAGGGTTGCGATTTCGCGACATGTCGCGTTTTCACGGTTGGAAGGACAAAAAAGCTGCTAAGGCAAGCAAGGGTCGCGATTTTGCGACATGTCGCATTTTCGCGGCAGTACAGCGCAAAAGTTGCCGAGAGGAGAAATGGTCGCGATTTCGTGACATGTCGCGGTTTCGCAACTGGAACGGCTGAAAGACGCCTTTGCCAGAAAGATGTCACGATTTCGCGACATGTCACAAAATCGTGACATGTCGCATTTTCGTGACCCTGCCAGCAGAGAACCAAAAATGCAAGACAGCTGGAAATGGACACGTGTCGCGATTCTGTGACACGTGTCAAAGCACTGCGGGCCACGTATCAGATTAATAAGGCCGACATGCAAGTAAACATTAGGGTTTTTAAATCTGATTTGATAATTAAAGTTTTGATTTAATGTTTTATTAAAGTACTAATCCATCTTTTGTCCCTTTTGCAGGAGGCCATCTGGCACTTACATGACAGCGGAGAAATGGCCATAAAGGTAAAGCTTAGTGCAAATTAATCAAAAACGGCCATATAGAAAGAAAAGATGCCGAGAATTGCTGTTTCATCCAATTTTTACAGATCTGTCCGCAAAGAGATTTTACGGTGACTAAGCAGCTGCCCTTTTAATGGAATATGTCGATAATTGGCCGAGAAGTGAAAATATCTACACTCAGTTACCGAAATTTCCCGATGGATGCATTTAATGAAGATTTATGGCAGACTTAATGGCTTGCAGAGATTTTCAGCTCACGGATGGCTCTGCGGAGATAAAATGTCAGAGAAGTGGTGACTCATCCAGATCACCCGAGGGAATTAATGAAGACATTTATTCACGGTTGCGGGTGAATGCAAGTGGCATTCGAATTCTATCTTCTCCATTTATGGCAAGTGACTGCACTGAGTTGCAGAATGGTTAAGTTTTATCCGAGCTTTGTTTTAAATGGCTTTATATTGTAAAACCCGGGTCCTAGGGTTTAAGGTGATAAGATTTAGGGTTTGAGAAGAAGATATTTTGAAAAGATCAGGATCTGTCCTGAGTCTATAAATACAGCTTCTAAATGTAATCGCAGGAGGTGGAGACTTAGAAATAAAAGGCTATTGAAGCAATTTCTTGCAAATTCTGTGAAATATTTTATTTCTGGACTTGGAGTTGATGTGCTTTTGTTTTCTATGATAGCATGGCCAGGAGCCTAATCTTTTGCAGATTGTGATAAGTTCATTTTCTTTTGTTATCCGTTTCATTAAATTTTATTAAATATATGCTGTAAATCTGTGTTACCAAGATTAAATATGTTGTTGGGCTTCATTTGTTCTATTGTATGCTAGGGAAAATCACCGATTTAAGGTTCAAGTTTGTTCTAATTGCTCTGTCCTCACTGTGTGAGCTATGCTGTCGATGAGAAATACCAATTTTAATGGACTTCCCTTCTGTTTATGATTTTCTTCCAGCACTGTTCCACCTTTGCCTTGTGCTCTTAGTTGAAAGTGATCTTAGAAAACTCGGACACTTTCTTCTTTGATTTGTTCTGTTGTGAAGCTGATAGTATAGATAAAATTGGTAGTTTTGGCCTTACAGTTAAAGTTTGATAAACTTCTCTTTCTCGCCTTACCCTACCCTCTCTTTGTTTTACCGTGAAATGATCCATTTTTATTTTCTTTTAATTTTGTCTTTTATTTAAATTTGTCGACCCATAAGAGCTAGATCAAAAAATCAATTTTAAATCTGATTGTCAACAAGTGACAACTTCGAACATTACTGAACAAGTTCATTGAGCCCGTTGTAAGGTAAGAAACAGTCCATATTGAAAACTATTTCAGAAGCGAAAAAGAGTGAATTGACATTCGACCCGACTCTGTAACTCGCACCTTGGATAACCAGCTAGATCCTAAAGTGAGTGGGATTTATCCCGTATAAGTGTTATCAGAGTTTCATGCTCATTCTTCACAGGGTGTGTATGAAAGTCGGACCAACATTTAAAAATGGCGCTAGAAGGAGGGCCTTTTGAACTCCGTTCAAGTATTGTAAGTTGTATGTGCTGAGTCTGGTATTTTATCTTTTGAATCCTTTTCCCTCCTCTTTGGCTCTTTTAAATTTTGTTGTTTGAGTTTTTGCCTGAACAGCGGGACTTAACACCAACATTTAAAAATGGCCCAGTGAGCTCCGGTCAGTATTGTAAATTGTCAGTACAGTTTTTAAAATTGCCAGAAGAGAGCACCTCAAGTTCAGTACTCTGTTAAGGATTGTCAGTTTGTAAGTGCTTGTGAAAAGCTGGATTCTACATACAGGGTAACAAGGTCCCACCCCAGAGCCGGAGAGCTCCTTGTCCCTGAATTAGAAACTCCGAGAAGAAGTGGCCTCAGAAGGGCCAAGTCTCTGTCGTAAACAGTTTTATCACCGCTGATAGTTACTCCAACCACAGCTCAGAATATCACAGTCAGCCAAGTAGTAATGGCAAATTGGTTGGGCTCCACTGCTTTGAATATTTCGGGTATTGCCCATGACCTGCCTAGAAATCCGAAAAGATATCTCCCAGTATATAAACATGATGGGACAAGAACTGCAGAGGAACATTTGGTTGCATTCAAGAATGCTTTGAAATTATTAAATGTACAGCATGAGGATGTTGCCTGCAGACTATTCCCGTTCACTCTCCAGGAGGGAGCTTATGATTGGTTTCTAAACCTCACCAATGATTCTCGTCACCAGCTGGAATGACTTAGAAAAAGTTTTTGTGTCACAGTTCGGGGAAGTGATAGATCCTAGTATATTGTACCAGCAGTTTTTTGGCATCAAAAGAGAATTAAGTGAATCTATCAGATCCTATAATGTTAGATTCCAGAAAGCTTATGGTAGACTTACTGGCTATTATGTACCGAATGCGACCTGGCATTAGAGATCTTTAGAAATTCCCTGGATCCCATGACCT
This sequence comes from Wollemia nobilis, assembly GCA_028583015.1. NCBI lineage: Eukaryota > Viridiplantae > Streptophyta > Pinopsida > Araucariales > Araucariaceae > Wollemia > Wollemia nobilis. The sequence continues at coordinate 3,287,913 of JAQPPZ010002370.1, forward strand.
CTATCTTTTTGAAGAGAGATCCCACTGTTACTAATTTGATAGAAGCTTATAAAGAAGCTTTGATTCTGGAAAGACAGTTGGGACCCCAGCCTTTAAATGCTCAAGAAATTCCTCTGATTACACAAGCTGCCCCTGTGTTCAATCCTATTCCACATCAGATGATGTTGCTAGTTTGTCAGACTTTACCATCAGCAAATCCATTGGCTGTAGCACCTGTTGAGAATGTACAAAACCCAGTGAAAGAGGCTGACAATGCAAGAGTGGAAGAAGTCTCAAAGATTGTTTAGAAGTTGGCCAATGATTTCTTGAGTTTTAAAAGGCAAGTTTCTACTAGGGACAACTCCAACAGATATTCATATCAACCAAACAGATTCAATAGGCCCCCATATGAACCTAATAAAGATTACAAGGGCAAAGGCCATGATGTGAACATTTGTGATTTAGCTCTGCCCAACTGGTGCGTAATACATGCCACTTCTCAAGCATGGGGAGTTGGATTGTCTAGAATTTTGTAATGCATTTGAAGCTTTGTCCTGGGATTTGATCTCTCCAGAAAATCAAAGAACTGCTGATGGCCCAAGTTCATCCGGCCACAGTGCAGCTATGGTCCTGGATTCTTTCACTTTCTCGGATGAATCTGAGAATGTAGTTGAAATGCCTATGGATGAGGTGCAGGCTTTCCAAGCAGTACATAAGAGATAATTACAACCTGAGAAACAGGAATCCGGAGCCTAATACTACATCAACCCCTCCGGACAACTCTCACAATGTTCCTCCCGACCCCTCTCCAAGCAATAATCCATCTCCACCAAAGGGAGGAAGTCAAAGAGGACCAGATGCTTTTGTCCCTCCACTTAACAAAGGATATAACATAGTGGAGGATATGAAAAATATTAAGGCCAACATTACTCTGCATGAGCTGGCACAGATTTCAGAGCAGAGAGACAATCTGATAAAAACATACTCTAGCCCTGCTACTAAACCTGTGGACAAAGGAAAGAAAATAGCACATGCCAATCTAGCCATGTACAAAGAAAAAACTGAAGTTCCCCCATTTTTACTGACTATCCATATTTTTGGGAAGAACTTACATAATTGTTTGGTAGATTCAGGTGCATCTGCAAATGTTATGCCTTTGGCCATTTGTCAACAGTTGGGTCTGACCCCAATGAAGTCCGAAAGGAGAGTTGTCCAATTGGACAAATCAGAGGTTAAAGTTGTTGGAGAGCTTCAAAATATTCATATCCAATTAGCATCTGAGCCAAGGGCTCAACATAAAATTGAAATTCAAGGTTGTGGATATCCCCGTGGGGTACGGGATGCTATTGAGTAGGGATTGGTCTAGATCTCTGAACGGATACTTGGCAATAGATTTTTCACACATGTGGTTGCCGTGGAAAGGAGTGGCAAATCAATTACGGGTTGAAAGAGAACCCAGGTACAAGCATACAATTACTGAGTACAATGCAACAAATGAAACTGTAAATATTGTAAAGGTAGATATTGGAGTCTACAATTTAACAACGGGACAGATTAACAAGTTTAATAAAGCTCATCCTGTACATACTAATGAAGTCTGGACACTTCATGTGGATGGAGCTAGATCTAAACAGGGTTCTGGAACAGGGGCAGTCCTCAATGGGCCTGAAAGTCGGACATATTTTATGTCTTACCGCCTACGCTTCCCTTGTACAAATAATTTAGCAGAGTATGAAGCTCTGATTTTAGGTTTGAAATTTGCTTTGGATAGAAGTGTGAGAAATATTCAAGTTTTCACTGATTCAGAATTGGTGGCAAATCAAGTCAAGGGTAAATTCCAGTGTAAAGCATCTTATTTAAAAGGATACAAACACCGGGCTTGGGATCTTGTAGAAGATTTTGATGCATTTAATCTGACACACATACCCAGAGAGCAGAATTCACATGCAGATGTCTTGGCTTCTTCAGTCGCAAGTTTAAAGCCATTGGAAGAATTTAAATGGAACAAGTTTTCAATTGAGTTAGTCCCTTGTCCTTCAGTCCCAAACAATATAGATAATTTTCAAGTTTTCTCTGATGATCAACAGATTGTAAATTTTTTGCAGAGTACTAACACATTTGAGAATGCTATAATTGATGAGGGCCAAAGAGACACCCTGCTGGAACAGTTAGATGATGACAGGGGAATAATGAAGTTGAAAGACAACAGAATTCCAAAAGGCATGGTGGAGCTGGAGCGGCTCTTTGATGTTGACAAAATCAAGCAAAAGGTGAATTCTGAGGATTATGTGGCTGCCACAGACACAGTGAGACCGAAAACCCGAACATAGGGACCGAAGAAGATCCCGTGCACATCAAGTTGGCTAAGAACTGTGATCCAGAAATAAAAAGAAGTATGATTGATTTTCTTCACAGGTCCAAGGATGTCATGGCCTGGTCATACAAAGACTTAAAGGTATTTGATCCGAAAGTTTACACTCACATTATACCTTTAAAAGAATTCTGCAAGCCTTTCCGGCAAAAACAGAGGCATGTTAATGCTCTGTTAGAGCCCCTCATCCAGAAAGAAGTAGAAAAACTGCTGAGTGCCGCCATTATTTTTCCCATCAGGCATTCTACTTGGGTGGCCAATCGGTGCCGTCGAAAGAAGTGCCAATCAGGAAGAAAAATGGAGAGATCCGCCTGTGTGTGGATTTTAGAAATCTGAACAAAGCATCTGAGAAAGATAACTATCCTCTGCCTTCTATGGATGAAGTCTTGCAGATTGTCAATGGTTCAGAGATGATGTCTTTCCTGGATGGCTTCTCAGGCTATAATCAGATATTGGTTGAGAAGGAAGACAGAATGAAGACTGCTTTCACAACTAAGTGGGGAACTTTTGCTTACAAGAGGATGCCATTTGGATTAATAAATGTCGGAGCTACATTTCAAAGAGCAATGGATCATGCCTTCAAGGGGCTTATGGGTAAATGTATTGTTGTTTACATGGATGATTTAACAATCTTCTCTAAATCTCGGTTTGACCATGTAAAACACTTGGAGTCTGTGTTTAACAAGTGCAGGGAGTTTGGCATTTCCTTGAATCCAAAGAAGTGCATTTTTGGTGTAACAGAAGGGAAGCTCCTTGGGCACTTGGTCACAAAAGATGGCATTTCTATGGATCCGGGCAGAGTTGAAGCCATATCCGGCATACCATTTCCCAACTCCAAGAAAGAGTTGAGGTCCTTCTTTGGAAAAATTAACTTTGTCAGGAAGTTCATCTCCGGCTTTGTAGAGATAGTCAAGCCAATGAATGACATGCTAAAGCAAACTTCTCAGATTGTCTGGACCACAGAAGCTAAGACTGCTTTCCAAGAAATCAAGACAGCCATAAAACAAGCACCAGTTTCGGTAAGCCCGCATTTCAGTGCAGATTTTTATCTCGTACACTTTCTCTTCCGAACATACACTTGCTGCAGCTTCCGACCCAACGGAGAGAAACTGGAGAACATCCAATTGCTTTCAAGAGTACCAATTTGAAGGGGGCTGAGCTGAAATATTCTCGTTTAGACAAACAAGCTTATGCCTTGGTAAGAGCAAGTTAAACAGTTCGAGCACTACATACTAAGAAGCAGAATTCATGCTATAGTGCCAGACCCAGCTGTTAAATACCTTCTAAGTCAGAATGAGTTGGGTGAACTGAGGGGTAATTGGGTTACAAGGCTGCAAGAATATGATTTAGAAATTTGGCCTGCTAAATTGATCAGGGGACTTGGTTTGTCCCGACACATTGCCGAAGTACCTCTACGGGAAGAAGTTAATCGGTTAAATTCTGAATCTGATGACTGGTATGGGAATATTACTCATCTGTTGCAATTTTGAATTTGCCCGTCTCACTTGAACAGCACCCAAAGGAGAGCATTAAAACCGAAAGCTGCTCATTATCTCCTCAAGGCAAGTAATTTGTACAGAGAGAATTATGTTGGCATTTTCTTGAGATGCATTTCTCCCAGTGAAGTCAGTGAAGTCATGTCCAGTTTTCATGAAAAGTTAGGGGCAGGGCATTCATCAGGATCTGCTACTGCACATAAAATACTGAGAGCAGGCTATTACTGGCCTACACTTTTTAAGGATGCACATCAGCATGTAAGAACCTGCCATCAGTGCCAAACTTTTGCAGCCAAAGAGGCCAACCGGGCTCTCCCATTGCAACCTGTTGTAATAAATAAACCTTTCATGCAGTGGGGACTTGATTTTGTGGGAGTGATTAATCCAAATTCTTCAAGCAGGGCATAAGTATGTTCTCGACAACTACTGACATCGCACAAGATGGGTTGAAGCAGTAGCCACCACAAGAAGTATAGCTCATGAAGTCATTGAATTTCTAGAATTAAATATCATAACTAGGTTTGGGGTTCCTCTGAATTTGGTGTGTGATAATGGACCAGCCTTCCAATCATTGGAGTTTGTAGAATGGGCATACCAGATGGGGATAGTTATCAGATTCTCATCCAACTATTATCCCCAAGGCAATGGACTGGCTGAGTCCACAAACAAGAATTTAATGAATGCCATCAAGAAATCTGCAGCAGATAAACCCGTGCAAGTGGCATACATTATTGAAATATGCACTTTGGGCTGACCGGATAAAATATAAAGTGGCTCTTAAAACTTCTCCTTTTGCTTTGTTGTATGGTACCCAGCCAATTGTTCCCATCTCTCTGAAGTTACCTACTTACCAATTTGTCTTAGACTATTTTGAGGATCAAGATGATGCAGAGGCTCGTGTTTTAGATCTAACTAACTTGCAGGATGAAAGACTCCAAGCCCTGAAACACTTCAGTCGGCACCAAGAAATCGTCAAGCGATGGTTTGACAAGAGGGCCAAAGTGAAAGCTTTCAGACTGGCAGACTTGGTGCTTCTATGGGACAAGGCCCATGAGAAGAAGGGTAAGCATACAAAGTTGCAGCCACTGTGGATAGGCCCCTACCGGATTGCTCGAGATTCCGGGTAACAATGCATTTCGTTTACAAGACCTTGATGGTAATTTTCTGGACCTCCTCGTTAATGGTCAATACTTAAAACATTATTTCTCGACTGTTCCGTCCAATGTATCATTTGAATGAGTCATAAAGAAGTTGTAACATGTGTATACATTGTAAATAACTTTGTAGTTTATTTTCTTTAGTTTACTTTTACTGTCTGTACAGGGTTGTTTATTTTAGTTTAATCCTTGCTGTCTGTGCAGTGTTTTATTTTACTTTAGTTTAATTCTAACTGTCTGTACAGTTCTTTAGTTTAGTTTTTTTTTAGTTGTTTTAGTTTTATTTTATTTTATTTTTAGTTTAATCCTTGCTGTCTGTGCAGTGTTCTTTAGTTTTAAAATGCCTGTACAGTTTTTAGTGTTCTTTTGTTTTATTTAATCCTAATTCTCTGTGCAGTTTTAGTCTGTCTTGAATTTCTGTATTTTATTTCCTTTGTAAATAACCCTACAGTTTTGTTTCCTTTCAGGTCTGTACATTTATGTATTCTATTTCCTTTGTTGTCTGTACAACAGTTGTTTTATTTTAAGGTTCTGTATTTTATTTTTTATTTAAGGTCTGTGCAGTTTATTTTCTTTGTAAATAGCTCTGCAGTCTTGTTTTATTTCATTTCCTTTAATTGCCTGTACGCTTTATTTTGTTTCCTTTGTAAATAACCCTGCAGTTTTGTTTGTTGCCTGTACAGTTTTATTTTAAAGTCTGTGCAGTTTTATTTTATTTTGTTTTTAGAGGCCTGTGCTTACCCTTGGAAGCCTGTACAAAGTTCTGTGGCTTTTTTTTTTAAATTCTGTTCTTTAACCTTTGCCTGAGCATTCATAAAAGAAGTCAGCCTTCCAAAAAAATTGTTTTTATTCTGAGCTGATCAATCCAGTGTTCATTATCACAATTGCGAGATAGTCTGTTTGAACTGAACAGTGGAACTATTTTTTTAGTCAGAACAACAGTGGAAGGATGATTGGATTTTGTGTCTTGCTTGCCACAGTTGTTTTAATTATAAAGAAACCGCTATGTTGTTTGGTTGGAGGAACTCCCGGGGAATCCAAGAAAAGTTGGTTATAAGAGGGGACTATGATTCATGTAATTATTTGAGTATCCATAGAGGCTATCAGTGCCTAGGCTGAAGCAGTTCCAGATTGATGAAATGTTAAAAGAAAATTGTTATTCTTTCTAAGGCTTTTCAGATGTTGGTGTATTTCAAAAGAAAGAGATGAAAGTTGAGCAAGCACCATAGAATTGGCACTCTGCTATTTCCAATATATATATAAAAAAAGAAAAAAAAGAAGAGGGAGATAAAGAAAAAAAAAAAAGAGTTATATAATGAAGGAGGCAGCCAAGATTTCAAAAGATGTTTTTCTTCTACCAAGTTGTAGATTCTACCTTACAGTTGTAAATTTGGGTCGTGTAAATCTAAAGGGTAACTCTGTCGGGGTCGTAAAAGGCTAAACTAGTAAACAGAGCTCTACTCGGTTTCCCCTTTTTACAATCTAGAAAAGCTGATCAATCCGGAGTTCAACATTCGATCCAAGTCATTCTTGAAGAAAGTTTCATACACTTGTAATTGCACCTCGAAATCTTCCTTAAGTAATTCAGCCTAGTATGTCCTTGGGAAATTTTAACAACTATCAGTTAGTAGTCAATTTATTGTGAAGAATGTCTGTGGCAAGGCAAGATACATGGTCTATGTTGTTTTGAAACTAGAGTCCTGGGTTCTAAAATAATGCTACTATTTTACCCGTAGATATCGCCATTTGTTGAGAAGCAACACACCCCCACTGAAAAATAATTTTCCATCCTTTGAAAACATTAAGCTTTCATTTTGCAAGTAGGGACCCTCTTGATGATTTTCGGGTTTTAATTCCAATTTTTACTTGCCTCTTTCTTCTTCAAGTTTTGCCTGTTTCAATTTATCCAAGTTTTCTTGCATTCCCGCTTTGTTATCTCAGACTTCACTTTTTACATGCTAGAATCATTCATGGATAAAGAAAATCTTACACCGGTACGAAAAAAATGCAGAAAACAGATAGATAAATTCATTAAAAATCAAAACTTTATCGCGACACTTCCATTTTTGGAAGTGTCGCGATATCGCGACGAGTTTTTGAAAAATCGGCTAAGTCAGAAATGCGTAGCGAAATCGCGACACTTTCCAAAAATAGAAATGTCGCAATATCGTGACATTTCCATTTTTGGAAATGTCGCGATATCGCTACCGGTTAGGAGAGAGAAAGCCCGATCGTACGGAACGTCGCGATTTCGCGACATGTCACGAAATCGCGACAGGTCCAAGTCGAGCAAGGCAAGAAGCAGAAGCATGCAAGAGAAATCAAAGTTCAAAAAAGTCTAAGGCATCAAAAGGTCGCGAAATCGCAACGTGTTGGAGAGGAAAGGCTCAGAACGAAGAAGGTGTCACGAAATCGCGACACAATGCGAGGAAGCCAAAGACAGCAAGAAGAACCAAAAGGGGAAGGTTGCCAAAAATTTGAAAAGAAGCAGCTAAGGCAAGCAAGGGTCGCGATTTCGCGAAATGTCGCGAAATCGTGACATGTCGCATTTTCGCAGCTGGAAAGACAGAAAAGCTGCTAAGGGAAGAAGGGTCGCGATTTCGCGACATGTCGAGAAATCGCGACATGTCGCATTTTCACGGCAGTACAGCACAGAAGTTGCCGAGAGGAGAAATGGTCGCGATTTCGCGACATGTCGTGGTTTCGCGGCTGGAACAGCTGAAAGACGCCTTTGCCAGAAAGATGTCGCGATTTCGTGACCCTGCCAGAGAGAACCATAAATGCAAGACAGCTGGAAATGGACACGTGTCACGATTCTGTGACACGTGTCAAAGCACTGCGGGCCACGTATCAGATTAATAAGGCCGACATGCAAGTAAACATTAGGGTTTTTAAATCTGATTTGATAATTAAAGTTTTGTTTTAATGTTTTATTAAAGTACTAATCCATCTTTTGTCCCTTTTGCAAGAGGCCATCTGGCACTTACATGACAGCGGAGAAATGGCCATAAAGGTAAAGCTTAGTGCAAATTAATCAAAAACGGCCATATAGAAAGAAAAGATGTCGAGAATTGTTGTTTCATCCAATTTTTACAGATCTGTCCGCAAAGAGATTTTACGGTGACTAAGCAGCTGCCCTTTTAATGGAATATGTCGGGAATTGGCCGGGAAGTGAAAATATCTACACTCAGTTACCGAAATTTCCCGATGGATGCATTTAATGAAGATTTATGGCAGACTTAATGGCTTGCAGAGATTTTCAGCTCACGGATGGCTCTGTGGAGATAAAATGTCAGAGAAGTGGTGACTCATCCAGATCACCCGAGGGAATTAATGAAGACATTTATTCACGATTGCGGGTGAATGCAAGTGGCATTCGAATTCTATCTTCTCCATTTATGGCAACTGATTGCACTGATTTGCGTAATGGTTAAGTTTTATCCGAGCTTTGTTTTAAATGGCTTTATATTGTAAAACCCGGGTCCTAGGGTTTAAGGTGATAAGATTTAGGGTTTGAGAGCAAGATATTTTTGAAAAGATCAGGATCTGTCCTGAGTCTATAAATATAGCTTCTAAATGTAATCGCGGGAGGCGGAGACTTAGAAATAAAAGGCTATTGAAGCAATTTCTTGCAAATTTTGTGAAATATTTTATTTCTGGACTTGGAGTTGATGTGCTTTTGTTTTCTGTGATAGCATGGCCAGGAGCCTAATCTTTTGCAGATTGTGATAAGTTCATTTTTTTTTGTTATCTGTTTCATTAAAGTTTATTAAATATATGTTGTAAATTTGTGTTACCAAGATTAAATATGTTGTTGGGCTTCATTTGTTCTATTGTATGCTAGGGAAAATCACCGATTTAAGGTTCAAGTTTGTTCTAATTGCTCTGTCCTCACCGTGTGAGCTATGTTGTCGGTGAGAAATACCAATTTTAACGGACTTCCCTTCTGTTTATGATTTTCTTCCGTAGAACTGTTCCACCTTTGCCTTGTGCTCTTAGTTGAAAGTGATCTTAGAAAACTGGACACTTTCTTCTTTGATTTGTTCTGTTGTGAAGCTGATAGTATAGATAAAATTGGTAGTTTTGGCCTTACAGTTAAAGTTTGATAAACTTCTCTTTCTGCCTTACCCTACCCTCTCTTTGTTTTACCGTGAAATGATCCATTTTTATTTTCTTTTAATTTTGTCTTTTATTTAAATCGCTAACCCATGAGAGCTAGATCAAAGAATCAATTTTAAATCCGATTGTCAACAAGTGACAACTTCGAACATTATTGAACAAGTTCATTGAGCCCGTTGTAAGGTAAGAAACGGTCCATATTGAAAACTATTTCAGAAGCGAAAAAGAGTGAATTGACATTCGACCCGACTCTGTAACTCACACCTTGGATAACCAGCTAGATCCTAAAGTGAGTGGGATTTATCCCGTATAAGTGTTATCAGAGTTTCCTGCTCATTCTTCACAGGGTGTGTATGAAAGTCGGACCAACGAAACTTCATCCAACATCCATGCCACATATTACCCACTCTTGTCCCCTTTGTCCTTGCACATAAGACAGATTCCCAACACCCATGCCACAACTCCTTTGTTTTTGTCCCCTTGTCCCTTAAAATAAAACAACATCCCACATCCGACTCCACTTGGAGCCACATCACCCCAGTTAAATGAGCCACACTGAGTGACTCACTATAACAGCCCCTTTCCACCTAGCAGTCATGATTTGCCACTTAGCAAGTCAGGCTTGCCACCTCACATTCCCCTCCAAAGCCCCAGGTAGCCTATAATGGCACCATCAATCCACCAAACAAGGGAGTTGAATTGGCATACCGACAGGCTATCGAAATAGATCTAGATCCAATGAGAAATTGAGAGCACGAGCTTGACTCTGACCGTTAGCTCAAATTTTGAGGCAATTTGTTATTCATTTAAAACCATCCATCCACGATTTCACAGTCGAAAATGCGCATCCATGGTTTCGCAATCGTAGGTCCATGATTTCCAGTCCACAACCGTGCTTTCGCGGTTCCATAGTCCCAAGAACAAAATTGGATTTCATCGACAGAGATTAGCGATTTGAGTATTAAGCAAGGCTTTGTTTATTAATTGTTTAGTGTTATCTGCTTTTCATCCATATCAGTAATAGATTTATGTGTAGCATTTGGATTTATCACTTGAATATACGGGTGCTACTAATCCCCTTTGCTAGTTTGCATGTGTGCAGGTAACAGGTATCTTGGATAGGCTGCTAAAGCTGGAGTGGTCCTGTGCTGGATACCAAAGCCCACTCACCCTTTGAAGTTGTAACTGGATACGAGGAGAACATTGTACATTGTGGAAGATCTGGAGAACTCCTAGAGAGAAATTTGTATCACATTGAGGCAAAGATTGTAACATTGTACCCAAGCTACTTGGGGCAATTCAAAATATTGCAAATATGTATCGCAAGAGTCAATATATATAAAGAATTTCATTATTTTGGGCAATCCCTTTGTGTCTGTGTGATTTTATATTGCAGGTGTTCAAGTATTTTAGTTATAGAAATGGCGATCACGGTGGGACCTCCCAAGGGTTTCATTTTGTTTTGCCTTGCTTTATTTTAATCTTACTAATCTCTGTTTGCATGTACAGGTGCTAAGGAATTTGAAACACACGGGAATTAGTTAACCTGTTACTGTGGAACCACGCATCCTTGGTTTACCTTTTGAGGAAACGCTCATTCGCAGTTGTTGTACTGTTGAAACGCAGATCGACGGTTGAAAGCTAGAAGGAGCAGCAAAAGGAACACAGGTGCTAAGGAATTTGAAACGCACGGGAATTAGTTATCCTGTTACTATGGAACCGCTCATCTTGGGTTTACCTTCTGATGAAATACTCATTCGCAGTTGCTACACTATTGAAACGCGGACCGACGGTTGAAAGCTAGAAGGAGCAGCAAAAGGAACACAGGTCTGTACCCTGTGCCATATTTTAAATTTTTTCTTTAATATTAGTTTTAGGTTGCATTTAAGTAGATTAAGAGTCTTAGTCTTGTATGCCTTTGTTTGCATATTAGGTCTTAGGAATAGAAAAACTTACTTAAATATTGCATTCATATACAAAATAATAAAGGGAAATAAAATGAGAATTGGCATATGCATAGTAGGCAACAATTATCTTGCATATACCAGGTTAGAAATAACCTAGGTATTTCTTTTTTTTGGGTTTGGGCCTGTATTCGGCTTTATTCTGTTGACAGAAAGGACTCGCACGCCCGCGATTGGAATTTCCCAAACGCGCATGTGCGGTTGGCAAACCGTGTACCTGTGGTTTACCAGAACTAACCGCCCACTTGCGGTTGGCCCTGTTGAACAGAATTTGGCCGAGTCTTACCTGAATTTGCAATTTTGCCCCTGATATGATTTTATCTACTATTCTATGTCTTTCCCACTTTCTGCATTAGGCATAAAAATAGAATTGCATGTTAGATGATAGAAAACAAAACCCTCACACACACGTATAATTAAAACATTGGTCCGGTTGGATTTCATCACCAACCCCCAATTTAGACCACTGACATTGGAATTCATCTCCTTCCACTGGCTTTCCCCCTAGATCATCCGTAGACAGGATAAAAGTGCTCTTTCAGCTAGTATAAGTCATTGGTGTTCAAGCTATCTCCAACTGTTGGAACGATTGTTGAATCAAAGTGGAAGAGCCAGGCGAACCCCCCACTAGGATTTAAGCAGTGTACCCTACCCTCTTTTGAGAAATCAAGTTTGGTGCTAGTGTTCTTAATCACCATATTCATTGAGTTCTATTATTCTATTCCAAAAGGAACAAAATCTCTTCAAAAACACACCGAAAAAAAAAACAATTTCAAAAACTTAGTGCAAACTAGGGTCAAACACTTTGTATGTTTATTTTCTTGGCGTGTTCTATTGCATTGTACTTTCTTTTTCATTCACATAGATTGCATATTAGCGTATGGTAGTGACTCGTAATAAAGCTAAGAAATTAGTGTCAAGTCGAAGTCAGTGGTCGTCCCATATGACCTCTCAGTATGGCAATGTCCCTCACACTTCGATGGTGGGACAAGTAGATGTACCCCTTTCTATGTCCCCGAGTCTTGATGTAGGGCCTTCTAGTAATACCCCCAACACGGACATAGACATTATGCATAGAGCTACTCACACAGATATACCTAAGAAACCTAGGAGTGAACCTACTACAGCAGTAGACAGTCAGGTCACCATGATAAATATAGACATTGTTAGAATGTACTTGAATGCATTTGGAATGGTCTTCCCATCATTACCACCACTCTCCATCCCATCACGTGTTGTACCCTCATCATAACAAGAATCCATATTCGCCTATCCACAATAGTCACAACAGATTGTCACCAATCCTCTCTTTGAGTTGGCTGCTATAACATTAGCCAATCAACCATTGTCATCCAACCAAATTCCCCCCACATTATCACAACAAATGACCATTACCACTAATCCCTTGTATGAAATAATTCCTATTGTTTCGCAAGCCCCAACATCCATTCCTTCATCCACACTTGTAGGACATACATCTCATACCATTCCACAGTCAGTGGTGATACCCCTTGCTACTTAGCCCCCATCTATTTCCACTACCATGGTTGTTCCACAACGAATTCAGTCCACCACATCATAGGTAGCAGTCCCTATGTCAAATGCAATTGCTATGCAACAAGATTTCTTACACTTGCAGCAAATAATTTTAGATAATGCTAACCGTAGCATGAACCCTGACCCTAACCAACATTTGCAAGGAATTGAGCAAGATCTTCCACCTACATCTCATCAACCTAATGCCTTTATCCAAGATCCCTCTTGGGTAATGCGTCCTCCCTCTACCACTGTGGTTCACAATCAACCATCACACCCATATGCTAATACAGTAGGTCTGCATAATATCATACGTTCATTACCCCATCCATATCATAACATCCATACCATAACATATTTTCGCCAAACATGTCTTATCATGCCCAACCTACATACAATCCACCCCATTACCAGCAACATCAAGTACATTCGAGTGTCAGTCCTGTAGATGATTCTAGATACCAGTTTTTACATAGTCATATTGATAGTCTTGCCATGCAAACCCCAGGCTTGCAATACCAAAAACTAGCTTTAAGGCAACTACTCAATCACCCCATTCACGCTTCGAAACCATAGTTTCCATATCCACATGATTTTAAAATACCGAAGCTTGAATTTAAAGGAGAAGAGGATCCTCGTGAACATGTAACAAGAATTGTGAATGCATGCTTCAGAATCAAAACCAATGATGCATTGCTATTATGTACATTTCCTCAAACATTAGGGGGGGAAGCCCAAGACTAGTACAACCATCTCCCGCATCAAAGTATTTTTACCTTTGAACAACTAGCGGACCAGTTCCTGGAAATATTCGCCTTAAATGTTAGAAAACAAACAACATTGACTAATTTGATTTACCTAAAATAATATGAAGATGAATCAGTCTATGACTTTGGCAATAAATGGAGATCAGTCATGTTCAAGTTACCATTTTCACTCCCTATGCCAAAGATAATACGGATGTTCACGAAGAGTATTGGTAGACCCATCTCTTCATTGCTACAACTACAACAGTATAGAACATTCGATGAGGCACTCGCCTAAGCAAAACTGATTGAAGAAATCAAAATTCAAGAAGACGAGATTAAGCCTAATAATAAAGATGGGCACAATAAGAATAAAAAGGGGAATAACCACAGTCAATCCAAGACCGCACAGGTTAATCATATAGTTTTGAGCCAACCACAGTCAAATCAATCAGCTCAAACACAAATCCAACAACCCCAACAACAACAAAAACCACACCAACCGAATTATCAAGCGGTCCCACCCCCATAGCAGGCACAAAATCAGACGTAACTTGCGAAAAGGCAACAACGTCATTTTAAGCCAAAAATAAATTACACGCCAGTACAAAAACCATAATCATTAGTATTTCAGAAGTCATATGCGACAAAATTTTTTAATTTATTGAAAATGAAACCTGATGATCCTAATAAACCAAAGACAAAAGGTTACAATGAACACCTCTTTTGCATCTATCATAGACAAAGAGGACATGATATTGAAGGTTGTCATGGATTTAAATGAATTATACAAGATTTATTGGAAGTGGGTACAATCAAAATTGACAACCCACTAGCCCAAAATAACCAAAACCTAGGCATATATCAGACATATTTGCCACATCAAGAGGTGAATCAACAGTCGACGAGAGCATCAACTTCTATAGTTCCTCCCAATTAGGTTAATTATGTGTCTCAACTGCCACAAGGTTTTGTAGGGGCTATCAGTATAGTTACCCAGGAAAAAAGGCAAGTTAATCGCACAACCCAGGCTCTGGAAACATCACCAACTAATGTGCCCATACAACTTAGATCGAGTGGGCCACCACCACCGTTCCACAACCGCCCTATTGTTACATTGAACAGTCGATTAACATAGGGTTTGAAGATGGCTTCAAAAAAATTGTCAATTTATGAACTTATACAATAATCAACACCTCACAGAGAAGCATTGATGGAAATTTTGAAGTCTATTCAAGTACAATCAGAAGACCCCAATGCATTCAATTCCTTTGTGGGTAGTGTGCAAAAGTGCATGTAACCCTCGATAGTATTCTATGACTTCGAGAAAAAATAGATGTCAGAAGATTCACCTAATCCACCATTGCACATAGTAGCTCACATTGACAAGAAACCCTTCAAGAGAGTGCTTATTGATATAGGTTCTTCAATCAACCTCATTACCACACCTGCCATGATGAAGCTCAATGTCCCATCATATCACATCACAACATCCACATTCACTCTTAGGGCCTTTAATGATGCTTTATGCTCAACTGTAGGGAATGTTGTTCTTCTCATCACCGTAGGGGTGAAAAAAATACATGTTCTCTTTCACATATTGGAAGGGGAAATGCAATATAACATACTTCTTGGATGCCCTTGTACTAGGGAAATGAAATGTGTGCCTTCAACATTGCATCAATGCTTAAAATATGTGCATGAAGGTAGGGTACATTGCATACCAGATGACACTGAACCTTTCAAATACTGTAAATTTATTTCAAATCCTTATGATCCTTTACTCCCATCAACACATATAACCATCCAACCACTAGTTATTAGAACCATTCCATCAAACACCACATCATCAAAAGCACCCATTCCATAATAGTTGTCTATAGTTGATCCAAATTTTGCATCTAAAAGCGTTAGCTCAGCGCATCCTTCAAACACTGCATTTCATTTTCAAATTACACCCACTCATCCTGCTAATCAATTTCCAACTCCATATAGTACACTTCCAGATTCAAAGCCACTATTCATATTCAAAGCACAACCCACATCATCAGCCACTACTTCACAGTCATTAGAACTCGTAGTCTCACAAATAGGACCACCTGTTAGAGCTAATTCGACTTTGCCAGCAGAGCCAAGAGCTAAGGCTCAAGAACCCTCTTCATCCACCGAGCCATTAGCCACACAACCATCTAGAGTTGCAGTACATCTCGCCAATCCAAGTATTTGTGAGTATATTATTGAAAGTGTCATAATTACACCACCTATTGAGTCAGTCAGAGATTACGGTCACCCTCGCGACCCACCTTTAGCTATTGGTGATATATATAGAATGAGTTCTAAAAAAAATACAATTAATTTCATATATGGAGGGATAGATTATTCATCAGACCCACCTCCTCAAAATGACAACTCTTTATAAGAGTTTAATGAAAACATTGATTATCTATCGAACCCAGGTTTCCCAGTGAGATATTTTCAAAGGGTTAGTTGGCAAGGATATGGACTTGGAAGACATGAACAAGGTCCTCACCACATTATTGAACCAGAATATAGAGAGCCAAGTGACCGCTCCGGTCTAGGCTATAAACCTTCCATCGCAAGCTCTTCGCTTAATCAAGCTTTCCAAGAACTTGACATAAAATATGAACAAGAGGAGGAAAAGAGCGATGATGAGGATGAACCTAATGATGAGGATGAAAAAATAGAAAGTAGATACCAAATCTACAATTTTTATCCTCGATAGAAAGCTTTACAACGAGAATCAGATTATAATCATCCTACTGAGATAGCATACCTTAGGCAAGACCTTGAGCCACTAATGCTAGGACCTCATAAAATTGCTAATGGCTTTTGGATGAGTGACAGTGATGATGAAACTGAAATAATTTTTATCAACCATACCATTGAGATACAAGCCAGGAGAATGCTCCAAGATGAAGCACGTCCTGAATGGTTTAATCAAGAAGAAGAAGAACCTCATGAAGAGATAATATATGGAGAAACCATGAAGAAGGATAACTGCTATCAACAGAAAGTTTCCAATAGACCGCACGCTTTTTTGGCTAAACAAAGAGCGTGAGGGTCTTGAACCAGAATCTCCTCCATAACATTGGCAAAGCACACAATAAAATCAATCACACACATTAGGTCAGTTGCAACCTAGAGAATACAAGCCATCAATTCTTGAATTGCAACCACCTCAATTCTATCAAGTCAACTTGATTTATGTTTATTTGCTCATCCCACTCTACAATCTATATAATGAGACAAAACCGATCTATATCGACACCAGTCTCATAGCCATGGATAGGATTTCATCCTCGCCATCCACTGCTGACTTCATCCTATTCGAAGAGTTATTGCGTGCTTCAAACGCTTATATTCCACAACAACCTTCATCATCAAACAATTTAGTTTTTCAAACTTAAATAGAGGGGGACACCCCAGACACATTTGAAAATGTGGCATATGATATCCACCTCATCACGACTCCACATCAGCTAGAAGAAGGTTCTCACATGCTAATAGAAGAGTCTATAGATGTGAACCTTAGTGAATACGTGGACAATCCTCATATTGTCAAAATAGCAAAAGAATTATCCATAGAAGAAAAAGAAAGCATCATAAACATGCTTATTAAAAATAAGGAAGTGTTCGCATGGTCCTACAAAGACATGCCTGGCTTAGATCTGAACTTGGTAGTCCACAACCTTACACTAGCATATGATGCCAAGCTGTTCAAGCAGAAGCTTAGAAAATTTCATCCAACGGTCGCATTAATTGTGAAAGAAGAGTTGCAAAAGTTATTGGATTTACACTTCATAGTACCAATTGGTTATCTTGAATGACTTTCAAACATGGTACCCATTCGTAAACCGAATGGGAGGATACGAGTATGCACTGATTTTTGAGATTTAAACAAAGCGTATCCCAAAGATGATTTTTCTTTGCCAAATATAGATCAATTAGTAGACTCCTGTGTTGGTCATGAAATGCTCTCCTTAATGGACGGTTTCTTCGGATCAACCAAATTTGGATTAACCCCGAAGATCAACATAAAATAATGTTTACAATGCCTTGGGGGACATTCTGCTACAGAGTGACACATTTTGGATTAAAGAACGTAGGAGCTACATATCAACGTGCCATGACGTACATATTTCATGATTATATGCATAAGATAATCGAAGATTATGTAGATGATATTATTGCTAAATCAAAAATGTGTCTTGAACACATAGATGTGCTAGAAAAGGCATTTGATCGATTAATAGAACATAAGGTAAGGTTAAATCCTTAGAAGTGTGTGTTTGGTGTAACATCAGGAAAAATTATAGGATTCATTGTTTCCAAATGAGGCATTGAAGTAGACCCAGACAAGGTAAAAGCAATATTAGAAATGTCACCTCCCAAAAACTTGAAAGAGTTGCAAAGTTTGCAAGGAAAAGTCCAATCTATTCGACGATTCATTGCGCAACTCTCAGATAAATGCAGGCCTTTTAATCGCATGTTACAAAAAGGAGTAATATTTTCTTGGACAACTGAATGTCAGGAGGCATTTGATGATATAAAGAAATATCTAGCCTCACCGCCGGTTCTTATGCCACCAAAAATAGGAGTACCATTTCAACTATACATTTCTGCAATAGATTTTGCTTTAGGAACAATGCTTGCACAAAATAATGAGAAAAATAAAGAGCAAGCAGTTTATTACATTAGTCGAACATTGGTAAGTTACGAAACAAGATATGCTTATGTCGAAAAGTTATGTTTAGTAGTGGTTTTCACCACCAAGAAACTTAGACATTACATGCTAAGCAATACCACCTATGTTATAGCTAGAGAAAGCCCTCTACGATACATGATGACTCGCACTTATAACAACACCCGCACTACTAAATGGATAATGTTTTTAACAAAATTCGACCTTGAATTCACAAGTCAAAAATCTATAAAAGGGCAAGTGACAGCTGATCAATTAGCGGAAGCTCCACTGCATAATGATACACCATTAATAATTGAACTTCTCGACGATTCAGTATTTTCTGTCACAAAACAAGAAGAAATAGTTTCACCTGAGGATGAAGCAGATATGACAATGTTCTTTGATGGATCAAAGTGCAAAAAATGGCAATGTGCAGGAGTTGTGTTTTACACACTCGAAGGAATACCAATTCCTTTATCATTCAAACTCGACTTCACATGCACTAATAATAATGCAGAATATGAAGCCTTAATACTAGGTTTTAAATCAGATATAGCAATAGGAATAAAAAGAATAAGCATTTTCGATGATTCTCAATTAGTTTTCTACCAAATAAAAGGAGAATACCAATGTAAAGAACCAGTCTTAAAGAAATATCACGAAGTAGCATTACAGTTGCTAGGAAAATTTGACTGGTATGAAATTAGTAACTTGCCACGATCGACAAATAGATTTGCGGACGCAATGGCTTCCTTGGGATCTCTCATCCCTAAAAATGAACATGGAGAAATGCAATCGCTAATCATAACAACAATGTCTAAACCATAAATTCAAAAAGCAGAATCTATAGGTGAGAAGAATATTTGTTTGATACATGTCGAACCTTACAATTATTACCTTGATGAGATGAAATATTTTCTCAAGTTAGGTACACTACCAATAGAAATGACATGAACTGCAAAAAGAACATTCAAACAAAGAGCCATTCGTTTCACTTTACTTGGAGATGTGTTATATAATCGTAGTTATGATGGAATATTACTATGATGTTTAAATCAAATTGAAGTAGAAAGAGCAATATCAGAATCCCACGATGGTACTTGCGGTGGTCACTTTAGCGGAATGGCAATTGCAAAAAGAATATTGCGCATGGGATACTATTGGCCAACAATGGAAAATGATTGTTGCAAATATGTCAAAAGATGCCAAAAATACCAACATCATGCAAACTTGACCCATGTGCCATCACAAAATTTGCAACCCATTCAAATTTTGTGGCCCTTTTCACAATGGGGCCTTGACTTGATCGGTAAAATAACACCTGCTTCATCAGGACAACATAAATTCATCATAACTGCTACAGAATACTTCACAAAATGAACGGAAGCAATTCCACTAACAACTACGACTAGACCTCGAAAAGTGGAGTTTATACTTCAGCATATTATTTGTCATTTTAGAATACCCTCAAAAATAATTTATGATAATGGAAATTCATTTAAGAATAAAAAATGTTAGAGTGTTGTGCAATAAATTCAAAATACTACACAGCTTCTCAACACCTTATTACCCACAAGCAAATGGGCAAGCTGAAGCAACAAATAAAATAGTCATATCTATTCTTAAGAAAGTGGTAAAATATAATCATCGATATTGGCATACTCACCTTCCTTTAGCACTATGGGCTTACAGAATAAGCATAAGAATGCCAATGGGAGCAACACCATTTTCACTAGTTTATGGTGCAGAAGCAATATTACCATTGGAGCTCGAGATACCATCCTTGCGAATCGAGATACAGGAATTCATGACCGATGATACAACTAGACAGGAGCGTCTTGACCAATTGACAATAATTTATGAAAAATGTATCAATGCTCTAGAAAATTTACAAGTATATCAAGATAGAGTCAAGCGCGCTTACAACGCAAAAGTCCATCCTCGTGAATTTCAAGTGGGGGACCCAGTGCTCAAATAAAATCAACAAAATACTAATGCTTTACCGCACGTAAGGGATAAATTTGCAGCAAATTGGTTGGGCCCATATATAATAAAGCAAAAATTGGGACAAGGAACATACAAACTTTCCAATTTAGAAGGGAAATTGGACCCAGAACCACTGAACATTATGGACCTAAAGGTATTTTATGTATAAAACGGCTTGCAATATATGTATATATATGTACATGGCTAAAACAAAAATAAAATAAATAAAATAAACAAAAGATTCCATTTTACAACATTGCATGCATTTCACACTGTAAATAGACATATTTTAAATTGTATTTTTCATATTGCACTTGCATTTCAAATATATGTTCATACAAATATATATATATATATATATATATATATATATATATATAGTTGCATCCATCCCATCCCTTGCTTAGTAATCCTTAATAGTGGTGATGATATGACCAAGAAAACAAATTCCAAGAATTGGGGGTATTCAACTAAGTTTCTTTACAACTCACAAATCATACACATCATATATGATATATCATACAATTTTTAGTCATTCAAACATGTCTAGTGAAAAACCAAACTTCATGAAGTGTCCAATTTTCTTTAGGACCAAAGCACTTTCATCACATTAAGAAAATCTTGAGTATGGTAGATTGAACCAAAATCAATCTAAAACCAAATACACTTTTACAAATCTTAAAACATATTGAATAATAGAAAGATAACGCCAATTTGGGTAAACCTCAAAGCGAAAAAAAGTTAAATTTTTCGCTTACCCTATCATGCAACATAGTCCAAAAACAAAAATAGTGATTATCACCACTACCACAATGAAACAACAAATATAAATAAATGTAGAGTAGTAAGGATAGGGTAACATTCTCATCATACTTCGGTTGAGAATCTGCTTTCCCAAAACTCTACACAAAAAACAATTAACAACACATACCACATATCTCTAAAGCTGAAAAGATCATACTATATTCCCCTCAGAAAGTTATGTAGTCATCACAAAGGCTTAAATGTTATTCTTACAATGGCACTGAGAGGGGGGGTGAATCAGTGTAGACTTTTAAACTTAAATTCACAACTCTTAAAACTAAAATAATGAAACCTTAAAAACAGATAAGGCAAGTATCACAAGAGAACATCACACAACACAAGATTTAACGAGGTTCACCAATGTGGCTACTCCTTAAAAAGGACTGCTTGGACTACCATCCAAATCTAGCCTTTGCAAAGCACCAACTTTATAATTAATTTACCACCACCAACTCGAAGGAACACCAACCCTTGATTTATCTGCACCAACAGAAAGGAGCACCAACCCCTGATTTACCAGCACCAACTGGAAGGAGCACCAACCCCTGATTTACCAGCACCAACTGGAAGGAGTACCAACCCCTAATGCCAAGTGCCAACCTGGACTTCAATTTGAATCTATGGGTTTAACAGTAAGATACCTTCACTTTTACAAGACCCTGACTGGTCTACTTCACCTTTGCGTTCTCTACGCACTCTGCTCGCTCTGCACAATCACTTCGCACACTCTGCTTCATCACAGTTGAACTTCACGATCATCTTCTCCCTCTCTGCACACTACGACTAAACTTCACGCACTCTGCTTCACTACGATCAAACCTCACGATCGTCTTCTCTCTCTGTGCACTATGATTGAACTTCGCACACTCTACTTCGCTGTGATCGAACCTCATGATCGTCTTCTCCCTTTTGCGCACTCTGCTCTCTCTGCGCACTCACAGATGCACTTAGGATAATTTGACATGACTTCTTCACTCACTGTGCGCACTTCGCCATCATCTCGTCGCTTCTACACTTTTTGCGCTCTTACGACCACATTTCACACTTTGACATGAATTCAACGACGCATTCAATAACACTTCAACTCTCCAAACAACCCTCCTTTCATAACAAAATTCATGTGATGAAAACCCTAATCTTAGTCGGCTGTAAACCTTAATCTTAGTCGGTTTTCATGACAACTGTAAACCCTAATCTTAGTCGACTGTCATCGATCTTAGTCGGCTTCAACTCATGAAGATATTCGATAATTCCATCCCTCGAAGCTTTCATTCGATAACAGTCCCTGTAGCCGTCGCACTGACTTTTATTCACTCTTCATATTTTAGCTGCATGAATTCACTCTGTATCTGCCCCTGTAAATGCTATAGAGATGTCGGTCCACTGTCATGCTTCTCATTTCAGTCGGGTTCTCCTTCTTGACTTGCGCATTTATGACCTGTCACGAAATCGTGACATTTTTGCCTTTGTAGCTTCTTTTGTTATTGTAGCCACGAAAATACATGTAGCGATATCGCGACACTTTTGCCTCCGTACGCTTTCTCTTAGCTTTGGCCCATGATAATACAACATGTAGCGATATCGCGACACTTTCACCTCCGTACACTTTCTCTTAGCCTTGGCTCGCGATAGTACAACATGTAGTGATATCGCGACACTTTTGCCTTCGTACGCTTTCTCTTAGCTTTGGCCCACGATAATACAACATGTAGCGATATCACGACACTTTCGCCTCCATACGCTTTCTCTTAGCTTTGGCCCGCGATAATACAACATGTAGCGATATCGCGACACTTTTTCTCCTTGCGCCTTTTCTTTCCTTTGGCCAGCAAAAATACATGTCGCGATATCGTGACACTTTTTCTCCTTACGCTTTTTCTTTGCTATGGCCCCCGAAAATACAACATGTCGCGATATCGCGACACTTTTTCTCCTTACGCTTTTTCTTTGCTTCGGCCCCCCAAAATACATGTCGCGATATTGCGACACTTTTTCTCCTTGCGCTTTTTCTTTGCTTCGGCCCCCGAAAATACAACATGTCGCGATATCGCGACACTTTTTCTCCTTGCGCTTTTTCTTTGCTTCGGCCCGTGAAAATACAACATGTCGCGATATCGCGACACTTTTTCAACTTACTTTCTCTCTCCTGTTTAAGTCGCAAAAATGCGACATGTTGCGAAATCGCGACACTTTTCTTACTTGTTCTCTTTCTTCGAACTTGTCGTGAAATCGCGACACTTCTTCTTGCTTTCTCTTTTTCTTCCAACATGTCGCGATATCGCGACAGTTTTCCCTGCTTTTTCTCTCTCTTCCAACATGTTGCGAAATCATGATAGTTTTTCTTGCCTGTTGTATATGTCGTGATATCGCGACACTTTTCTTACTTGTCTTTTTCTTTGATCTTTTGCATATGGGCCACTTTGGTCTTCTTGGAAAAATACTGAACATACTCTGAGTAACCTTTGAACTCCTGTCTTTTGCATCTAAATGGATTTTGAGCTTCTTGCCCACTGCATCAACAGATCTATCTGACTGTGTTGACAACAATGACAATACTCCTGCTGCACCTTGCTCAACAATCTCCCCCTTTGGAATTGTTGGCAACACGTGCAATTTCCTGTAACTCTTCTCCCCCTTTGACAATAATACCAAAGGGCTACTGCAGACTCCCCCTGAGTCCATGCACAACATTCTCAGACAAAATTTATTACACTTAGCAAAAATCACAAACAAGAGCAAAAAGATAAACAAATACACAAATGCTCCCCCTAAGAATGTGATCCCGATAGCTAGTCAATTCTTGGGAAACGTGACCACTCCACAATATGTTGTTGGAATAAAAATCTGACTTGACCTCACTTTTTGCAACTTTCTCCTGTGTACAACACGCTGTCACTGCAATATATTCTACCTCTGCTATGGATAAGGAAACTAACTTTTGTTTCTTATTGTTCCACGTGACCAATCTGTCTCCAAGATAGAATGCACCTCCACTGGTACTCTTTCTGTCATCTACACATCCTGCCCAATCTACATCTAATCTCCTTTCAGATACCATAACCCATACTCCATAGTACCCTTGTGATATTATAGAAGACTCTGTCTCTCTACTGCACTGACTGGTGGACATCTTTCCACTTGAAGAATCCTCACTCAAATCTATCTTCAACTGTGTTGGTTGCTGGATCTCTATCCATTGAGACACTGTCCTCTATATTCTATCACCTCCAAAGCTCTGTCAATAAGCTCACTAAGAACCTGCTTAACAAGCTCACATAGAACTTGTCCAATGTTAAATAATAAGCTCATACAAAACCTGTCCAAATCTACTCTAGAAATCTGTCCCAACACTGTCCTCAAAACTGTAATATTACTGCCAACTTTGTGCAAGCATCAAACACTGTACCTCAACACCAATCAAATTCCTTTTTACATTTTCAACTTGGTCTATGTTCTCTACAGTCACCGCTGGTCACACCTTGCTTTCAACTGTTCGAATCAGGAGACAAAATTTTGTCAAAACACTTCACAGCCAACTGTAGTGCACCTTACTCAAACTTATACTTCTGGACCTCGGACAGGTATGATTCACAAAGCACAGTTGCTCATCTTGATGAGCTAAACATGAATCAATAATCAGACTTCAATATTTTTCACCACAGCGTCATAATAGATCTAACAATCTTCACATCAATGAGTAGTTCAAATACACACTGCTTTTATCGAAACACATATATGCGGCTAGGGCAACATTCTTTCACTAAAAAATTATCTGAACTATTATAATCCTTAACTTTGGACAGCGGCAGTAAGAACCATCACCAGTACAACAATGACATATAGCAATACTACCAATAATGACAACTCTCAATTTAATCATCACCCTTCATGGCACTTCCTCAAGCAACTACATGAACTGAAAACACACTTTGACAACTATACGACAACTTCCCAGACTACTTTCCTTTCATCCTTAGGTAATCAAACAAATACATAGGAGCATTAAAATGAAATTTTCAAGATTGCTCCCCCTGAGGATGTGCTACCTATATTTGTTTAGTGCAATAGCAGAGTAGTCTCCTTCAGACCAAGGAGACATGATTTCCTTTCTTCTATCTTTCTCCAGACTTTCTTGAACTCGGGCTTGGATTTTTCAACTATATCCCTGTTTTGCATCTTTTTGTGAACTCGAACATTTCTCTTGTGTGGTTGTCTCTTGTGCATCCTTGATGAATGATTATTTTCCTTTCTTTTATGTACATGATTTATTCCCTGTCTGTGTTGCGTTCTTTGCGTCTGATGAAATCTAATGTTCTGCCTTAGATTAGATATAAAAGTGCTTGGACAAAACCTTGCTATGTGCCCATGACCATTACATTGAAAACATTGTACATAGTGTTCACTCAAAAACACAGATGTATTTATATCAGCATAACTCTTTGATTTATTATTCAATCCACAATAAATTGCCTTGTGACCATACTGGTTGCATCTAAAACAATAGCCATTGAAAGTATTATTATGAATAGAGTGAGAGTGATAGAAGCTCTTTTGTTGTGGTTGCTTTGCTGTAGATCTCCTTTGATATTTTCTTCCTTTTGAAGATTCAGCTTCAAACTTTTCTTGCTTCGATCCTTCAACAGTGAACTTCTTCTCCTCTGTAGATTTGGAAAATGAAGGTTGTTCAGCTTCATATCCAAGACCACGCTTATCTGTGGAGCTTCTTTGTTGGCTTATCATTTTATGTAGTAACTCTGTGCTCTTCTCAAATTTGAGATTTGTATTGGCCTCTTCTAGTTGTTTCCTCAATAAAAAATCTCCTCTTCTTGTTTACAACAAACAATCTCTTTCTCATTGATCTGTGACTTCAAGGCTCCTATTTTCTTGGATTTATGAATTTGTAAGAAGAGATCTTCAATATTATCCCCATATTCTTCTAACTTCTTGGACAGTCTTTTGTTCTTTTTACTTTCTATACCCAATTCTTCAAGTGCAGAGATCAACTCTCCTTCTAGATCTACTTCAGCCTCAGAGTTTTCATCACATCCTTTAGAGTTCACTTCTTCTTCCTTTTTTGATTCTACTTCTTCAAATGCCATGAAAAGAGCTTCACCTGTTTCCTCTTCAGAATCCTCATCGGAGCTGTCTTTTGATGAACTGGCATTCCTAGAAATTAAACTTTTCTTCTTGAAGTTGCCTTTTTTGAAATTCGTTTTCTTCTTCCAGTCACTTCTTTCTTGGTGCGATCCTTCATCATCTTTGTTCTTCTCATTAAGTGGACATTTAGTCGCAAAATGCCCAATGCTTCCACATTTGAAACATTTAAACGGTAGCTTTCCTCTGTATTTTCCTTTTTCCCTTTCTAGTTTTCTAACAAAGTTTGCTTCCATTTCATCTGATGTCTCTTCTTCCTCGAACACTTGTTTTGCATTTTTATTTTTAAGGGCTTTAAAAGCTGCTTCTCTGTCTGTGGGTTTATATCTTCCTATCCTCATCTCATATGTAGTCAATGAACCATACATCTCATCTATACTGAAATAATTTAGATTTTTAGCTTCTTCTATTGCTGAGACTTTGGAATCAAACCTTTGAGGAAGAGATCTTAGTACCTTTTTTACGACGGTAGAGTCTCCAATATCCTATTCAAGCCCTCTGATCTCATTAATGATTCCATTAACTCTCAGCATATATGCCTCTATGTTTTCATCGTCGTTCATTTTCAATGCTTCGAACTGAGCTCGATGTGTCTGTAGTTTGGCCTCTTTGATCTTATCGTCTCCTTCATAAATACTTCTCAGTTTGTCCCATATCTCTTTCGCAGTATTACAGCTCATGATCTTTACTAGTTCACTATTTGCTAATCCACACATGATAGCATTCATTGCTTTTGAGTTACTCTCAAATAGTTTCTTTTCGTCAACCTCTTTTGGAGGAGTGATGGGTATTGTATATCCACTAACTACTGAATCCCAGACGTTGTATCCCAAAGCACAGAGATATGTCTGCATCCTGATTCTCCAGAATGTGTAATTAGATCTGTAAAACAATGGTGCTTTTTTTGATGAGAAGCCTTCACCACCTGCCATTGTGTTACTTCCAAGATCACCCTAGCCGATTAGGCTTGTATATGAATCTTGCTCTGATACCAATTGTTATTCTTACAATGGCACTGAGAGGGAGGGGTGAATTAGTGTAGACATTTAAACTTAAATTCACATCTCTTAAAATTGAAATAATGAAACCTTAAAAATAGATAAAACAAGTATCACAAGATAACATCACACAACACAAGATTTAACAAGGTTCACCAATGTGGCTACTCCTCAAAAAAGACTGCTTGGACTACCATCCAAATATAGCCTTTGTAAAGCACAAACTTTACAATTAATTTACCAGCACCAACTGGAAGGAGCACCAACCCATGATTTATCTGCACCAACAGAAAGGAGCACCAACCCCTGATTTACCAGCACCAACTAGAAGGAGCACCAACCTCTGATTTACTAGCACCAACCCCTGATTTACCAGCACCAACCGCAAGGAGTACCAACCCCTAGTGCCAAACACCAACCTGGACTTCAATTTGAATCTATGGGTTTAACAGTAAGATACCTTTGCTTTTACAAGACCCTGACTGGTCTACTTCACCTTTGCGTTCTCTGCACACTCTGCTCGCTTTGCGTAATCACTTCGCACACTCTGCTTTGTCACAGTCAAACTTCACGATCGTCTTCTCCCTCTTTGTGCACTATG
Source organism: Wollemia nobilis (assembly GCA_028583015.1). Classification (NCBI taxonomy): domain Eukaryota; kingdom Viridiplantae; phylum Streptophyta; class Pinopsida; order Araucariales; family Araucariaceae; genus Wollemia; species Wollemia nobilis. Next base: position 3,315,529 of record JAQPPZ010002370.1, read on the forward strand.
ATCGAACTTCACACAATCTGCTTCACTGCGATTGAACCTCACGATCGTCTTCTTCCTCTCTGTGCACTACGATCGAACTTCGTACACTCTGCTTCGTTGCAATCGAACCTCATGATCGTCTTCTCCCTTTTGCGCACTCTGCTCTCTTCGCGCACTCACAAACGCACTTAGGATAATTTGACACGACTTCTTCGCTCACTATGCGCACTTTGCCATCATCTCATTGCTTCTGTGATTTTTGCACTCTTATGACCACATTTCACACTTTGACACGAATTCGACGATGCATTCAACAACACTTCAACTCTCCAAACAGCCCTCTTTTATAACAGAATTCATGTGATGAAAACCCTAATCTTAGTCAGCTGTAAACCTTAATCTTAGTCAATTTTCATGAAAACTGTAAACCCTAATCTTAGTCGGCTGTCATCAGTCTTAGCCAGCTTCAGCTCATGAAGATATTCGGTAATTCCACCGCTCGAAGCTTTCATTCGATAACAGTCCCTGTAGCCGTCGCATTGACTTTTATTCACTCTTCATATTTTAGCTGCATGAATTCATTCTGTATCTGCCCTTGTAAATGTTATAGAGATGTCGGTCCACTGTCATGCTTCTCATTTTATTTGGGTTCTCCTTCATGACTTGCGCATTTACGACCTGTCACGAAATCGTGACATTTCTGCCTTTGTAGCTTCTTTTGATACTATAGCCACGAAAATACATGTAGCGATATCGCGACACTTTTGCCTCTGTACGCTTTTTCTTAGGGGGTATTTATCATTATATCAAAATCCCAAGTAGACGTTACATAATGGGTAAATTACATTATAATAAATATATTAAACCCTTTAATCAAGGTTATCCATAAAGGTTGATTAACCAATTTCACTAAGGGTGGATCCATGAAGGGTACCCTTAGGATCACATGAACATACCTATATCTCAAAGGCTTACATGAGTGATGCCCATAGGCTTATATGGTTAACTCATGTGGGATTACATACGCACTTTCCTATAGGCTACATTAGTAGTGCTCATAAGTATTTTTTGCACTTTGGCCTTGGTCTAACAAGATTAGATCGCACATGCTTGAACATGTCTCATAATTTTATTTGAGGGGCCAACAAGAGGAGATATCAAAGGTAACATCAGCCTATACTAGATGCTCTAGTGGACCTCTGCTTTGCCATCTTTATCCCTTTGTTCATCATTAGAAATCTTTTGTTCATATCTCAAGAATTTTGCCTCAATCTTCTTTAATATTGATATGCCATTTTTGATGGAATGTCATTCCCTTTTACAATATCCGTAAGAGTTTTACTTATTTGAAACCCTAGACTTTTCCACTGGTTTGAAGTCCTTTATATGATCCTTGTAGTGAAATTTCACTATTATCCAGCCAAGAAGGGGTGGCTTTAGCTAGTGTTAATTTTGAAGCTAGGTGTAAATGGAATATTCTTGGAGCTCTACTCCTTGCTAGGAGAACCTATCAAGAAACCGCCAAGGAGCCATCACCAAAGGCTGACAATGGATGTATAACCCCTAAGGATGTGATGCCATGCAAATCATATAATCCAAACAATTAGTAGCCTACAATAATGCTTCACAACATTTTTGGTGATAACTAAATCAACCCATGTCATTGGTAGTAGCTCATGAGATATTTTAGTGATAACTAAAATGAGTCTACCATTGGAAAAGGTTCCACCGATACAATGACTACGAATGAGCTTGTAAATCAAGTAAGCTTTCATATGTTTGGGTTTGTGGCTCTCGACCACCCATCCATCATCTCTCCACCACACACGTAAGACACAATAATTAGAAGATCCGGTTGGGAAGAATTTAATAGCTATGAAATATAGATAGACTCGTAGGATCTCATAATAGGTAATTTCTTTTAAAGCATGTAATCACGACACTAGAAGGTCCTATCAATCTCAAACCATAGATATCTTTGAATACTTGGTCGGGGGTTCAGCTGGTTAATCTTCTTTGCATTAGTGACTCCTTCAAAGGAGCTCAATACTTAGCAGATAGGAGAGATGCGATAGATATATTGGAGCACTTCAATTCAGAAGCTCTATGGACCATCAGGACATCATAACTAATGGTTTATGCTGCTCTGAGAGTGGTCCAATAGAACGAGGCCTTGGGATACCTTTGATGGAAGGTAATAGAAGAAAATTATGAAAATATTATCCTTTGACAAGCCTCTAGAGCTATCTTTTCACTTAGAATATTTTGCTTCAAAAGTACTTGGGGAGTAGATTAAAGCCAAGGTAAGAAAGGCAAAAGGTAGATAAAAAAGTGTTGAGTAGATAGAAATAAATTCTTTGATTATATGTAAAGAAATGTTTCAACTAAACAACTGGAGTTGCTTCACAAAACCTCTAACTGATAAAGATTGAAGAATTTGAATTATGAATTATATTTTATTGATAAAATAGGTACATTTATAGGCATTAGATGCCCTTACAATACCATGGTATTCGAAATACAAGTGGTGTACAAAGATAAACATACATTTAATGTCGTACATAGTTAATGGTATTTATTGATCCTTATCATTCCTCCCAATTGAAGAAGCATTGGTCCCTATTGCGTACAAATGTGGAAGAAAATTTTGGAATGCTAAGGAGTGTCGAGTACTACCAAGAATGCACTCTTGATAGAAAAGAGAAGAATATAAAATGAGAAACTAGAGCAGATCTTCAAAAAACCAAAAATTAACTCTGGCACCGAGTCAATCTCAAAAAATGCTCTTCAATGATTGTAAACATTGCTATACTGGCGGATAGTTGGATGGTCCTACAAATCGACATGAGAAAAATGCAACAAGTGATGTGGCAAAAGGAAGATTCCTCAGAATGTGCACCAAAAGATGCCAAGTGGAAATTGCAGCCTCTCGTAATTCCCACTTCTTTCTTCTTTTCTTCTCATCGCTACTAAACCTCTTGTAATTATCATTTCGTTTCTATTCAATTCAATCACGTTCAAATTTTAGTCATTTAAATAGTAATGTTTTATCATAATCTATGTATGTGATGAATTTTGTTAACTATTATTTAGTATTTTTTATTAATGCTTCTTATAGGGGTTGAACTCGTGTCTCATCACCGATAATTATCTTTGTTAATTATAGTCAACTATATTTTGAGAATTTATTTTATCAAAATGCTAAAGGTAAAATATATAGCTCAATGTGAATGTTGGATATCGTGTCATTAGAAAATTATTAATAACATATCAATAAAATTTTTATACATAGGGGGTTGCCTCCTAAGGGACCTAGCAAATGGTCTGGTGCTTAAACAATCAACAAATCTAAAGGCTAAAGGAGCGTGGAAGGCTAGAGGTTGAAGGAGTGTGGAAGGTTGGAGGCTGAAGGAGCGTGGAAGGCTAGAGGTTGAAGGAGCATGAAAGGTTGAATGATGAGTTGATCATTGGAGTGTCAAGGCAAAAGAAGCATTGAAGGCTGGGTTGGCTGAAGGAGCGTGGAAGGTTGGGTTGGCTGAAGGAGATATAGGAAAAGTTTAAGATGTTGGGTGGAAGGCCAAGATGGCCGATGGAATGTGGAAGGCTGATAAGGCTAACGTATCATGGAAGGTTGAGCTGGTTGAAGGAGATGCAATGGAAGGTTGGGATGTTGAGTGGAAGGCTGGGAAGGCTAAAGGAGCATGGAAGGCTGCTTACAATGAGAAAAATAAAATTACAAAGTGTGAAGGATTATGGTTTTTTCCTAAAAACATCTCATATTTTAGGAGCTATATCTACGCAAAGATTTATTTGATTCAACTAATTCTTAGACCAACTTGTGGAGAATTTGAATAGCTTTAAAATGAGTGGTTATATGCAAAAATTCAAGCAATATTTAAAATCTCTAACTAATAAGGATTTGGAAATCCAAATTTTGAATTATATTTCATTGATAAACCATGTAAACTTATAGGCATTAGATGCCCTTACAATACCATGGTATTCAAAATACCAGTGGCGTACAAAGATAAACAAACATTTAATGTCGTACAATAGTTAATGGTATTTATTGATCCCTATCATTCCTCCCAAATGAAGAAGCGTTGGTCCCTAATGCATAGAACTGTAGAAGAGAAAAATGAAATTCCAAGGAGTTTCGGATACTACAGAAAATGTACTCTTGATACAAAAGAGAAGAATATCAAATGAGGAATTGAAGCAGATCTTCAAAAAACCAAAAATTGATGCTGGCACTGAGTTGAGCTCAAAAAATGCTCTCCAACGATTGTAAACATTGCTATACTAGCAGATAATTGGATGGTCCTGCGAATCGGCATGAGAAAACTGTAGCAGGTGATGTAGCGAAAGGAAGATTTCTTAGAATGTGCATCAAAATATGCTCGGTGGAAAATAGATTAAATTAAAGTAAATGTTTTGAGTTTAGTAAATGTTGGGGTTTTATTAAATTTTTGTTTTTAATTTAATTTTTATGTAAATGAAAGGATGTGCGCAATTTAATGAAAAGGAGGGGCATGGTTTAATGATGGACATATGTTGGAAATGAAAGTGGGCGCGTCCAAAATTAAAAGGTGGGACCAACTGTTGCGATGGACACCAAATGGATAAAGATTTAGAAATCTGAATTTTGAAATATATTTCATTGATAAAACATGTACATTTATAGGTATCAGAGGACCTTACAATACAATGGTATTTGGAATACCAGTGGCGTACAAAGATAAACATACATTTAATATCGTACAACATTTAATGTCCTACAATAGTTAATGATATTTATTGATCCCTATAACTAACCAAAAGAAGAAAGCAAAATTCTTGACAGCTTGTGAAGCGTCAAAAGTTTTGAATGTCAAAAGATGATAAGAAGTTCCAAAGAGTGCAAGAAAATAAAACTTCCAAAGTTCAAAAGTTGGAAAAGTTTTACTAAAATAAAGAGAAGAAAAGTTCTAACTGCTAGTTTGGAAATTGTGATTATAATGTTAAAGATGAATAAAGTTTCAATTGTTGGACCACCCAAGAGGAGTTTGACAAAAGATTTGTGTGCATCATCAGAAAGAGTTCCAACAAGAAAAATGAGGAGAAGACAAAAGCACTCAGAGAAGAAGGGCATAGCACATAGAGATCCGCCAAGTAAATAGCAATCATATATGGCGTATTGGCAATACAAAGGAAGACCAGATTACAATATTTCGTAGTTGATGCACAAGCTTCCAAAAAGGTAGTTGAGTTAGACCAATGAGCAATTATTGAAAGTAGTTAATGATCAACCACTAGCACCACTTGGGATTGACAATCCAGGGTACCTATTAAAATCATAAATGAGTAAATACACCATTAGAACCATAATTTTGATACCATTGATTATAAAAGTTACCTATACTCATATTTTAGAATCCCTAGGATGGCAGTTGAACATCTAGCGACCCAAAATTAATGATTCTAAAGTCAAAGACCTCAAAGAACTAAATGTGATGTAAGGAGGATCATATCATGGGGGCAATAGAGCAACATTGTCAGAGATTTCTATGCTATTTTTGGAGAGAAATCTCATCCATTTTATCTATAAATAGTAGTTATCTTGGCATTGTAAAGCATTGACGAGTTACTTATTCAGGTCTCGAGCTTTGTATATAACTTTTCTTTCATTTTCTTTTGTATAACAGTCTAGACACAAAACCAAAGTGGTTTTACGAGTAATTTTTTGAGCCCACACTTCTGGCATGATCTACTACTGGGCTTTTTTGTATTGTTTCTTGTGTTTATGTATGTTTATGTGCATATATAAGAAATCGTGACTCTCATTTTTATATTATTTCTTGTATATGTAATTTTTATTTAAATGTGGTGTTGAGAAGAGCACTTTGAGTTGTCAACATGTTAGACTCCATGTTCATTTATACCACTATTATGTAGAGAACCTTATTACAATCTTGGCACATTGCCTACGATTAACTAAGGTTAGCTTAAGATCTTTTTCCTTTTTGCTATCTTTGTTTTCTATGGATTTTTTTCCCTTTTCCACTATGCACCCAATAACTAGGTTAGTTTAGGAAAGAGAGCATTGAAGATCACATCTAAAAAGGAACTAGCCTTCTATGAAACCCCATAGGAAGTGTAATTGAGCCTCTTATCATGCTTTTGGATCTGCCCTCCTATGTAACTCCATGAAAGACACGATAGTATGGTCATTTGGTCCCTCACATCTGGTGACCACGATAATTGGATAGGACAACAAGCATGTATATGAGAAAGATCGCCATAATGTTTCATTGCAACTTCATAATGGATAAGAAGCTTGAAAAGTCATTCAAGAGAAATAGGTTATAGATCCTTGATAGTCAAAGCATTCACATAAAGAACCATGCTATTTGTATGAAAAGGAGGAGTAATATTGGAAGTAATAGTTTTGATGTACTCTTTATTACCCTTTGTCTTGCTTCATGTCGTAGTTAAGTCAAATTTTAGCCATTTGAAGGGAGATGCATAGTCTTCGACACTACTAAAAAAATAAAATTTTCAGCTTGGGAAGTCCTATATCTATTCTGCTAACTTCACTAGCACTTACTTTTCCATACAGATCCTTTAGTTTTATCCATACTTGAATAGGATCATTTTTCTCTCTAATGTGGGAAAGTACATATAACTCAACTAACATGAAAAAGAGACCAAGGACTTCCTCCTTGGGGAGCCACATCTTTTCGAAAAGGAATAATTTATAACTTTCATCGATGACCTGGTATGCATGGTTGTACACCATTCATACCAAATATGAGGATACTTGTGGAGAATCAGTTTGAGAGGAAGATAAAGTGCTTAAGGATAGATGGAGGAGGTGAGTATGTGAGTAACGCCTTTGCTAATTTTTGGGTTCTTCATGGTATTATTTTTTAGGGGACTATGAAAACATTTAAGACTTGGCATGGACACTATGAATTCATGACAATTTCATTTGGGTTAACTAACTAACTAGCGATTTTCATGATTTTTATGAATAACTAGCTAACTAGTTCCGTTTTTATAGTTCATGATTGTGTATAACACTTCCTATCACTCCACGAAGATGACATCATATGAAGTAGTTTATGGACACCGTCATACATTCTAGGTGGCTTTAAGGTTCAAGCAATGGATTCCACGTTCGTGGAGCCTGCACAAGTACTCCAACATCCCAAAGATAATTTGGCCATGGCACAAAACCGTATGCGATAACAAGCAAATCAACACCGTTATGAGCATAGTTTTAAAATCAAGGACATGGTTTTCCTATTCTTGCAATCCTATAATGAATCACCATTGAAAGTTTGTGGTAGTCAAAATATTGCACCAAAATTCTATGGACCGTATAAAGCTGCTCTAGCAAATTGGTCATGTGGCTTGAAAGATAGAATTGTTGCCTTCTTCCACTATACATCTAGTTTTCTATGTCTCATCTTTAAAGAAGACCTTTGGCACCCGTATACAAGTTCAATCAACACTACCTCGGTTGGATGAGGAAGGCTCAATCATCTAAGAACCTGCGATTATTATGGACCAATATACACGCACACTTTGCACCTGCACTCTCATTGATGTTCTAGTATAGTGATATGGATTGCAGTAAGAAGATGCCACCTGGGAGCCGCTTCATTAGCTACAAAAATAGTTTCCTCACCTCAAGCTTTAAGGACAAAGCTTCTTGAAGAGGAAGGACATGTTAGAACCCTAACCAAACACAACTATTGTTATGTACTTGTCTAGTGTTGGTGTATGTTTACACCTTGACCACCTACTGTGTATGGGTCCATTATGATGTAACCTTTATTATAAGTAGGAATTAGTAGCTTGACTCCCCTCTTTCACGCGGTTCGATCCTTAAGCATTAGGGTTGGGGTATATAAGAGTGTATGTAAGGACATGGGTTTGGAGTAGAATATATCTCATATTTTTCTAAAATTGTATCGGAGCTCTACTTCCAAGGAGGTTGCCCCCTTGAACACGCCTTCGATATTTGTTTCGCTTGATATATATAAGTCTGTTGTATTTTCAGCCAGTTATTTTCTTAAGCACATTGTGATATTGTATTTCTTGTTGGGATTGAAATTTAAGTTGTTAGATGAGTTAGTTTCTGGCTTTAAATGAGGTTCTTTGTTTGTATTGGAATTAAAATCCAAATTGTTCGACGAGCTATATATGGCTTTAGATTAGGTTCTAGGCTTGTCTAAGAGAAAAAAAATGATTTTCCTAACACAACCCTTACCAAAGCAAACAAATAATAAAAAAATAATCAATTCTATATACTTTTAAATTGAGACAAGTATTGACATTAACACGATTATCGAGCTCTCAAGTGACATTAAATGAAATGATAAAATTCCTTGATTTTAAAGAAGGAGACACAGATTACCACTATGTGGTCGTGATGTAATATAGGTGGGGTCTCTTTCAATCCTATGTAATCAATTAAAAGAAACATGTTCGTTGCGTTGAGTACAAGTGGTTGAGGCAATACGTCTTCCTTGAAAATGAGTCATCCCATCCGTGTTGGACCTCAAGTCTCAATAAAAATTAAGGCCTTATGTGTGACCTCCAAATAAATTGTCCTAATCTCATTAGGAACAAAATCTAAGACAATTGATTATATGTTTATTGTTAACATTTTTATTTAAAAAAAAAAACAAACAAAACGAACACTTATTCTCCTATTATACAACCAAAACACGAATAATTAAAGCTTTGGATTAAAAGATTTTTAAAATTTGAATTTAATTGGAGGTAGTTAATTAATGTTGACAGAAATAATATAAGCTTTTGATTAAAATATTTTAAAATTTGAATTTAATTGGAGGTAGGTAATTAATGTTGCTGGCTCTTAAATTTAAAATTTGTGCATCTTGCATCTAACGATATCGATACGAGGAGTTTATTCACACGGATTGATACGACAAGGGCAAAGGACGAAATAATTACCAAAAAGAAAAAAATTGGGCAAAGGACGAAAATAATTACCAAAAAAAAAAATTGGGCAAAGGACGAAAATAATTACCAAAAAAAAATTGGGCAAAGGACGAAAATAATTACCAAAAAAATTTGGACCATTTCTCGATTTGTGCGTGTCATCCTTGCGCAGGGGCCATGCTAATCTTCTCTGTATCGTTCCAATTTTATCGGATGTCTCCTAAGAGACATCTCTTCTTCTGCGACGCCCGATATATAAATGCATAACGTGCGAAACAAGCAGGCCATGTGGGATAAAAAGTACATCACATTACATGACTCACCGTCATCCGTCCATCACCGACGTACACGCGCCACGCCGCCAGCATATGCTTTGTAATTGTGGCCAATTAGCGCTTTCTACAAATTTAAAATTATTATTAAATGACAAATAACAAACCCTGGTTTTATAAATGCCTCCACGCAGGATCAATCAAACTACGGACCTTCACTTTACAAGACTGACGCTCTACCACTCAGCTATAAAGCCGGCAGCTTCTCGCAATTCCCACTTCTTTCTTGTTTTCTTCTCCTCTCGCAATTCCCATTTCGTTTTGAGTTTCTATTCAATTCAATCACGTTCAAATTTGTGTTATGCGGACTTTAAATGGTAATGTTTTATCATATGTTATGAACTTTGTTAACTATTATTTTATATTAATAATTTTTATGTTAATTATTAATTATTATTTATTATTAATACTTTTTATAGGGGTTGAATTCGGGTCTTATTATTAATTAGATTTAATTATATTTTGAAAATTTATTTTATTAAAATGTTAAAAGTCAAAACATATAGCTCAATGTGTGAATGTTGGATATAGGTGTCATTAGAAAATTAGTAATAACATAAAAATAATTTTTTTAAAATTTCACACCCCAACGTTTTTTCCCTTTTTTTTTTTTTTCCCCCTAAAAAAAAAAAAAAAAAAACCCCCCCCCAACAAAAAAAAAAATAAAAAAAAATTTTTTTTAAAAAAAAAAAAACAAAAGAGGGGCGGCGTATCACTCAAATGTAAGTAAAAAAATTTTCTTTCTTGCTTCATTTATTTTTATAAAAAAAAAAAAAAAAAAAAAAAAAAAACATACATAAGAAAAAAAACAACCACAAAAAAAAAAAATTTTTATTTATTAATAAAAAAACTCTCCTCCCCACCAAAAACAAAAAACAAAAGTAATGGATTTAATGACTTGATCTCTTGATTAATCATTTCTAACCATTATGATCATAATGTCTTAAGTTGAAGGAAAGATATTTCACATTTTTTTATGCTTAGCCACTATGATCACCTAGTTATAATTATCATAACTAATTCCATTACCTAAAATAAAGGTTACTATGGATTCTTTTAAGATTTCCCTATATGCAATTCCTAGGGGCCATAACTTTTGCATGTGGAAGTAGCTCGAGCCCCTTTTTCCCTTCAAATTGCATGGTTTTTCAAGCTCTTTACATTGGCAATATTGTTTCTAGTCACAACTGCATACAACCTGATCGTATTTTGGTAGGAATTTTATGGATTGGCATGTGCCCTTGTACAATGGACCAAAATATGCCACCTAGAAAATCAAGATTGAAGCTTAGCTCTCAAGTAAGGGATTTCTATAATATGCGAATGTGGTCCCTTGAGATATTTATTTTGATGAGAGAAAGTAGTTGGTCAAGGATAAGAAGGATGAGGTTTCTGGTGTGATTGTTCTTCATATTGATAGGATTTATGACACCCATGTTAGCAACACTTCACATCCCAAGGAGCTATTGGGTAAGTTTTAAAACTTGTGTGTGATCGCATTGACTCCATACAAATCAAAATCAATAGATTAGAGGTAGAGCTCCCTACCATGAACATACAAAACTTTAATACGATGGATGAGTGCATCAGTTGGTTAAAGAAGTTATAAGAGGATACCCATGACATTCATAGAGAATTCGATAGTGGGAATAAGGGCATCGATGACAATAGAAATAAGGACATTGACCTTCTCAACATTATGCTCAACAATTTTTTTGATAAATATGAGACGGTTTCCATTGTGTTTGAGATGCTTTGATTTTAGTTTTTGATAGTTTATCCTCCTCTTGATGATATGTTAAAGTACCTTCTTTACCATCATAATCATAATCATAAGACATGTAAGAGAAATTTAAAGTAAGCATTAATAAATGAGAGAGAGAGAGAGAGAGAGGAATAAGGGCTAGGAGCTTGTAAGCACCCCATAATATTTCACATATCACACATAGATGCAATGGATAATTCATTAGGGGGTATTTATCATTATATCAAAATCCCAAGTAGACGTTACATAATGGGTAAATTACATTATAATAAATATATTAAACCCTTTAATCAAGGTTATCCATAAAGGTTGATTAACCAATTTCACTAAGGGTGAATCCATGAAGGGTACCCTTAGGATCACATGAACATACCTATATCTCAAAGGCTTACATGAGTGATGCCCATAGGCTTATATGGTGAACTCATGTGGGCTTACATACGCACTTTCCTATAGGCTACATTAGTAGTGCTCATAAGTATTTTTTGCACTTTGGCCTTGGCCTAACAAGATTAGATTGCACATGCATCAACATGCCTCATAATTTGAGTTGAGGGGCCAACAAGAGGAGATATTAAAGATAACATCAGCCCATACTAGATGCTCTAGTGGACCTCTGCTTTGCCATCTTTATCCTCTTGTTCATCATTAGAAAGCTTTTGTTCATATCTCAAGAATTTTGCCTCAATCTTCTTTAATATTGATATGCCATTTTTGATGGAATGTCATTCCCTTTTACAATATCCGTAAGAGTTTTACTTATTTGGAACCCTAGACTTTTCCACTAGTTTGAAGTCCTTTAGATGAGCCTTGTAGTGAAATTTCACTACAATACAGCTAAGAAAGGGTGGCTTTAACAAGTGCTAATTTTGAAGCTAGGTGTAAATGGAATATTCTTGGAGCTCTACTCCTTGCTAGGAGAACCTATCAAGAAACCGCCAAGGAGCCATCACCAAAGGCTGACGATGGATGTATAACCCCTAAGGCTGTGATGCCATGCAAATAATATAATCCAAACAATTAGTAGCCTACAATAATGCTTCACAACATTTTTGGTGATAACTAAATCAACCCATGTCATTGGTAGTAGCTCATGAGATATTTTAGTGATAACTAAAATGAGTCTACCATTGGAAAAGGTTCCACCGATACAATGACTACGAATGAGCTTGTAAATCAAGTAAGCTTTCATATGTTTGGGTTTGTGGCTCTCGACCACCCATCCATCATCTCTCCACCACACACGTAAGACACAATAATTAGAAGATCCGGTTGGGAAGAATTTAATAGCTATGAAATATAGATAGACTCGTAGGATCTCATAATAGGTAATTTCTTTTAAAGCATGTAATCACGACACTAGAAGGTCTTATCAATCTCAAACCGTAGATATATTTGAATACTTGGTCGGGGGTTCAGCTGGTTAATCTTCTTTGCATTAGTGACTCCTTCAAAGGAGCTCAATACTTAGCAGATAGGAGAGATGCGATAGATATATTGGAGCACTTCAATTCAGAAGCTCTATGGACCATCAAGACATCATAACTAATGGTTTATGCTGCTCTGAGAGTGGTCCAATAGAAAGAGGCCTTGGGATACCTTTGATGGAAGGTAATAGAAGAAAATTATGAAAATTTGATCCTTTGACAAGCCTCTAGCGCTATCTTTTCACTTAGAAGATTTTGCTTCAAAAGTACTTGGGGAGTAGATTAAAGCCAAGGTAAGAAAGACAAAAGGTAGATAAAAAAATGTTGAGTAGATAGAAATAAATTCTTTGATTAGATGTAAAGAAATGTTTCAACTAAACAACTGGAGTTGCTTCACAAAACCTCTAACTGATAAAGATTGAAGAATTTGAATTATAAATTATATTTTATTGATAAAACAGGTACATTTATAGGCATTAGATGCCCTTACAATACCATGGTATTCGGAATACAAGTGGTGTACAAAGATAAACATACATTTAATGTCGTACATAGTTAATGGTATTTATTGATCATTATCATCCCTCCCAATTGAAGAAGCATTGGTCCCTATTGCATACAAATGTGGAAGAGAAATTTGGAATGCTAAGGAGTGTCAGGTACTACCAAGAATGCACTCTTGATAGAAAAGAGAAGAATACCAAATGAGAAACTGGAGCAGATCTTCAAAAAACCAAAAATTAACTCTGGCACCGAGTCAATCTCAAAAAATTCTCTTCAATGATTGTAAACATTGCTATACTGGCGGATAGTTGGATGGTCCTACAAATCGACATGAGAAAAATGCAACAAGTGATGTGGCAAAAGGAAGATTCCTCAGAATGTGCACCAAAAGATGCCAAGTGGAAATTGCAGCCTCTCGTAATTCCCACTTCTTTCTTCTTTTCTTCTCATCGCTACTAAACCTCTCGTAATTATCATTTCGTTTCTATTCAATTCAATCACGTTCAAATTTTAGTCATTTAAATAGTAATGTTTTATCATAATCTATGTATGTGATGAACTTTGTTAACTATTATTTTATTATTTTTTATTAATGCTTCTTATAGGGGTTGAACTCGTGTCTCATCACCGATAATTATCTTTGTTAATTATAGTCAACTGTATTTTTAGAATTTATTTTATCAAAATGCTAAAGGTAAAATATATAGCTCAATGTGAATGTTGGATATCGTGCCATTAGAAAATTAGTAATAACATATCAATAAAATTTTTAGACATAGGGGGTTTGCCTCCTAAGGGACCTTGCAAATGGTCTGGTGCTTAAACAATCAACAAATTTGAAGGCTAAAGGAGCGTGGAAGGCTAGAGGCTGAAGGAGCGTGGAAGGTTGGAGGCTGAAGGAGCGTGGAAGGCTAGAGGTTGAAGGAGCATGAAAGGTTGAATGATGAGTTGATCATTGGAGTGTCAAGGCGAAAGAAGCATTGAAGGATGGGTTGGTTGAAGGAGCGTGGAAGGTTGGGTTGGCTGAAGGAGATATAGGAAAAGTTTAAGATGTTGGGTGGAAGGCCAAGATGGCTGATGGAATGTGAAAGGCTGATAAGGCTAACAGATCATGGAAGGTTGAGATGGCTAAAGGAGATGCAATGGAAGGTTGGGATGTTGAGTGGAAGGCTGGGAAGGCTAAAGGAGCATGGAAGGCTGCTTACAATGAGAAAAATAAAATTACAAAGTGTGAAGGATTAGGATTTTTTCCTAAAAAGCATCTCATCTTTTAGGAGCTATATCTACGCAAAGAGTTATCTGATTCAACTAATTCTTAGACCAACTTGTGGAGAATTTTAATAGCTTTAAAACGAGTGGTTATATGCAAAAATTCGAGCAATATTTAAAAGCTCTAACTGATAAGGATTTGGAAATCCAAATTTTGAATTATATTTCATTTATAAAACATGTAAATTTATAGGTATGAGATGCCCTTACAATACCATGGTATTCAAAATACCAGTGGCATACAAAGATAAACAAACATTTAATGTCGTACAATAGTTAATGGTATTTATTGATCCCTATCATTCCTCCCAACTGAATAAGCATTGGTCCCTAATGCATAGAACTGTAGAAGAGAAATATGGAATGCCAAGGAGTGTCGGACACTACCAAAAATGCACTCTTGATACAAAAGAGTAGAATACCAAATGAGGAACTCGAGCAGCTCTTCAAAAAACCAAAAATTGATGTTGGCACTGAGTCGAGCTCAAAAAATGCTCTCCAACGATTGTAAACACAACTATACCTGCGGACAACTGGATGGTCCTGCGAATCGGCATGAGAAAACTACAGTAGGTGATGTGGCGAAAGGAAGATTCCTCAGAATGTGCATCAAAATATTCTAGGTGGAAATTAAATTAAATTCAAGTAAATGTTTTAAGTTTAGTAAATGTTGGGATTTTATTAATTTTTTTTAATTTAATTTTTATTTAAATGAAAGGATGTGCGCAATTTAATGAAAAGGAGGGGCGTGATTTAATGACGAACACATGTTGGAAATGAATGTGGGCGCACCCAAAATTAAAAGGTAGGAGCAACTACTGCAATGGATACCAAACTGATAAGGATTTAGAAATCTGAATTATGAAATATATTTCATTTATAAAACATGTACATTTATAGGTATCATATGCCCTTACAATACAATGGTATTATGAATACCAGTGGCGTACAAAGATAAACATACATTTAATGTCGTACAATATTTAATGCCCTACAATAGTTAATGGTATTTATTGATCCCTATCACTAACCAAAAGAAGAAAGCAAAATTCTTGACAGCTTGTGAAGCGTCAAAAGTTTTGAATGTCAAAAGATGATAAGAAGTTCCAAAGAGTGCAAGAAAAACAAAACTTCCAAAGTTCAAAAGTTGGAAAAGTTTTGATAAAAGAAAGAGAAGAAAAGTTCCAACTGCCAGTTTACAAATTGTGATTCTAATGTTAAAGATGAATAAAGTTTCAGTAGTTGGACCACCCAAGAGGATTTTGACAAAATATTTGTGTGCATCATCAGAAAGAGTTCCAACAAGGAAGTTGAGGAGAAGACAAAAGCACTCTGAGAAGAAGGGCATAGCACATAGATATCTGCCAAATAAAGAGTAATCATATATGGCGGATTGGCAATACAAAGGAAGACCAGATTACAATATTTCCTGGTTGATGCACAAGCTTCCAAAAAGGTAGTTGAGTTAGATGAGCAATTATTGAAAATAGTTAATGATCAACCACTAGCACCACTTGGGATTGACAATCCAGGGTAAATGGTTGACCTATTAAAATCATAAATGAGTAAATACACCATTAGAACCATAATTTTGATACCATTGATTATAAAAGTTACCTATACTCATATTTTAGAATCCCTAGGATGGCAGTTGAACATCTAGCGACCCAAAATTAATGATTCTAAAGTCAAAGACCTCAAAGAACTAAATGTGGTGTAAGGAGGATCATATCATGGGGGCAATAGAGCAACATTGTCAGAGATTTCTATGCTATTTTTGGAGAGAAATCTCATCCATTTTATCTATAAATAGTAGTTATCTAGGCATTGTAAAGCATTGACGAGTTACTTATTCGAGTCTCGAGCTTTGTATATAACTTTTCTTTCATTTTCTTTTGTATAACGGTCTAGACACAAAACCAAAGTGGTTTTACGAGTAATTTTTGAGCCCACACTTCGGCATGATCTACTACTTGGGATTTTTTGTATTGTTTCTTGTGTGTATGTATGTTTATGTGCATATATAAGAAATCGTGACTCTCATTTTTATATTATTTCTTGTATATGTAATTTTTATTTAAATGTGGTGTTGAGAAGAGCACTTTGAGTTGTCAACATATTAGACTCCATGTTCATTTATACCACTATTATGTAGAGAACCTTATTACAATCTTGGCACATTGCCTACGATTAACTAAGGTTAGCTTAAGATCTTTTTTCCTTTTTGCTATCTTTGTTTTCTATGTTTTTCTTTCCCTTTTCCACTATGCACACGATAGCAAGGTTATGTTGGGAAAGAGAGCACTGAAGATCACATCTAAAAAGGAACTAGCCTTCTATGAAACCCCATAGGAAGTGTAATTGAGCCTCTTATCATGCTTTTGGAGCTGCCCTCCTATGTAACTCCATGAAAGACACGATAGTATGGTCATTTGGTCCCTCACATCTGGTGACCACGATAATTGGATAGGACAACAAGCATGTATATGAGAAAGATCGCCATAATGCTTCATTGCAACTTCATAATGGATAAGAAGCTTGAAATTTCATTCAAGAGAAATGGGTTATAGATCCTTGATAGTCAAAGCATTCACATAAAGAACCATACCAACTGTATGAAAAGGAGAAATAATATTGAAAGTAATAAATTTGATGTACTCTTTATTACCCTTTGTCTTGCTTCATGTCGTAGTTAAGTCAAATTTTAGCCATTTGAAGGGAGATGCATAGTCTTCGACACTACTAAAAAAATAAAATTTTCAGCTTGGGAAGTCCTATATCTATTCTGCTAACTTCACTAGCACTTACTTTTCCATACAGATCCTTTAGTTTTATCCATACTTGAATAGGATCATTTTTCTCTCTAATGTGGGAAAATACATATAACTCAACTAACATGAAAAAGAGACCAAGGACTTCCTCCTTGGGGAGCCACATCTTTTCGAAAAGGAATAATTTATAACTTTCACCGATGACCTGGTATGCATGGTTGTACACCATTCATACCAAATATGAGGATACTTGTGGAGAATCAGTTTGAGAGGAAGATAAAGTGCTTAAGGATAGATGGAGGAGGTGAGTATGTGAGTAACGCCTTTGCTAATTTTTGGGTTCTTCATGGTATTATTTTTTAGGGGACTATGAAAACATTTAAGACTTGGCATGGACACTATGAATTCATGACAATTTCATTTGGGTTAACTAACTAACTAGCGATTTTCATGATTTTTATGAATAACTAGCTAACTAGTTCCGTTTTTATAGTTCATGATTGTGTATAACACTTCCTATCACTCCACGAAGATGACATCATATGAAGTAGTTTATGGACACCGTCATACATTCTAGGTGGCTTTAAGGTTCAAGCAATGGATTCCACGTTCGTGGAGCCTGCACAAGTACTCCAACATCCCAAAGATAATTTGGCCATGGCACAAAACCGTATGCGATAACAAGCAAATCAACACCGTTATGAGCATAGTTTTAAAATCAAGGACATGGTTTTCCTATTCTTGCAACCCTATAATGAATCACCATTGAAAGTTTGTGGTAGTCAAAATATTGCACCAAAATTCTATGGACCGTATAAACTGCTCTAGCAAATTGGTCGCATGGCCTGCATGATAGAATTGTTGCCTTCTTCCACTATACATCTAGTTTTCTATGTCTCATCTTTAAAGAAGACCTTTGGCACCCGTATACAAGTTCAATCAACACTACCTCGGTTGGATGAGGAAGGCTCAATCATCTAAGAACCTGCAATTATTATGGACCAATATACACGCACACTTTGCACCTGCACTCTCATTGATGTTCTAGTATAGTGATATGGATTGCAGTAAGAAGATGCCACCTGGGAGCCGCTTCATTAGCTACAACAATAGTTTCCTCACCTCAAGCTTTAAGGACAAAGCTTCTTGAAGAGGAAGGACATGTTAGAACCCTAACCAAACACAACTATTGTTATGTACTTGTCTAGTGTTGGTGTATGTTTACACCTTGACCACCTACTGTGTATGGGTCCATTATGATGTAACCTTTATTATAAGTAGGAATTAGTAGCTTGACTCCCCTCTTTCACGCGGTTCGATCCTTAAGCATTAGGGTTGGGGTATATAAGAGTGTATGTAAGGACATGGGTTTGGAGTAGAATATATCTCATATTTTTCTAAAATTGTATCGGAGCTCTACTTCCAAGGAGGTTGCCCCCTTGAACATGCCTTCGATATTTGTTTCGCTTGATATATATAAGTCCAGTTGTATTTTCAGCCGAGTTATTTTATTAAGCACATTGTGATATTGTAACTCTTTTTGTGATTGAAATTCAAGTTGTTAGATGAGTTAGTTTACGGCTTTAAATGAGGTTCTTTGTTTGTATTGGAATTAAAATCCAAATTGTTCGACGAGCTATATATGGCTTTAGATTAGGTTCTAGGCTTGTCTAAGAGAAAAAAAATGATTTTCCTAACACAACCCTTACCAAAGCAAACAAATAATAAAAAAATAATCAATTCTATATACTTTTAAATTGAGACAAGTATTGACATTAACACGATTATCGAGCTCTCAAGTGACATTAAATGAAATGATAAAATTCCTTGATTTTAAAGAAGGAGACACAGATTACCACTATGTGGTCGTGATGTAATATAGGTGGGGTCTCTTTCAATCCTATGTAATCAATTAAAAGAAACATGTTCGTTGCGTTGAGTACAAGTGGTTGAGGCAATACGTCTTCCTTGAAAATGAGTCATCCCATCCGTGTTGGACCTCAAGTCTCAATAAAAATTAAGGCCTTATGTGTGACCTCCAAATAAATTGTCCTAATCTCATTAGGAACAAAATCTAAGACAATTGATTATATGTTTATTGTTAACATTTTTATTTAAAAAAAAAAACAAACAAAACGAACACTTATTCTCCTATTATACAACCAAAACACGAATAATTAAAGCTTTGGATTAAAAGATTTTTAAAAATTGAATTTAATTGGAGGTAGTTAATTAATGTTGACAGAAATAATATAAGCTTTTGATTAAAATATTTTAAAATTTGAATTTAATTGGAGGTAGGTAATTAATGTTGCTGGCTCTTAAATTTAAAATTTGTGCATCTTGCATCTAACGATATCGATACGAGGAGTTTATTCACACGGATTGATACGACAAGGGCAAAGGACGAAATAATTACCAAAAAGAAAAAAATTGGGCAAAGGACGAAAATAATTACCAAAAAAAAAATTGGGCAAAGGACGAAAATAATTACCAAAAAAAAATTGGGCAAAGGACGAAAAAAATTTGGACCATTTCTCGATTTGTGCGTGTCATCCTTGCGCAGGGGCCATGCTAATCTTCTCTGTATCGTTCCAATTTTATCGGATGTCTCCTAAGAGACATCTCTTCTTCTGCGACGCCCGATATATAAATGCATAACGTGCGAAACAAGCAGGCCATGTGGGATAAAAAGTACATCACATTACATGACTCACCGTCATCCGTCCATCACCGACGTACACGCGCCACGCCGCCAGCATATGCTTTGTAATTGTGGCCAATTAGCGCTTTCTACAAATTTAAAATTATTATTAAATGACAAATAACAAACCCTGGTTTTATAAATGCCTCCACGCAGGATCAATCAAACTACGGACCTTCACTTTACAAGACTGACGCTCTACCACTCAGCTATAAAGCCGGCAGCTTCTCGCAATTCCCACTTCTTTCTTGTTTTCTTCTCCTCTCGCAATTCCCATTTCGTTTTGAGTTTCTATTCAATTCAATCACGTTCAAATTTGTGTTATGCGGACTTTAAATGGTAATGTTTTATCATATGTTATGAACTTTGTTAACTATTATTTTATATTAATTATTATATTTTATTTTTTATTAATATTTGAATTTCCGTCTTATTTTTAATTAGATTTAATTATATTTTGAAAATTTTAATTTATTAAAATTTTCAAGTCAAAATATAATCTAATGATTTAATGACTTGATCTTTTAATTAATCATTTCTAACCATTATGATCATAATGTTTGAAGTTGAAGGAAAAATATTTCACGCTTTTTTATGCTTAGCCATTATGATCACCTAGTTATAATTATCATAACTAATTCCATTACCTAAAATAAAGGTTACTATGGATTCTTTTAAGATTTCTTAGGGGCCATAACTTTTGCAGGTGGAAGTAGCTCGAGCCCATTTTTCTCTTCAAATTGCATGGTTTTTCAAGCTCTTTAAGTTGGTGGTATTGTTTCTAGTCACAACTGCATACAACTGACTGTATTTTGGTAGGAATTTTATGGATTGGCATGTGCCCTTGTACAATGGACCAAAATATGCCACCTAGAAAATCAAGATTGAAGCTTAGCTCTCAAGTAAGGGATTGCTAGAATATGCGAATGTGGTCCCTTGAGATATTTATTTTGATGAGAGAAAGTAGTTGGTCAAGGATAAGAAGGATGAGGTTTCTGGTGTGATTGTTCTTCATATTGATAGGATTTATGACACCCATGTTAGCAACACTTCACATCCCAAGGAGCTATTGGGTAAGTTTTAAAACTTGTGTGTGATCGCATTGACTCCATACAAATCAAAATCAATAGATTAGAGGTAGAGCTCCCTACCATGAACATACAAAACTTTAATACGATGGATGAGTGCATCAGTTGGTTAAAGAAGTTATAAGAGGATACCCATGACATTCATAGAGAATTCGATAGTGGGAATAAGGGCATCGATGACAATAGAAATAAGGACATTGACCTTCTCAACATTATGCTCAACAATTTTTTTGATAAATATGAGACGGTTTCCATTGTGTTTGAGATGCTTTGATTTTAGTTTTTGATAGTTTATCCTCCTCTTGATGATATGTTAAAGTACCTTCTTTACCATCATAATCATAATCATAAGACATGTAAGAGAAATTTAAAGTAAGCATTAATAAATGAGAGAGAGAGAGAGAGAGAGAGGAATAAGGGCTAGGAGCTTGTAAGCACCCCATAATATTTCACATATCACACATAGATGCAATGGATAATTCATTAGGGGGTATTTATCATTATATCAAAATCCCAAGTAGACGTTACATAATGGGTAAATTACATTATAATAAATATATTAAACCCTTTAATCAAGGTTATCCATAAAGGTTGATTAACCAATTTCACTAAGGGTGAATCCATGAAGGGTACCCTTAGGATCACATGAACATACCTATATCTCAAAGGCTTACATGAGTGATGCCCATAGGCTTATATGGTGAACTCATGTGGGCTTACATACGCACTTTCCTATAGGCTACATTAGTAGTGCTCATAAGTATTTTTTGCACTTGGGCCTTGGTCTAACAAGATTAGATCGCACATGCTTGAACATGTCTCATAATTTTATTTGAGGGGCCAACAAGAGGAGATATTAAAGGTAACATCAGCCCATACTAGATGCTCTAGTGGACCTCTGCTTTGCCATCTTTATCCCTTTGTTCATCATTAGAAAGCTTTTGTTCATATCTCAAGAATTTTGCCTCAATCTTCTTTAATATTGATATGCCATTTTTGATGGAATGTCATTCCCTTTTACAATATCCGTAAGAGTTTTACTTATTTGGAACCCTAGACTTTTCCACTAGTTTGAAGTCCTTTAGATGAGCCTTGTAGTGAAATTTCACTACAATACGACTAAGAAGGGGTGGCTTTAGCTAGTGTTAATTTTGAAGCTAGGTGTAAATGGAATATTCTTGGAGCTCTACTCCTTGCTAGGAGAACCTATCAAGAAACCGCCAAGGAGCCATCACCAAAGGCTGACAATGGATGTATAACCCCTAAGGCTGTGATGCCATGCAAATAATATAATCCAAACAATTAGTAGCCTACAATAATGCTTCACAACATTTTTGGTGATAACTAAATCAACCCATGTCATTGGTAGTAGCTCATGAGATATTTTAGTGATAACTAAAATGAGTCTACCATTGGAAAAGGTTCCACCGATACAATGACTACGAATGAGCTTGTAAATCAAGTAAGCTTTCATATGTTTGGGTTTGTGGCTCTCGACCACCCATCCATCATCTCTCCACCACACACGTAAGACACAATAATTAGAAGATCCGGTTGGGAAGAATTTAATAGCTATGAAATATAGATAGACTCGTAGGATCTCATAATAGGTAATTTCTTTTAAAGCATGTAATCACGACACTAGAAGGTCTTATCAATCTCAAACCGTAGATATATTTGAATACTTGGTCGGGGGTTCAGCTGGTTAATCTTCTTTGCATTAGTGACTCCTTCAAAGGAGCTCAATACTTAGCAGATAGGAGAGATGCGATAGATATATTGGAGCACTTCAATTCAGAAGCTCTATGGACCATCAGGACATCATAACTAATGGTTTATGCTGCTCTGAGAGTGGTCCAATAGAACGAGGCCTTGGGATACCTTTGATGGAAGGTAATAGAAGAAAATTATGAAAATTTGATCCTTTGACAAGCCTCTAGCGCTATCTTTTCACTTAGAAGATTTTGCTTCAAAAGTACTTGGGGAGTAGATTAAAGCCAAGGTAAGAAAGACAAAAGGTAGATAAAAAAATGTTGAGTAGATAGAAATAAATTCTTTGATTAGATGTAAAGAAATGTTTCAACTAAACAACTGGAGTTGCTTCACAAAACCTCTAACTGATAAAGATTGAAGAATTTGAATTATAAATTATATTTTATTGATAAAACAGGTACATTTATAGGCATTAGATGCCCTTACAATACCATGGTATTCGGAATACAAGTGGTGTACAAAGATAAACATACATTTAATGTCGTACATAGTTAATGGTATTTATTGATCATTATCATCCCTCCCAATTGAAGAAGCATTGGTCCCTATTGCATACAAATGTGGAAGAGAAATTTGGAATGCTAAGGAGTGTCAGGTACTACCAAGAATGCACTCTTGATAGAAAAGAGAAGAATACCAAATGAGAAACTGGAGCAGATCTTCAAAAAACCAAAAATTAACTCTGGCACCGAGTCAATCTCAAAAAATTCTCTTCAATGATTGTAAACATTGCTATACTGGCGGATAGTTGGATGGTCCTACAAATCGACATGAGAAAAATGCAACAAGTGATGTGGCAAAAGGAAGATTCCTCAGAATGTGCACCAAAAGATGCCAAGTGGAAATTGCAGCCTCTCGTAATTCCCACTTCTTTCTTCTTTTCTTCTCATCGCTACTAAACCTCTCGTAATTATCATTTCGTTTCTATTCAATTCAATCACGTTCAAATTTTAGTCATTTAAATAGTAATGTTTTATCATAATCTATGTATGTGATGAACTTTGTTAACTATTATTTTATTATTTTTTATTAATGCTTCTTATAGGGGTTGAACTCGTGTCTCATCACCGATAATTATCTTTGTTAATTATAGTCAACTGTATTTTTAGAATTTATTTTATCAAAATGCTAAAGGTAAAATATATAGCTCAATGTGAATGTTGGATATCGTGCCATTAGAAAATTAGTAATAACATATCAATAAAATTTTTAGACATAGGGGGTTTGCCTCCTAAGGGACCTTGCAAATGGTCTGGTGCTTAAACAATCAACAAATTTGAAGGCTAAAGGAGCGTGGAAGGCTAGAGGCTGAAGGAGCGTGGAAGGTTGGAGGCTGAAGGAGCGTGGAAGGCTAGAGGTTGAAGGAGCATGAAAGGTTGAATGATGAGTTGATCATTGGAGTGTCAAGGCGAAAGAAGCATTGAAGGCTGGGTTGGTTGAAGGAGCGTGGAAGGTTGGGTTGGCTGAAGGAGATATAGGAAAAGTTTAAGATGTTGGGTGGAAGGCCAAGATGGCTGATGGAATGTGAAAGGCTGATAAGGCTAACAGATCATGGAAGGTTGAGATGGCTAAAGGAGATGCAATGGAAGGTTGGGATGTTGAGTGGAAGGTTGGGAAGGCTAAAGGAGCATGGAAGGTTGCTTACAATGAGAAAAATAAAATTACAAAGTGTGAAGGATTAGGATTTTTTCCTAAAAAGCATCTCATCTTTTAGGAGCTATATCTACGCAAAGAGTTATCTGATTCAACTAATTCTTAGACCAACTTGTGGAGAATTTTAATAGCTTTAAAACGAGTGGTTATATGCAAAAATTCGAGCAATATTTAAAAGCTCTAACTGATAAGGATTTGGAAATCCAAATTTTGAATTATATTTCATTTATAAAACATGTAAATTTATAGGTATGAGATGCCCTTACAATACCATGGTATTCAAAATACCAGTGGCATACAAAGATAAACAAACATTTAATGTCGTACAATAGTTAATGGTATTTATTGATCCCTATCATTCCTCCCAACTGAATAAGCATTGGTCCCTAATGCATAGAACTGTAGAAGAGAAATATGGAATGCCAAGGAGTGTCGGACACTACCGAAAATGCACTCTTGATACAAAAGAGTAGAATACCAAATGAGGAACTCGAGCAGCTCTTCAAAAAACCAAAAATTGATGTTGGCACTGAGTCGAGCTCAAAAAATGCTCTCCAACGATTGTAAACACAACTATACCTGCGGACAACTGGATGGTCCTGCGAATCGGCATGAGAAAACTACAGTAGGTGATGTGGCGAAAGGAAGATTCCTCAGAATGTGCATCAAAATATTCTAGGTGGAAATTAAATTAAATTCAAGTAAATGTTTTAAGTTTAGTAAATGTTGGGATTTTATTAATTTTTTTTAATTTAATTTTTATTTAAATGAAAGGATGTGCGCAATTTAATGAAAAGGAGGGGCGTGATTTAATGACGAACACATGTTGGAAATGAATGTGGGCGCACCCAAAATTAAAAGGTAGGAGCAACTACTGCAATGGATACCAAACTGATAAGGATTTAGAAATCTGAATTATGAAATATATTTCATTTATAAAACATGTACATTTATAGGTATCATATGCCCTTACAATACAATGGTATTATGAATACCAGTGGCGTACAAAGATAAACATACATTTAATGTCGTACAATATTTAATGCCCTACAATAGTTAATGGTATTTATTGATCCCTATCACTAACCAAAAGAAGAAAGCAAAATTCTTGACAGCTTGTGAAGCGTCAAAAGTTTTGAATGTCAAAAGATGATAAGAAGTTCCAAAGAGTGCAAGAAAAACAAAACTTCCAAAGTTCAAAAGTTGGAAAAGTTTTGATAAAAGAAAGAGAAGAAAAGTTCCAACTGCCAGTTTACAAATTGTGATTCTAATGTTAAAGATGAATAAAGTTTCAGTAGTTGGACCACCCAAGAGGATTTTGACAAAATATTTGTGTGCATCATCAGAAAGAGTTCCAACAAGGAAGTTGAGGAGAAGACAAAAGCACTCTGAGAAGAAGGGCATAGCACATAGATATCTGCCAAATAAAGAGTAATCATATATGGCGGATTGGCAATACAAAGGAAGACCAGATTACAATATTTCCTGGTTGATGCACAAGCTTCCAAAAAGGTAGTTGAGTTAGATGAGCAATTATTGAAAATAGTTAATGATCAACCACTAGCACCACTTGGGATTGACAATCCAGGGTAAATGGTTGACCTATTAAAATCATAAATGAGTAAATACACCATTAGAACCATAATTTTGATACCATTGATTATAAAAGTTACCTATACTCATATTTTAGAATCCCTAGGATGGCAGTTGAACATCTAGCGACCCAAAATTAATGATTCTAAAGTCAAAGACCTCAAAGAACTAAATGTGGTGTAAGGAGGATCATATCATGGGGGCAATAGAGCAACATTGTCAGAGATTTCTATGCTATTTTTGGAGAGAAATCTCATCCATTTTATCTATAAATAGTAGTTATCTTGGCATTGTAAAGCATTGACGAGTTACTTATTCAGGTCTCGAGCTTTGTATATAACTTTTCTTTCATTTTCTTTTGTATAACAGTCTAGACACAAAACCAAAGTGGTTTTACGAGTAATTTTTTGAGCCCACACTTCTGGCATGATCTACTACTGGGCTTTTTTGTATTGTTTCTTGTGTGTA
This sequence comes from Wollemia nobilis, assembly GCA_028583015.1. Lineage (NCBI taxonomy): Eukaryota > Viridiplantae > Streptophyta > Pinopsida > Araucariales > Araucariaceae > Wollemia > Wollemia nobilis. Next base: position 3,341,810 of record JAQPPZ010002370.1, read on the forward strand.
TGTATGTTTATGTGCATATATAAGAAATCGTGACTCTCATTTTTATATTATTTCTTGTATATGTAATTTTTATTTAAATGTGGTGTTGAGAAGAGCACTTTGAGTTGTCAACATATTAGACTCCATGTTCATTTATACCACTATTATGTAGAGAACCTTATTACAATCTTGGCACATTGCCTACGATTAACTAAGGTTAGCTTAAGATCTTTTTTCCTTTTTGCTATCTTTGTTTTCTATGTTTTTCTTTCCCTTTTCCACTATGCACACGATAGCAAGGTTATGTTGGGAAAGAGAGCACTGAAGATCACATCTAAAAAGGAACTAGCCTTCTATGAAACCCCATAGGAAGTGTAATTGAGCCTCTTATCATGCTTTTGGAGCTGCCCTCCTATGTAACTCCATGAAAGACACGATAGTATGGTCATTTGGTCCCTCACATCTGGTGACCACGATAATTGGATAGGACAACAAGCATGTATATGAGAAAGATCGCCATAATGCTTCATTGCAACTTCATAATGGATAAGAAGCTTGAAATTTCATTCAAGAGAAATGGGTTATAGATCCTTGATAGTCAAAGCATTCACATAAAGAACCATACCAACTGTATGAAAAGGAGAAATAATATTGAAAGTAATAAATTTGATGTACTCTTTATTACCCTTTGTCTTGCTTCATGTCGTAGTTAAGTCAAATTTTAGCCATTTGAAGGGAGATGCATAGTCTTCGACACTACTAAAAAAATAAAATTTTCAGCTTGGGAAGTCCTATATCTATTCTGCTAACTTCACTAGCACTTACTTTTCCATACAGATCCTTTAGTTTTATCCATACTTGAATAGGATCATTTTTCTCTCTAATGTGGGAAAATACATATAACTCAACTAACATGAAAAAGAGACCAAGGACTTCCTCCTTGGGGAGCCACATCTTTTCGAAAAGGAATAATTTATAACTTTCACCGATGACCTGGTATGCATGGTTGTACACCATTCATACCAAATATGAGGATACTTGTGGAGAATCAGTTTGAGAGGAAGATAAAGTGCTTAAGGATAGATGGAGGAGGTGAGTATGTGAGTAACGCCTTTGCTAATTTTTGGGTTCTTCATGGTATTATTTTTTAGGGGACTATGAAAACATTTAAGACTTGGCATGGACACTATGAATTCATGACAATTTCATTTGGGTTAACTAACTAACTAGCGATTTTCATGATTTTTATGAATAACTAGCTAACTAGTTCCGTTTTTATAGTTCATGATTGTGTATAACACTTCCTATCACTCCACGAAGATGACATCATATGAAGTAGTTTATGGACACCGTCATACATTCTAGGTGGCTTTAAGGTTCAAGCAATGGATTCCACGTTCGTGGAGCCTGCACAAGTACTCCAACATCCCAAAGATAATTTGGCCATGGCACAAAACCGTATGCGATAACAAGCAAATCAACACCGTTATGAGCATAGTTTTAAAATCAAGGACATGGTTTTCCTATTCTTGCAACCCTATAATGAATCACCATTGAAAGTTTGTGGTAGTCAAAATATTGCACCAAAATTCTATGGACCGTATAAACTGCTCTAGCAAATTGGTCGCATGGCCTGCATGATAGAATTGTTGCCTTCTTCCACTATACATCTAGTTTTCTATGTCTCATCTTTAAAGAAGACCTTTGGCACCCGTATACAAGTTCAATCAACACTACCTCGGTTGGATGAGGAAGGCTCAATCATCTAAGAACCTGCAATTATTATGGACCAATATACACGCACACTTTGCACCTGCACTCTCATTGATGTTCTAGTATAGTGATATGGATTGCAGTAAGAAGATGCCACCTGGGAGCCGCTTCATTAGCTACAACAATAGTTTCCTCACCTCAAGCTTTAAGGACAAAGCTTCTTGAAGAGGAAGGACATGTTAGAACCCTAACCAAACACAACTATTGTTATGTACTTGTCTAGTGTTGGTGTATGTTTACACCTTGACCACCTACTGTGTATGGGTCCATTATGATGTAACCTTTATTATAAGTAGGAATTAGTAGCTTGACTCCCCTCTTTCACGCGGTTCGATCCTTAAGCATTAGGGTTGGGGTATATAAGAGTGTATGTAAGGACATGGGTTTGGAGTAGAATATATCTCATATTTTTCTAAAATTGTATCGGAGCTCTACTTCCAAGGAGGTTGCCCCCTTGAACATGCCTTCGATATTTGTTTCGCTTGATATATATAAGTCTGTTGTATTTTCAGCCAGTTATTTTCTTAAGCACATTGTGATATTGTATTTCTTGTTGGGATTGAAATTTAAGTTGTTAGATGAGTTAGTTTCTGGCTTTAAATGAGGTTCTTTGTTTGTATTGGAATTAAAATCCAAATTGTTCGACGAGCTATATATGGCTTTAGATTAGGTTCTAGGCTTGTCTAAGAGAAAAAAAATGATTTTCCTAACACAACCCTTACCAAAGCAAACAAATAATAAAAAAATAATCAATTCTATATACTTTTAAATTGAGACAAGTATTGACATTAACACGATTATCGAGCTCTCAAGTGACATTAAATGAAATGATAAAATTCCTTGATTTTAAAGAAGGAGACACAGATTACCACTATGTGGTCGTGATGTAATATAGGTGGGGTCTCTTTCAATCCTATGTAATCAATTAAAAGAAACATGTTCGTTGCGTTGAGTACAAGTGGTTGAGGCAATACGTCTTCCTTGAAAATGAGTCATCCCATCCGTGTTGGACCTCAAGTCTCAATAAAAATTAAGGCCTTATGTGTGACCTCCAAATAAATTGTCCTAATCTCATTAGGAACAAAATCTAAGACAATTGATTATATGTTTATTGTTAACATTTTTATTTAAAAAAAAAAACAAACAAAACGAACACTTATTCTCCTATTATACAACCAAAACACGAATAATTAAAGCTTTGGATTAAAAGATTTTTAAAAATTGAATTTAATTGGAGGTAGTTAATTAATGTTGACAGAAATAATATAAGCTTTTGATTAAAATATTTTAAAATTTGAATTTAATTGGAGGTAGGTAATTAATGTTGCTGGCTCTTAAATTTAAAATTTGTGCATCTTGCATCTAACGATATCGATACGAGGAGTTTATTCACACGGATTGATACGACAAGGGCAAAGGACGAAATAATTACCAAAAAGAAAAAAATTGGGCAAAGGACGAAAATAATTACCAAAAAAAAAATTGGGCAAAGGACGAAAATAATTACCAAAAAAAAATTGGGCAAAGGACGAAAAAAATTTGGACCATTTCTCGATTTGTGCGTGTCATCCTTGCGCAGGGGCCATGCTAATCTTCTCTGTATCGTTCCAATTTTATCGGATGTCTCCTAAGAGACATCTCTTCTTCTGCGACGCCCGATATATAAATGCATAACGTGCGAAACAAGCAGGCCATGTGGGATAAAAAGTACATCACATTACATGACTCACCGTCATCCGTCCATCACCGACGTACACGCGCCACGCCGCCAGCATATGCTTTGTAATTGTGGCCAATTAGCGCTTTCTACAAATTTAAAATTATTATTAAATGACAAATAACAAACCCTGGTTTTATAAATGCCTCCACGCAGGATCAATCAAACTACGGACCTTCACTTTACAAGACTGACGCTCTACCACTCAGCTATAAAGCCGGCAGCTTCTCGCAATTCCCACTTCTTTCTTGTTTTCTTCTCCTCTCGCAATTCCCATTTCGTTTTGAGTTTCTATTCAATTCAATCACGTTCAAATTTGTGTTATGCGGACTTTAAATGGTAATGTTTTATCATATGTTATGAACTTTGTTAACTATTATTTTATATTAATTATTATATTTTATTTTTTATTAATATTTGAATTTCCGTCTTATTTTTAATTAGATTTAATTATATTTTGAAAATTTTAATTTATTAAAATTTTCAAGTCAAAATATAATCTAATGATTTAATGACTTGATCTTTTAATTAATCATTTCTAACCATTATGATCATAATGTTTGAAGTTGAAGGAAAAATATTTCACGCTTTTTTATGCTTAGCCATTATGATCACCTAGTTATAATTATCATAACTAATTCCATTACCTAAAATAAAGGTTACTATGGATTCTTTTAAGATTTCTTAGGGGCCATAACTTTTGCAGGTGGAAGTAGCTCGAGCCCATTTTTCTCTTCAAATTGCATGGTTTTTCAAGCTCTTTAAGTTGGTGGTATTGTTTCTAGTCACAACTGCATACAACTGATTGTATTTTGGTAGGAATTTTATGGATTGGCATGTGCCCTTGTACAATGGACCAAAATATGCCACCTAGAAAATCAAGATTGAAGCTTAGCTCTCAAGTAAGGGATTGCTAGAATATGCGAATGTGGTCCCTTGAGATATTTATTTTGATGAGAGAAAGTAGTTGGTCAAGGATAAGAAGGATGAGGTTTCTGGTGTGATTGTTCTTCATATTGATAGGATTTATGACACCCATGTTAGCAACACTTCACATCCCAAGGAGCTATTGGGTAAGTTTTAAAACTTGTGTGTGATCGCATTGACTCCATACAAATCAAAATCAATAGATTAGAGGTAGAGCTCCCTACCATGAACATACAAAACTTTAATACGATGGATGAGTGCATCAGTTGGTTAAAGAAGTTATAAGAGGATACCCATGACATTCATAGAGAATTCGATAGTGGGAATAAGGGCATCGATGACAATAGAAATAAGGACATTGACCTTCTCAACATTATGCTCAACAATTTTTTTGATAAATATGAGACGGTTTCCATTGTGTTTGAGATGCTTTGATTTTAGTTTTTGATAGTTTATCCTCCTCTTGATGATATGTTAAAGTACCTTCTTTACCATCATAATCATAATCATAAGACATGTAAGAGAAATTTAAAGTAAGCATTAATAAATAGAGAGAGAGAGAGAGAGAGAGGAATAAGGGCTAGGAGCTTGTAAGCACCCCATAATATTTCACATATCACACATAGATGCAATGGATAATTCATTAGGGGGTATTTATCATTATATCAAAATCCCAAGTAGACGTTACATAATGGGTAAATTACATTATAATAAATATATTAAACCCTTTAATCAAGGTTATCCATAAAGGTTGATTAACCAATTTCACTAAGGGTGAATCCATGAAGGGTACCCTTAGGATCACATGAACATACCTATATCTCAAAGGCTTACATGAGTGATGCCCATAGGCTTATATGGTGAACTCATGTGGGCTTACATACGCACTTTCCTATAGGCTACATTAGTAGTGCTCATAAGTATTTTTTGCACTTGGGCCTTGGTCTAACAAGATTAGATCGCACATGCTTGAACATGTCTCATAATTTTATTTGAGGGGCCAACAAGAGGAGATATTAAAGGTAACATCAGCCCATACTAGATGCTCTAGTGGACCTCTGCTTTGCCATCTTTATCCCTTTGTTCATCATTAGAAAGCTTTTGTTCATATCTCAAGAATTTTGCCTCAATCTTCTTTAATATTGATATGCCATTTTTGATGGAATGTCATTCCCTTTTACAATATCCGTAAGAGTTTTACTTATTTGGAACCCTAGACTTTTCCACTAGTTTGAAGTCCTTTAGATGAGCCTTGTAGTGAAATTTCACTACAATACGACTAAGAAGGGGTGGCTTTAGCTAGTGTTAATTTTGAAGCTAGGTGTAAATGGAATATTCTTGGAGCTCTACTCCTTGCTAGGAGAACCTATCAAGAAACCGCCAAGGAGCCATCACCAAAGGCTGACAATGGATGTATAACCCCTAAGGCTGTGATGCCATGCAAATAATATAATCCAAACAATTAGTAGCCTACAATAATGCTTCACAACATTTTTGGTGATAACTAAATCAACCCATGTCATTGGTAGTAGCTCATGAGATATTTTAGTGATAACTAAAATGAGTCTACCATTGGAAAAGGTTCCACCGATACAATGACTACGAATGAGCTTGTAAATCAAGTAAGCTTTCATATGTTTGGGTTTGTGGCTCTCGACCACCCATCCATCATCTCTCCACCACACACGTAAGACACAATAATTAGAAGATCCGGTTGGGAAGAATTTAATAGCTATGAAATATAGATAGACTCGTAGGATCTCATAATAGGTAATTTCTTTTAAAGCATGTAATCACGACACTAGAAGGTCTTATCAATCTCAAACCGTAGATATATTTGAATACTTGGTCGGGGGTTCAGCTGGTTAATCTTCTTTGCATTAGTGACTCCTTCAAAGGAGCTCAATACTTAGCAGATAGGAGAGATGCGATAGATATATTGGAGCACTTCAATTCAGAAGCTCTATGGACCATCAGGACATCATAACTAATGGTTTATGCTGCTCTGAGAGTGGTCCAATAGAACGAGGCCTTGGGATACCTTTGATGGAAGGTAATAGAAGAAAATTATGAAAATTTGATCCTTTGACAAGCCTCTAGCGCTATCTTTTCACTTAGAAGATTTTGCTTCAAAAGTACTTGGGGAGTAGATTAAAGCCAAGGTAAGAAAGACAAAAGGTAGATAAAAAAATGTTGAGTAGATAGAAATAAATTCTTTGATTAGATGTAAAGAAATGTTTCAACTAAACAACTGGAGTTGCTTCACAAAACCTCTAACTGATAAAGATTGAAGAATTTGAATTATAAATTATATTTTATTGATAAAACAGGTACATTTATAGGCATTAGATGCCCTTACAATACCATGGTATTCGGAATACAAGTGGTGTACAAAGATAAACATACATTTAATGTCGTACATAGTTAATGGTATTTATTGATCATTATCATCCCTCCCAATTGAAGAAGCATTGGTCCCTATTGCATACAAATGTGGAAGAGAAATTTGGAATGCTAAGGAGTGTCAGGTACTACCAAGAATGCACTCTTGATAGAAAAGAGAAGAATACCAAATGAGAAAGCTGGAGCGAGATCTTCAAAAAACCAAAAATTAACTCCGGCACCGAGTCAATCTCAAAAAATTCTCTCCAATGATTGTAAACATTGCTATGTCGGCGGATAGTTGGATGGTCCTACAAATCGACATGAGAAAAATGCAACAAGTGATGTGGCAAAAGGAAGATTCCTCAGAATGTGCACCAAAAGATGCCAAGTGGAAATTGCAGCCTCTCGTAATTCCCACTTCTTTCTTCTTTTCTTCTCATCGCTACTAAACCTCTCGTAATTATCATTTCGTTTCTATTCAATTCAATCACGTTCAAATTTTAGTCATTTAAATAGTAATGTTTTATCATAATCTATGTATGTGATGAACTTTGTTAACTATTATTTTATTATTTTTTATTAATGCTTCTTATAGGGGTTGAACTCGTGTCTCATCACCGATAATTATCTTTGTTAATTATAGTCAACTGTATTTTTAGAATTTATTTTATCAAAATGCTAAAGGTAAAATATATAGCTCAATGTGAATGTTGGATATCGTGCCATTAGAAAATTAGTAATAACATATCAATAAAATTTTTAGACATAGGGGGTTTGCCTCCTAAGGGACCTTGCAAATGGTCTGGTGCTTAAACAATCAACAAATTTGAAGGCTAAAGGAGCGTGGAAGGCTAGAGGCTGAAGGAGCGTGGAAGGTTGGAGGCTGAAGGAGCGTGGAAGGCTAGAGGTTGAAGGAGCATGAAAGGTTGAATGATGAGTTGATCATTGGAGTGTCAAGGCGAAAGAAGCATTGAAGGTCGGGTTGGTTGAAGGAGCGTGGAAGGTTGGGTTGGGTGAAGGAGATATAGGAAAAGTTTAAGATGTTGGGTGGAAGGCCAAGATGGGCTGATGGAATGTGGAAGGCTAATAAGGCTGAACGAGCATGGAAGGTTGGGATGGCTAAAGGAGATGCAATGGAAGGTTGGGATGTTGAGTGGAAGGTGGGAAGGCTAAAGGAGCATGGAAGGTTGCTTACAATGAGAAAAATAAAATTACAAAGTGTGAAGGATTAGGATTTTTTCCTAAAAAGCATCTCATCTTTTAGGAGCTATATCTACGCAAAGAGTTATCTGATTCAACTAATTCTTAGACCAACTTGTGGAGAATTTTAATAGCTTTAAAACGAGTGGTTATATGCAAAAATTCGAGCAATATTTAAAAGCTCTAACTGATAAGGATTTGGAAATCCAAATTTTGAATTATATTTCATTTATAAAACATGTAAATTTATAGGTATGAGATGCCCTTACAATACCATGGTATTCAAAATACCAGTGGCATACAAAGATAAACAAACATTTAATGTCGTACAATAGTTAATGGTATTTATTGATCCCTATCATTCCTCCCAACTGAATAAGCATTGGTCCCTAATGCATAGAACTGTAGAAGAGAAATATGGAATGCCAAGGAGTGTCGGACACTACCGAAAATGCACTCTTGATACAAAAGAGTAGAATACCAAATGAGGAACTCGAGCAGCTCTTCAAAAAACCAAAAATTGATGTTGGCACTGAGTCGAGCTCAAAAAATGCTCTCCAACGATTGTAAACACAACTATACCTGCGGACAACTGGATGGTCCTGCGAATCGGCATGAGAAAACTACAGTAGGTGATGTGGCGAAAGGAAGATTCCTCAGAATGTGCATCAAAATATTCTAGGTGGAAATTAAATTAAATTCAAGTAAATGTTTTAAGTTTAGTAAATGTTGGGATTTTATTAATTTTTTTTAATTTAATTTTTATTTAAATGAAAGGATGTGCGCAATTTAATGAAAAGGAGGGGCGTGATTTAATGACGAACACATGTTGGAAATGAATGTGGGCGCACCCAAAATTAAAAGGTAGGAGCAACTACCGCAATGGATACCAAAGCGATAAGGATTTAGAAATCGAATTATGAAATATATTTCATTTATAAAACATGTACATTTATAGGTATTATATGCCTTTACAATACCATGGTATTATAAATACCATTGGGGTACAATGATAAACATACATTTAATGTCGTACAATATTTAATGTCCTACAATAGTTAATGGTATTTATTGATCCCTATCACTAACCAAAAGAAGAAAGCAAAATTCTTGACAGCTTGTGAAGCGTCAAAAGTTTTGAATGTCAAAAGATGATAAGAAGTTCCAAAGAGTGCAAGAAAAACAAAACTTCCAAAGTTCAAAAGTTGGAAAAGTTTTGATAAAAGAAAGAGAAGAAAAGTTCCAAGCTGCCGGTTTACAAATTGTGATTCTAATGTTAAAGATGAATAAAGTTTTGATAGTTGGACCACCCAAGAGGAGTCTGAAAAAATATTTTTGTGCATCATCAGAAAGAGTTCCAACAAGGAAGTTGACGAGAAGGCAGAAGCACTATGAGAAGAAGGACATAGCACAAAGATATCCGCCAAATAAAGAGTAATCATATATGGCGGATTGGCAATACAAAGGAAGACCAGATTACAATATTTCCTGGTTGATGCACAAGCTTCCAAAAAGGTAGTTGAGTTAGATGAGCAATTATTGAAAATAGTTAATGATCAACCACTAGCACCACTTGGGATTGACAATCCAGGGTAAATGGTTGACCTATTAAAATCATAAATGAGTAAATACACCATTAGAACCATAATTTTGATACCATTGATTATAAAAGTTACCTATACTCATATTTTAGAATCCCTAGGATGGCAGTTGAACATCTAGCGACCCAAAATTAATGATTCTAAAGTCAAAGACCTCAAAGAACTAAATGTGGTGTAAGGAGGATCATATCATGGGGGCAATAGAGCAACATTGTCAGAGATTTCTATGCTATTTTTGGAGAGAAATCTCATCCATTTTATCTATAAATAGTAGTTATCTTGGCATTGTAAAGCATTGACGAGTTACTTATTCAGGTCTCGAGCTTTGTATATAACTTTTCTTTCATTTTCTTTTGTATAACAGTCTAGACACAAAACCAAAGTGGTTTTACGAGTAATTTTTTGAGCCCACACTTCTGGCATGATCTACTACTGGGCTTTTTTGTATTGTTTCTTGTGTGTATGTATGTTTATGTGCATATATAAGAAATCGTGACTCTCATTTTTATATTATTTCTTGTATATGTAATTTTTATTTAAATGTGGTGTTGAGAAGAGCACTTTGAGTTGTCAACATATTAGACTCCATGTTCATTTATACCACTATTATGTAGAGAACCTTATTACAATCTTGGCACATTGCCTACGATTAACTAAGGTTAGCTTAAGATCTTTTTTACTTTTTGCTATCTTTGTTTTCTATGTTTTTCTTTCCCTTTTCCACTATGCACACGATAGCAAGGTTATGTTGGGAAAGAGAGCACTGAAGATCACATCTAAAAAGGAACTAGCCTTCTATGAAACCCCATAGGAAGTGTAATTGAGCCTCTTATCATGCTTTTGGAGCTGCCCTCCTATGTAACTCCATGAAAGACACGATAGTATGGTCATTTGGTCCCTCACATCTGGTGACCACGATAATTGGATAGGACAACAAGCATGTATATGAGAAAGATCGCCATAATGCTTCATTGCAACTTCATAATGGATAAGAAGCTTGAAATTTCATTCAAGAGAAATGGGTTATAGATCCTTGATAGTCAAAGCATTCACATAAAGAACCATACCAACTGTATGAAAAGGAGAAATAATATTGAAAGTAATAAATTTGATGTACTCTTTATTACCCTTTGTCTTGCTTCATGTCGTAGTTAAGTCAAATTTTAGCCATTTGAAGGGAGATGCATAGTCTTCGACACTACTAAAAAAATAAAATTTTCAGCTTGGGAAGTCCTATATCTATTCTGCTAACTTCACTAGCACTTACTTTTCCATACAGATCCTTTAGTTTTATCCATACTTGAATAGGATCATTTTTCTCTCTAATGTGGGAAAATACATATAACTCAACTAACATGAAAAAGAGACCAAGGACTTCCTCCTTGGGGAGCCACATCTTTTCGAAAAGGAATAATTTATAACTTTCACCGATGACCTGGTATGCATGGTTGTACACCATTCATACCAAATATGAGGATACTTGTGGAGAATCAGTTTGAGAGGAAGATAAAGTGCTTAAGGATAGATGGAGGAGGTGAGTATGTGAGTAACGCCTTTGCTAATTTTTGGGTTCTTCATGGTATTATTTTTTAGGGGACTATGAAAACATTTAAGACTTGGCATGGACACTATGAATTCATGACAATTTCATTTGGGTTAACTAACTAACTAGCGATTTTCATGATTTTTATGAATAACTAGCTAACTAGTTCCGTTTTTATAGTTCATGATTGTGTATAACACTTCCTATCACTCCACGAAGATGACATCATATGAAGTAGTTTATGGACACCGTCATACATTCTAGGTGGCTTTAAGGTTCAAGCAATGGATTCCACGTTCGTGGAGCCTGCACAAGTACTCCAACATCCCAAAGATAATTTGGCCATGGCACAAAACCGTATGCGATAACAAGCAAATCAACACCGTTATGAGCATAGTTTTAAAATCAAGGACATGGTTTTCCTATTCTTGCAACCCTATAATGAATCACCATTGAAAGTTTGTGGTAGTCAAAATATTGCACCAAAATTCTATGGACCGTATAAACTGCTCTAGCAAATTGGTCGCATGGCCTGCATGATAGAATTGTTGCCTTCTTCCACTATACATCTAGTTTTCTATGTCTCATCTTTAAAGAAGACCTTTGGCACCCGTATACAAGTTCAATCAACACTACCTCGGTTGGATGAGGAAGGCTCAATCATCTAAGAACCTGCAATTATTATGGACCAATATACACGCACACTTTGCACCTGCACTCTCATTGATGTTCTAGTATAGTGATATGGATTGCAGTAAGAAGATGCCACCTGGGAGCCGCTTCATTAGCTACAACAATAGTTTCCTCACCTCAAGCTTTAAGGACAAAGCTTCTTGAAGAGGAAGGACATGTTAGAACCCTAACCAAACACAACTATTGTTATGTACTTGTCTAGTGTTGGTGTATGTTTACACCTTGACCACCTACTGTGTATGGGTCCATTATGATGTAACCTTTATTATAAGTAGGAATTAGTAGCTTGACTCCCCTCTTTCACGCGGTTCGATCCTTAAGCATTAGGGTTGGGGTATATAAGAGTGTATGTAAGGACATGGGTTTGGAGTAGAATATATCTCATATTTTTCTAAAATTGTATCGGAGCTCTACTTCCAAGGAGGTTGCCCCCTTGAACATGCCTTCGATATTTGTTTCGCTTGATATATATAAGTCTCGTTGTATTTTCAGCCGAGTTATTTTATTAAGCACATTGTGATATTGTAACTCTTTTTGTGATTGAAATTCAAGTTGTTAGATGAGTTAGTTTCACGGCTTTAAATGAGGTTCTTTGTTTGTATTGGAATTAAAATCCAAATTGTTCGACGAGCTATATATGGCTTTAGATTAGGTTCTAGGCTTGTCTAAGAGAAAAAAAATGATTTTCCTAACACAACCCTTACCAAAGCAAACAAATAATAAAAAAATAATCAATTCTATATACTTTTAAATTGAGACAAGTATTGACATTAACACGATTATCGAGCTCTCAAGTGACATTAAATGAAATGATAAAATTCCTTGATTTTAAAGAAGGAGACACAGATTACCACTATGTGGTCGTGATGTAATATAGGTGGGGTCTCTTTCAATCCTATGTAATCAATTAAAAGAAACATGTTCGTTGCGTTGAGTACAAGTGGTTGAGGCAATACGTCTTCCTTGAAAATGAGTCATCCCATCCGTGTTGGACCTCAAGTCTCAATAAAAATTAAGGCCTTATGTGTGACCTCCAAATAAATTGTCCTAATCTCATTAGGAACAAAATCTAAGACAATTGATTATATGTTTATTGTTAACATTTTTATTTAAAAAAAAAAACAAACAAAACGAACACTTATTCTCCTATTATACAACCAAAACACGAATAATTAAAGCTTTGGATTAAAAGATTTTTAAAAATTGAATTTAATTGGAGGTAGTTAATTAATGTTGACAGAAATAATATAAGCTTTTGATTAAAATATTTTAAAATTTGAATTTAATTGGAGGTAGGTAATTAATGTTGCTGGCTCTTAAATTTAAAATTTGTGCATCTTGCATCTAACGATATCGATACGAGGAGTTTATTCACACGGATTGATACGACAAGGGCAAAGGACGAAATAATTACCAAAAAGAAAAAAATTGGGCAAAGGACGAAAATAATTACCAAAAAAAAAAATTGGGCAAAGGACGAAAATAATTACCAAAAAAAAATTGGGCAAAGGACGAAAATAATTACCAAAAAAATTTGGACCATTTCTCGATTTGTGCGTGTCATCCTTGCGCAGGGGCCATGCTAATCTTCTCTGTATCGTTCCAATTTTATCGGATGTCTCCTAAGAGACATCTCTTCTTCTGCGACGCCCGATATATAAATGCATAACGTGCGAAACAAGCAGGCCATGTGGGATAAAAAGTACATCACATTACATGACTCACCGTCATCCGTCCATCACCGACGTACACGCGCCACGCCGCCAGCATATGCTTTGTAATTGTGGCCAATTAGCGCTTTCTACAAATTTAAAATTATTATTAAATGACAAATAACAAACCCTGGTTTTATAAATGCCTCCACGCAGGATCAATCAAACTACGGACCTTCACTTTACAAGACTGACGCTCTACCACTCAGCTATAAAGCCGGCAGCTTCTCGCAATTCCCACTTCTTTCTTGTTTTCTTCTCCTCTCGCAATTCCCATTTCGTTTTGAGTTTCTATTCAATTCAATCACGTTCAAATTTGTGTTATGCGGACTTTAAATGGTAATGTTTTATCATATGTTATGAACTTTGTTAACTATTATTTTATATTAATTATTATATTTTATTTTTTATTAATATTTGAATTTCCGTCTTATTTTTAATTAGATTTAATTATATTTTGAAAATTTTAATTTATTAAAATTTTCAAGTCAAAATATAATCTAATGATTTAATGACTTGATCTTTTAATTAATCATTTCTAACCATTATGATCATAATGTTTGAAGTTGAAGGAAAAATATTTCACGCTTTTTTATGCTTAGCCATTATGATCACCTAGTTATAATTATCATAACTAATTCCATTACCTAAAATAAAGGTTACTATGGATTCTTTTAAGATTTCTTAGGGGCCATAACTTTTGCAGGTGGAAGTAGCTCGAGCCCATTTTTCTCTTCAAATTGCATGGTTTTTCAAGCTCTTTAAGTTGGTGGTATTGTTTCTAGTCACAACTGCATACAACTGACTGTATTTTGGTAGGAATTTTATGGATTGGCATGTGCCCTTGTACAATGGACCAAAATATGCCACCTAGAAAATCAAGATTGAAGCTTAGCTCTCAAGTAAGGGATTGCTAGAATATGCGAATGTGGTCCCTTGAGATATTTATTTTGATGAGAGAAAGTAGTTGGTCAAGGATAAGAAGGATGAGGTTTTTGGTGTGATTGTTCTTCATATTGATAGGATTTATGACACCCATGTTAGCAACACTTCACATCCCAAGGAGCTATTGGGTAAGTTTTAAAACTTGTGTGTGATCGCATTGACTCCATACAAATCAAAATCAATAGATTAGAGGTAGAGCTCCCTACCATGAACATACAAAACTTTAATACGATGGATGAGTGCATCAGTTGGTTAAAGAAGTTATAAGAGGATACCCATGACATTCATAGAGAATTCGATAGTGGGAATAAGGGCATCGATGACAATAGAAATAAGGACATTGACCTTCTCAACATTATGCTCAACAATTTTTTTGATAAATATGAGACGGTTTCCATTGTGTTTGAGATGCTTTGATTTTAGTTTTTGATAGTTTATCCTCCTCTTGATGATATGTTAAAGTACCTTCTTTACCATCATAATCATAATCATAAGACATGTAAGAGAAATTTAAAGTAAGCATTAATAAATGAGAGAGAGAGAGAGAGAGAGAGGAATAAGGGCTAGGAGCTTGTAAGCACCCCATAATATTTCACATATCACACATAGATGCAATGGATAATTCATTAGGGGGTATTTATCATTATATCAAAATCCCAAGTAGACGTTACATAATGGGTAAATTACATTATAATAAATATATTAAACCCTTTAATCAAGGTTATCCATAAAGGTTGATTAACCAATTTCACTAAGGGTGAATCCATGAAGGGTACCCTTAGGATCACATGAACATACCTATATCTCAAAGGCTTACATGAGTGATGCCCATAGGCTTATATGGTGAACTCATGTGGGCTTACATACGCACTTTCCTATAGGCTACATTAGTAGTGCTCATAAGTATTTTTTGCACTTGGGCCTTGGTCTAACAAGATTAGATCGCACATGCTTGAACATGTCTCATAATTTTATTTGAGGGGCCAACAAGAGGAGATATTAAAGGTAACATCAGCCCATACTAGATGCTCTAGTGGACCTCTGCTTTGCCATCTTTATCCCTTTGTTCATCATTAGAAAGCTTTTGTTCATATCTCAAGAATTTTGCCTCAATCTTCTTTAATATTGATATGCCATTTTTGATGGAATGTCATTCCCTTTTACAATATCCGTAAGAGTTTTACTTATTTGGAACCCTAGACTTTTCCACTAGTTTGAAGTCCTTTAGATGAGCCTTGTAGTGAAATTTCACTACAATACAGCTAAGAAAGGGTGGCTTTAACAAGTGCTAATTTTGAAGCTAGGTGTAAATGGAATATTCTTGGAGCTCTACTCCTTGCTAGGAGAACCTATCAAGAAACCGCCAAGGAGCCATCACCAAAGGCTGACAATGGATGTATAACCCCTAAGGCTGTGATGCCATGCAAATAATATAATCCAAACAATTAGTAGCCTACAATAATGCTTCACAACATTTTTGGTGATAACTAAATCAACCCATGTCATTGGTAGTAGCTCATGAGATATTTTAGTGATAACTAAAATGAGTCTACCATTGGAAAAGGTTCCACCGATACAATGACTACGAATGAGCTTGTAAATCAAGTAAGCTTTCATATGTTTGGGTTTGTGGCTCTCGACCACCCATCCATCATCTCTCCACCACACACGTAAGACACAATAATTAGAAGATCCGGTTGGGAAGAATTTAATAGCTATGAAATATAGATAGACTCGTAGGATCTCATAATAGGTAATTTCTTTTAAAGCATGTAATCACGACACTAGAAGGTCTTATCAATCTCAAACCGTAGATATATTTGAATACTTGGTCGGGGGTTCAGCTGGTTAATCTTCTTTGCATTAGTGACTCCTTCAAAGGAGCTCAATACTTAGCAGATAGGAGAGATGCGATAGATATATTGGAGCACTTCAATTCAGAAGCTCTATGGACCATCAGGACATCATAACTAATGGTTTATGCTGCTCTGAGAGTGGTCCAATAGAACGAGGCCTTGGGATACCTTTGATGGAAGGTAATAGAAGAAAATTATGAAAATTTGATCCTTTGACAAGCCTCTAGCGCTATCTTTTCACTTAGAAGATTTTGCTTCAAAAGTACTTGGGGAGTAGATTAAAGCCAAGGTAAGAAAGACAAAAGGTAGATAAAAAAATGTTGAGTAGATAGAAATAAATTCTTTGATTAGATGTAAAGAAATGTTTCAACTAAACAACTGGAGTTGCTTCACAAAACCTCTAACTGATAAAGATTGAAGAATTTGAATTATAAATTATATTTTATTGATAAAACAGGTACATTTATAGGCATTAGATGCCCTTACAATACCATGGTATTCGGAATACAAGTGGTGTACAAAGATAAACATACATTTAATGTCGTACATAGTTAATGGTATTTATTGATCATTATCATCCCTCCCAATTGAAGAAGCATTGGTCCCTATTGCATACAAATGTGGAAGAGAAATTTGGAATGCTAAGGAGTGTCAGGTACTACCAAGAATGCACTCTTGATAGAAAAGAGAAGAATACCAAATGAGAAAGCTGGAGCGAGATCTTCAAAAAACCAAAAATTAACTCCGGCACCGAGTCAATCTCAAAAAATTCTCTCCAATGATTGTAAACATTGCTATGTCGGCGGATAGTTGGATGGTCCTACAAATCGACATGAGAAAAATGCAACAAGTGATGTGGCAAAAGGAAGATTCCTCAGAATGTGCACCAAAAGATGCCAAGTGGAAATTGCAGCCTCTCGTAATTCCCACTTCTTTCTTCTTTTCTTCTCATCGCTACTAAACCTCTCGTAATTATCATTTCGTTTCTATTCAATTCAATCACGTTCAAATTTTAGTCATTTAAATAGTAATGTTTTATCATAATCTATGTATGTGATGAACTTTGTTAACTATTATTTTATTATTTTTTATTAATGCTTCTTATAGGGGTTGAACTCGTGTCTCATCACCGATAATTATCTTTGTTAATTATAGTCAACTGTATTTTTAGAATTTATTTTATCAAAATGCTAAAGGTAAAATATATAGCTCAATGTGAATGTTGGATATCGTGCCATTAGAAAATTAGTAATAACATATCAATAAAATTTTTAGACATAGGGGGTTTGCCTCCTAAGGGACCTTGCAAATGGTCTGGTGCTTAAACAATCAACAAATTTGAAGGCTAAAGGAGCGTGGAAGGCTAGAGGCTGAAGGAGCGTGGAAGGTTGGAGGCTGAAGGAGCGTGGAAGGCTAGAGGTTGAAGGAGCATGAAAGGTTGAATGATGAGTTGATCATTGGAGTGTCAAGGCTAAAGAAGCATTGAAGGTTGGGTTGGTTGAAGGAGCGTGGAAGGTTGGGTTGGCTGAAGGAGCTATAGTAGAAGGCTAAGATGTTGGGTGGAAGGCTAGGATGGGCGATGGAATGTGGAAGGCTGATAAGGCTAAAGGATCATGGAAGGTTGAGATGGCTAAAGGAGATGCAATGGAAGGTTGGGATGTTGAGTGGAAGGTCGGGAAGGCTAAAGGAGCATGGAAGGTTGCTTACAATGAGAAAAATAAAATTACAAAGTGTGAAGGATTAGGATTTTTTCCTAAAAAGCATCTCATCTTTTAGGAGCTATATCTACGCAAAGAGTTATCTGATTCAACTAATTCTTAGA
Source organism: Wollemia nobilis (assembly GCA_028583015.1). Classification (NCBI taxonomy): domain Eukaryota; kingdom Viridiplantae; phylum Streptophyta; class Pinopsida; order Araucariales; family Araucariaceae; genus Wollemia; species Wollemia nobilis. The sequence goes on from JAQPPZ010002370.1 coordinate 3,359,963, forward strand.
CCAACTTGTGGAGAATTTTAATAGCTTTAAAACGAGTGGTTATATGCAAAAATTCGAGCAATATTTAAAAGCTCTAACTGATAAGGATTTGGAAATCCAAATTTTGAATTATATTTCATTTATAAAACATGTAAATTTATAGGTATGAGATGCCCTTACAATACCATGGTATTCAAAATACCAGTGGCATACAAAGATAAACAAACATTTAATGTCGTACAATAGTTAATGGTATTTATTGATCCCTATCATTCCTCCCAACTGAATAAGCATTGGTCCCTAATGCATAGAACTGTAGAAGAGAAATATGGAATGCCAAGGAGTGTCGGACACTACCGAAAATGCACTCTTGATACAAAAGAGTAGAATACCAAATGAGGAACTCGAGCAGCTCTTCAAAAAACCAAAAATTGATGTTGGCACTGAGTCGAGCTCAAAAAATGCTCTCCAACGATTGTAAACACAACTATACCTGCGGACAACTGGATGGTCCTGCGAATCGGCATGAGAAAACTACAGTAGGTGATGTGGCGAAAGGAAGATTCCTCAGAATGTGCATCAAAATATTCTAGGTGGAAATTAAATTAAATTCAAGTAAATGTTTTAAGTTTAGTAAATGTTGGGATTTTATTAATTTTTTTTAATTTAATTTTTATTTAAATGAAAGGATGTGCGCAATTTAATGAAAAGGAGGGGCGTGATTTAATGACGAACACATGTTGGAAATGAATGTGGGCGCACCCAAAATTAAAAGGTAGGAGCAACTACTGCAATGGATACCAAACTGATAAGGATTTAGAAATCTGAATTATGAAATATATTTCATTTATAAAACATGTACATTTATAGGTATCATATGCCCTTACAATACAATGGTATTATGAATACCAGTGGCGTACAAAGATAAACATACATTTAATGTCGTACAATATTTAATGCCCTACAATAGTTAATGGTATTTATTGATCCCTATCACTAACCAAAAGAAGAAAGCAAAATTCTTGACAGCTTGTGAAGCGTCAAAAGTTTTGAATGTCAAAAGATGATAAGAAGTTCCAAAGAGTGCAAGAAAAACAAAACTTCCAAAGTTCAAAAGTTGGAAAAGTTTTGATAAAAGAAAGAGAAGAAAAGTTCCAACTGCCAGTTTACAAATTGTGATTCTAATGTTAAAGATGAATAAAGTTTCAGTAGTTGGACCACCCAAGAGGATTTTGACAAAATATTTGTGTGCATCATCAGAAAAGAGTTCCAACAAGGAAGTTGACGAGAAGGCAGAAGCACTATGAGAAGAAGGGCATAGCACATAGATATCTGCCAAATAAAGAGTAATCATATATGGCGGATTGGCAATACAAAGGAAGACCAGATTACAATATTTCCTGGTTGATGCACAAGCTTCCAAAAAGGTAGTTGAGTTAGATGAGCAATTATTGAAAATAGTTAATGATCAACCACTAGCACCACTTGGGATTGACAATCCAGGGTAAATGGTTGACCTATTAAAATCATAAATGAGTAAATACACCATTAGAACCATAATTTTGATACCATTGATTATAAAAGTTACCTATACTCATATTTTAGAATCCCTAGGATGGCAGTTGAACATCTAGCGACCCAAAATTAATGATTCTAAAGTCAAAGACCTCAAAGAACTAAAAGTGTTGTAATGAGGATCATATCAATGGGGCAATAGAGTCGCATTTTTAGAGATTTCTATGCAATTTTTGGAGAGAAAATCTCATCCATTTTATCTATAAATAGTAGTTATCTTGGCATTGTAAAGCATTGACGAGTTACTTATTCAGGTCTCGAGCTTTGTATATAACTTTTCTTTCATTTTCTTTTGTATAACAGTCTAGACACAAAACCAAAGTGGTTTTACGAGTAATTTTTTGAGCCCACACTTCTGGCATGATCTACTACTGGGCTTTTTTGTATTGTTTCTTGTGTGTATGTATGTTTATGTGCATATATAAGAAATCGTGACTCTCATTTTTATATTATTTCTTGTATATGTAATTTTTATTTAAATGTGGTGTTGAGAAGAGCACTTTGAGTTGTCAACATATTAGACTCCATGTTCATTTATACCACTATTATGTAGAGAACCTTATTACAATCTTGGCACATTGCCTACGATTAACTAAGGTTAGCTTAAGATCTTTTTTCCTTTTTGCTATCTTTGTTTTCTATGTTTTTCTTTCCCTTTTCCACTATGCACACGATAGCAAGGTTATGTTGGGAAAGAGAGCACTGAAGATCACATCTAAAAAGGAACTAGCCTTCTATGAAACCCCATAGGAAGTGTAATTGAGCCTCTTATCATGCTTTTGGAGCTGCCCTCCTATGTAACTCCATGAACGACACGATAGTATGGTCATTTGGTCCCTCACATCCGATGACCACGATAATTGGATAGGACAACAAGCATGTATATGAGAAAGATCGCCATAATGCTTCATTGCAACTTCATAATGGATAAGAAGCTTGAAATTTCATTCAAGAGAAATGGGTTATAGATCCTTGATAGTCAAAGCATTCACATAAAGAACCATACCAACTGTATGAAAAGGAGAAATAATATTGAAAGTAATAAATTTGATGTACTCTTTATTACCCTTTGTCTTGCTTCATGTCGTAGTTAAGTCAAATTTTAGCCATTTGAAGGGAGATGCATAGTCTTCGACACTACTAAAAAAATAAAATTTTCAGCTTGGGAAGTCCTATATCTATTCTGCTAACTTCACTAGCACTTACTTTTCCATACAGATCCTTTAGTTTTATCCATACTTGAATAGGATCATTTTTCTCTCTAATGTGGGAAAATACATATAACTCAACTAACATGAAAAAGAGACCAAGGACTTCCTCCTTGGGGAGCCACATCTTTTCGAAAAGGAATAATTTATAACTTTCACCGATGACCTGGTATGCATGGTTGTACACCATTCATACCAAATATGAGGATACTTGTGGAGAATCAGTTTGAGAGGAAGATAAAGTGCTTAAGGATAGATGGAGGAGGTGAGTATGTGAGTAACGCCTTTGCTAATTTTTGGGTTCTTCATGGTATTATTTTTTAGGGGACTATGAAAACATTTAAGACTTGGCATGGACACTATGAATTCATGACAATTTCATTTGGGTTAACTAACTAACTAGCGATTTTCATGATTTTTATGAATAACTAGCTAACTAGTTCCGTTTTTATAGTTCATGATTGTGTATAACACTTCCTATCACTCCACGAAGATGACATCATATGAAGTAGTTTATGGACACCGTCATACATTCTAGGTGGCTTTAAGGTTCAAGCAATGGATTCCACGTTCGTGGAGCCTGCACAAGTACTCCAACATCCCAAAGATAATTTGGCCATGGCACAAAACCGTATGCGATAACAAGCAAATCAACACCGTTATGAGCATAGTTTTAAAATCAAGGACATGGTTTTCCTATTCTTGCAACCCTATAATGAATCACCATTGAAAGTTTGTGGTAGTCAAAATATTGCACCAAAATTCTATGGACCGTATAAACTGCTCTAGCAAATTGGTCGCATGGCCTGCATGATAGAATTGTTGCCTTCTTCCACTATACATCTAGTTTTCTATGTCTCATCTTTAAAGAAGACCTTTGGCACCCGTATACAAGTTCAATCAACACTACCTCGGTTGGATGAGGAAGGCTCAATCATCTAAGAACCTGCAATTATTATGGACCAATATACACGCACACTTTGCACCTGCACTCTCATTGATGTTCTAGTATAGTGATATGGATTGCAGTAAGAAGATGCCACCTGGGAGCCGCTTCATTAGCTACAACAATAGTTTCCTCACCTCAAGCTTTAAGGACAAAGCTTCTTGAAGAGGAAGGACATGTTAGAACCCTAACCAAACACAACTATTGTTATGTACTTGTCTAGTGTTGGTGTATGTTTACACCTTGACCACCTACTGTGTATGGGTCCATTATGATGTAACCTTTATTATAAGTAGGAATTAGTAGCTTGACTCCCCTCTTTCACGCGGTTCGATCCTTAAGCATTAGGGTTGGGGTATATAAGAGTGTATGTAAGGACATGGGTTTGGAGTAGAATATATCTCATATTTTTCTAAAATTGTATCGGAGCTCTACTTCCAAGGAGGTTGCCCCCTTGAACATGCCTTCGATATTTGTTTCGCTTGATATATATAAGTCTGTTGTATTTTCAGCCAGTTATTTTCTTAAGCACATTGTGATATTGTATTTCTTGTTGGGATTGAAATTTAAGTTGTTAGATGAGTTAGTTTCTGGCTTTAAATGAGGTTCTTTGTTTGTATTGGAATTAAAATCCAAATTGTTCGACGAGCTATATATGGCTTTAGATTAGGTTCTAGGCTTGTCTAAGAGAAAAAAAATGATTTTCCTAACACAACCCTTACCAAAGCAAACAAATAATAAAAAAATAATCAATTCTATATACTTTTAAATTGAGACAAGTATTGACATTAACACGATTATCGAGCTCTCAAGTGACATTAAATGAAATGATAAAATTCCTTGATTTTAAAGAAGGAGACACAGATTACCACTATGTGGTCGTGATGTAATATAGGTGGGGTCTCTTTCAATCCTATGTAATCAATTAAAAGAAACATGTTCGTTGCGTTGAGTACAAGTGGTTGAGGCAATACGTCTTCCTTGAAAATGAGTCATCCCATCCGTGTTGGACCTCAAGTCTCAATAAAAATTAAGGCCTTATGTGTGACCTCCAAATAAATTGTCCTAATCTCATTAGGAACAAAATCTAAGACAATTGATTATATGTTTATTGTTAACATTTTTATTTAAAAAAAAAAACAAACAAAACGAACACTTATTCTCCTATTATACAACCAAAACACGAATAATTAAAGCTTTGGATTAAAAGATTTTTAAAAATTGAATTTAATTGGAGGTAGTTAATTAATGTTGACAGAAATAATATAAGCTTTTGATTAAAATATTTTAAAATTTGAATTTAATTGGAGGTAGGTAATTAATGTTGCTGGCTCTTAAATTTAAAATTTGTGCATCTTGCATCTAACGATATCGATACGAGGAGTTTATTCACACGGATTGATACGACAAGGGCAAAGGACGAAATAATTACCAAAAAGAAAAAAATTGGGCAAAGGACGAAAATAATTACCAAAAAAAAAAATTGGGCAAAGGACGAAAATAATTACCAAAAAAAAATTGGGCAAAGGACGAAAATAATTACCAAAAAAATTTGGACCATTTCTCGATTTGTGCGTGTCATCCTTGCGCAGGGGCCATGCTAATCTTCTCTGTATCGTTCCAATTTTATCGGATGTCTCCTAAGAGACATCTCTTCTTCTGCGACGCCCGATATATAAATGCATAACGTGCGAAACAAGCAGGCCATGTGGGATAAAAAGTACATCACATTACATGACTCACCGTCATCCGTCCATCACCGACGTACACGCGCCACGCCGCCAGCATATGCTTTGTAATTGTGGCCAATTAGCGCTTTCTACAAATTTAAAATTATTATTAAATGACAAATAACAAACCCTGGTTTTATAAATGCCTCCACGCAGGATCAATCAAACTACGGACCTTCACTTTACAAGACTGACGCTCTACCACTCAGCTATAAAGCCGGCAGCTTCTCGCAATTCCCACTTCTTTCTTGTTTTCTTCTCCTCTCGCAATTCCCATTTCGTTTTGAGTTTCTATTCAATTCAATCACGTTCAAATTTGTGTTATGCGGACTTTAAATGGTAATGTTTTATCATATGTTATGAACTTTGTTAACTATTATTTTATATTAATTATTATATTTTATTTTTTATTAATATTTGAATTTCCGTCTTATTTTTAATTAGATTTAATTATATTTTGAAAATTTTAATTTATTAAAATTTTCAAGTCAAAATATAATCTAATGATTTAATGACTTGATCTTTTAATTAATCATTTCTAACCATTATGATCATAATGTTTGAAGTTGAAGGAAAAATATTTCACGCTTTTTTATGCTTAGCCATTATGATCACCTAGTTATAATTATCATAACTAATTCCATTACCTAAAATAAAGGTTACTATGGATTCTTTTAAGATTTCTTAGGGGCCATAACTTTTGCAGGTGGAAGTAGCTCGAGCCCATTTTTCTCTTCAAATTGCATGGTTTTTCAAGCTCTTTAAGTTGGTGGTATTGTTTCTAGTCACAACTGCATACAACTGACTGTATTTTGGTAGGAATTTTATGGATTGGCATGTGCCCTTGTACAATGGACCAAAATATGCCACCTAGAAAATCAAGATTGAAGCTTAGCTCTCAAGTAAGGGATTGCTAGAATATGCGAATGTGGTCCCTTGAGATATTTATTTTGATGAGAGAAAGTAGTTGGTCAAGGATAAGAAGGATGAGGTTTCTGGTGTGATTGTTCTTCATATTGATAGGATTTATGACACCCATGTTAGCAACACTTCACATCCCAAGGAGCTATTGGGTAAGTTTTAAAACTTGTGTGTGATCGCATTGACTCCATACAAATCAAAATCAATAGATTAGAGGTAGAGCTCCCTACCATGAACATACAAAACTTTAATACGATGGATGAGTGCATCAGTTGGTTAAAGAAGTTATAAGAGGATACCCATGACATTCATAGAGAATTCGATAGTGGGAATAAGGGCATCGATGACAATAGAAATAAGGACATTGACCTTCTCAACATTATGCTCAACAATTTTTTTGATAAATATGAGACGGTTTCCATTGTGTTTGAGATGCTTTGATTTTAGTTTTTGATAGTTTATCCTCCTCTTGATGATATGTTAAAGTACCTTCTTTACCATCATAATCATAATCATAAGACATGTAAGAGAAATTTAAAGTAAGCATTAATAAATGAGAGAGAGAGAGAGAGAGAGAGAGGAATAAGGGCTAGGAGCTTGTAAGCACCCCATAATATTTCACATATCACACATAGATGCAATGGATAATTCATTAGGGGGTATTTATCATTATATCAAAATCCCAAGTAGACGTTACATAATGGGTAAATTACATTATAATAAATATATTAAACCCTTTAATCAAGGTTATCCATAAAGGTTGATTAACCAATTTCACTAAGGGTGAATCCATGAAGGGTACCCTTAGGATCACATGAACATACCTATATCTCAAAGGCTTACATGAGTGATGCCCATAGGCTTATATGGTGAACTCATGTGGGCTTACATACGCACTTTCCTATAGGCTACATTAGTAGTGCTCATAAGTATTTTTTGCACTTGGGCCTTGGTCTAACAAGATTAGATCGCACATGCTTGAACATGTCTCATAATTTTATTTGAGGGGCCAACAAGAGGAGATATTAAAGGTAACATCAGCCCATACTAGATGCTCTAGTGGACCTCTGCTTTGCCATCTTTATCCCTTTGTTCATCATTAGAAAGCTTTTGTTCATATCTCAAGAATTTTGCCTCAATCTTCTTTAATATTGATATGCCATTTTTGATGGAATGTCATTCCCTTTTACAATATCCGTAAGAGTTTTACTTATTTGGAACCCTAGACTTTTCCACTAGTTTGAAGTCCTTTAGATGAGCCTTGTAGTGAAATTTCACTACAATACAGCTAAGAAAGGGTGGCTTTAACAAGTGCTAATTTTGAAGCTAGGTGTAAATGGAATATTCTTGGAGCTCTACTCCTTGCTAGGAGAACCTATCAAGAAACCGCCAAGGAGCCATCACCAAAGGCTGACAATGGATGTATAACCCCTAAGGCTGTGATGCCATGCAAATAATATAATCCAAACAATTAGTAGCCTACAATAATGCTTCACAACATTTTTGGTGATAACTAAATCAACCCATGTCATTGGTAGTAGCTCATGAGATATTTTAGTGATAACTAAAATGAGTCTACCATTGGAAAAGGTTCCACCGATACAATGACTACGAATGAGCTTGTAAATCAAGTAAGCTTTCATATGTTTGGGTTTGTGGCTCTCGACCACCCATCCATCATCTCTCCACCACACACGTAAGACACAATAATTAGAAGATCCGGTTGGGAAGAATTTAATAGCTATGAAATATAGATAGACTCGTAGGATCTCATAATAGGTAATTTCTTTTAAAGCATGTAATCACGACACTAGAAGGTCTTATCAATCTCAAACCGTAGATATATTTGAATACTTGGTCGGGGGTTCAGCTGGTTAATCTTCTTTGCATTAGTGACTCCTTCAAAGGAGCTCAATACTTAGCAGATAGGAGAGATGCGATAGATATATTGGAGCACTTCAATTCAGAAGCTCTATGGACCATCAGGACATCATAACTAATGGTTTATGCTGCTCTGAGAGTGGTCCAATAGAACGAGGCCTTGGGATACCTTTGATGGAAGGTAATAGAAGAAAATTATGAAAATTTGATCCTTTGACAAGCCTCTAGCGCTATCTTTTCACTTAGAAGATTTTGCTTCAAAAGTACTTGGGGAGTAGATTAAAGCCAAGGTAAGAAAGACAAAAGGTAGATAAAAAAATGTTGAGTAGATAGAAATAAATTCTTTGATTAGATGTAAAGAAATGTTTCAACTAAACAACTGGAGTTGCTTCACAAAACCTCTAACTGATAAAGATTGAAGAATTTGAATTATAAATTATATTTTATTGATAAAACAGGTACATTTATAGGCATTAGATGCCCTTACAATACCATGGTATTCGGAATACAAGTGGTGTACAAAGATAAACATACATTTAATGTCGTACATAGTTAATGGTATTTATTGATCATTATCATCCCTCCCAATTGAAGAAGCATTGGTCCCTATTGCATACAAATGTGGAAGAGAAATTTGGAATGCTAAGGAGTGTCAGGTACTACCAAGAATGCACTCTTGATAGAAAAGAGAAGAATACCAAATGAGAAACTGGAGCAGATCTTCAAAAAACCAAAAATTAACTCTGGCACCGAGTCAATCTCAAAAAATTCTCTTCAATGATTGTAAACATTGCTATACTGGCGGATAGTTGGATGGTCCTACAAATCGACATGAGAAAAATGCAACAAGTGATGTGGCAAAAGGAAGATTCCTCAGAATGTGCACCAAAAGATGCCAAGTGGAAATTGCAGCCTCTCGTAATTCCCACTTCTTTCTTCTTTTCTTCTCATCGCTACTAAACCTCTCGTAATTATCATTTCGTTTCTATTCAATTCAATCACGTTCAAATTTTAGTCATTTAAATAGTAATGTTTTATCATAATCTATGTATGTGATGAACTTTGTTAACTATTATTTTATTATTTTTTATTAATGCTTCTTATAGGGGTTGAACTCGTGTCTCATCACCGATAATTATCTTTGTTAATTATAGTCAACTGTATTTTTAGAATTTATTTTATCAAAATGCTAAAGGTAAAATATATAGCTCAATGTGAATGTTGGATATCGTGCCATTAGAAAATTAGTAATAACATATCAATAAAATTTTTAGACATAGGGGGTTTGCCTCCTAAGGGACCTTGCAAATGGTCTGGTGCTTAAACAATCAACAAATTTGAAGGCTAAAGGAGCGTGGAAGGCTAGAGGCTGAAGGAGCGTGGAAGGTTGGAGGCTGAAGGAGCGTGGAAGGCTAGAGGTTGAAGGAGCATGAAAGGTTGAATGATGAGTTGATATTTGGAGTGTCAAGGCTAAAGAAGCATTGAAGGTCGGGTTGGTTGAAGGAGCGTGGAAGGTTGGGTTGGTGAAGGAGATATAGGAAAAGTTTAAGATGTTGGGTGGAAGGCCAAGATGGTCGATGGAATGTGAAAGGCTGATAAGGCTAAAGGAGCATGGAAGGTTGAGATGGCTAAAGGAGATGCAATGGAAGGTTGGGATGTTGAGTGGAAGGTCGGGAAGGCTAAAGGAGCATGGAAGGTCGCTTACAATGAGAAAAATAAAATTACAAAGTGTGAAGGATTAGGATTTTTTCCTAAAAAGCATCTCATCTTTTAGGAGCTATATCTACGCAAAGAGTTATCTGATTCAACTAATTCTTAGACCAACTTGTGGAGAATTTTAATAGCTTTAAAACGAGTGGTTATATGCAAAAATTCGAGCAATATTTAAAAGCTCTAACTGATAAGGATTTGGAAATCCAAATTTTGAATTATATTTCATTTATAAAACATGTAAATTTATAGGTATGAGATGCCCTTACAATACCATGGTATTCAAAATACCAGTGGCATACAAAGATAAACAAACATTTAATGTCGTACAATAGTTAATGGTATTTATTGATCCCTATCATTCCTCCCAACTGAATAAGCATTGGTCCCTAATGCATAGAACTGTAGAAGAGAAATATGGAATGCCAAGGAGTGTCGGACACTACCGAAAATGCACTCTTGATACAAAAGAGTAGAATACCAAATGAGGAACTCGAGCAGCTCTTCAAAAAACCAAAAATTGATGTTGGCACTGAGTCGAGCTCAAAAAATGCTCTCCAACGATTGTAAACACAACTATACCTGCGGACAACTGGATGGTCCTGCGAATCGGCATGAGAAAACTACAGTAGGTGATGTGGCGAAAGGAAGATTCCTCAGAATGTGCATCAAAATATTCTAGGTGGAAATTAAATTAAATTCAAGTAAATGTTTTAAGTTTAGTAAATGTTGGGATTTTATTAATTTTTTTTAATTTAATTTTTATTTAAATGAAAGGATGTGCGCAATTTAATGAAAAGGAGGGGCGTGATTTAATGACGAACACATGTTGGAAATGAATGTGGGCGCACCCAAAATTAAAAGGTAGGAGCAACTACTGCAATGGATACCAAACTGATAAGGATTTAGAAATCTGAATTATGAAATATATTTCATTTATAAAACATGTACATTTATAGGTATCATATGCCCTTACAATACAATGGTATTATGAATACCAGTGGCGTACAAAGATAAACATACATTTAATGTCGTACAATATTTAATGTCCTACAATAGTTAATGGTATTTATTGATCCCTATCACTAACCAAAAGAAGAAAGCAAAATTCTTGACAGCTTGTGAAGCGTCAAAAGTTTTGAATGTCAAAAGATGATAAGAAGTTCCAAAGAGTGCAAGAAAAACAAAACTTCCAAAGTTCAAAAGTTGGAAAAGTTTTGATAAAAGAAAGAGAAGAAAAGTTCCAACTGCCAGTTTACAAATTGTGATTCTAATGTTAAAGATGAATAAAGTTTCAGTAGTTGGACCACCCAAGAGGATTTTGACAAAATATTTGTGTGCATCATCAGAAAGAGTTCCAACAAGGAAGTTGAGGAGAAGACAAAAGCACTCTGAGAAGAAGGGCATAGCACATAGATATCTGCCAAATAAAGAGTAATCATATATGGCGGATTGGCAATACAAAGGAAGACCAGATTACAATATTTCCTGGTTGATGCACAAGCTTCCAAAAAGGTAGTTGAGTTAGATGAGCAATTATTGAAAATAGTTAATGATCAACCACTAGCACCACTTGGGATTGACAATCCAGGGTAAATGGTTGACCTATTAAAATCATAAATGAGTAAATACACCATTAGAACCATAATTTTGATACCATTGATTATAAAAGTTACCTATACTCATATTTTAGAATCCCTAGGATGGCAGTTGAACATCTAGCGACCCAAAATTAATGATTCTAAAGTCAAAGACCTCAAAGAACTAAATGTGGTGTAAGGAGGATCATATCATGGGGGCAATAGAGCAACATTGTCAGAGATTTCTATGCTATTTTTGGAGAGAAATCTCATCCATTTTATCTATAAATAGTAGTTATCTTGGCATTGTAAAGCATTGACGAGTTACTTATTCAGGTCTCGAGCTTTGTATATAACTTTTCTTTCATTTTCTTTTGTATAACAGTCTAGACACAAAACCAAAGTGGTTTTACGAGTAATTTTTTGAGCCCACACTTCTGGCATGATCTACTACTGGGCTTTTTTGTATTGTTTCTTGTGTGTATGTATGTTTATGTGCATATATAAGAAATCGTGACTCTCATTTTTATATTATTTCTTGTATATGTAATTTTTATTTAAATGTGGTGTTGAGAAGAGCACTTTGAGTTGTCAACATATTAGACTCCATGTTCATTTATACCACTATTATGTAGGGAACCTTATTACAATCTTGGCACATTGCCTACGATTAACTAAGGTTAGCTTAAGATCTTTTTTACTTTTTGCTATCTTTGTTTTCTATGTTTTTCTTTCCCTTTTCCACTATGCACACAATAGCAAGGTTATGTTGGGAAAGAGAGCACTGAAGATCACATCTAAAAAGGAACTAGCCTTCTATGAAACCCCATAGGAAGTGTAATTGAGCCTCTTATCATGCTTTTGGAGCTGCCCTCCTATGTAACTCCATGAAAGACACGATAGTATGGTCATTTGGTCCCTCACATCTGGTGACCGCGATAATTGGATAGGACAACAAGCATGTATATGAGAAAGATCGCCATAATGCTTCATTGCAACTTCATAATGGATAAGAAGCTTGAAATTTCATTCAAGAGAAATGGGTTATAGATCCTTGATAGTCAAAGCATTCACATAAAGAACCATACCAACTGTATGAAAAGGAGAAATAATATTGAAAGTAATAAATTTGATGTACTCTTTATTACCCTTTGTCTTGCTTCATGTCGTAGTTAAGTCAAATTTTAGCCATTTGAAGGGAGATGCATAGTCTTCGACACTACTAAAAAAATAAAATTTTCAGCTTGGGAAGTCCTATATCTATTCTGCTAACTTCACTAGCACTTACTTTTCCATACAGATCCTTTAGTTTTATCCATACTTGAATAGGATCATTTTTCTCTCTAATGTGGGAAAATACATATAACTCAACTAACATGAAAAAGAGACCAAGGACTTCCTCCTTGGGGAGCCACATCTTTTCGAAAAGGAATAATTTATAACTTTCACCGATGACCTGGTATGCATGGTTGTACACCATTCATACCAAATATGAGGATACTTGTGGAGAATCAGTTTGAGAGGAAGATAAAGTGCTTAAGGATAGATGGAGGAGGTGAGTATGTGAGTAACGCCTTTGCTAATTTTTGGGTTCTTCATGGTATTATTTTTTAGGGGACTATGAAAACATTTAAGACTTGGCATGGACACTATGAATTCATGACAATTTCATTTGGGTTAACTAACTAACTAGCGATTTTCATGATTTTTATGAATAACTAGCTAACTAGTTCCGTTTTTATAGTTCATGATTGTGTATAACACTTCCTATCACTCCACGAAGATGACATCATATGAAGTAGTTTATGGACACCGTCATACATTCTAGGTGGCTTTAAGGTTCAAGCAATGGATTCCACGTTCGTGGAGCCTGCACAAGTACTCCAACATCCCAAAGATAATTTGGCCATGGCACAAAACCGTATGCGATAACAAGCAAATCAACACCGTTATGAGCATAGTTTTAAAATCAAGGACATGGTTTTCCTATTCTTACAACCCTATAATGAATCACCATTGAAAGTTTGTGGTAGTCAAAATATTGCACCAAAATTCTATGGACCGTATAAACTGCTCTAGCAAATTGGTCGCATGGCCTGCATGATAGAATTGTTGCCTTCTTCCACTATACATCTAGTTTTCTATGTCTCATCTTTAAAGAAGACCTTTGGCACCCGTATACAAGTTCAATCAACACTACCTCGGTTGGATGAGGAAGGCTCAATCATCTAAGAACCTGCAATTATTATGGACCAATATACACGCACACTTTGCACCTGCACTCTCATTGATGTTCTAGTATAGTGATATGGATTGCAGTAAGAAGATGCCACCTGGGAGCCGCTTCATTAGCTACAACAATAGTTTCCTCACCTCAAGCTTTAAGGACAAAGCTTCTTGAAGAGGAAGGACATGTTAGAACCCTAACCAAACACAACTATTGTTATGTACTTGTCTAGTGTTGGTGTATGTTTACACCTTGACCACCTACTGTGTATGGGTCCATTATGATGTAACCTTTATTATAAGTAGGAATTAGTAGCTTGACTCCCCTCTTTCACGCGGTTCGATCCTTAAGCATTAGGGTTGGGGTATATAAGAGTGTATGTAAGGACATGGGTTTGGAGTAGAATATATCTCATATTTTTCTAAAATTGTATCGGAGCTCTACTTCCAAGGAGGTTGCCCCCTTGAACATGCCTTCGATATTTGTTTCGCTTGATATATATAAGTCTGTTGTATTTTCAGCCAGTTATTTTCTTAAGCACATTGTGATATTGTATTTCTTGTTGGGATTGAAATTTAAGTTGTTAGATGAGTTAGTTTCTGGCTTTAAATGAGGTTCTTTGTTTGTATTGGAATTAAAATCCAAATTGTTCGACGAGCTATATATGGCTTTAGATTAGGTTCTAGGCTTGTCTAAGAGAAAAAAAATGATTTTCCTAACACAACCCTTACCAAAGCAAACAAATAATAAAAAAATAATCAATTCTATATACTTTTAAATTGAGATAAGTATTGACATTAACACGATTATCGAGCTCTCAAGTGACATTAAATGAAATGATAAAATTCCTTGATTTTAAAGAAGGAGACACAGATTACCACTATGTGGTCGTGATGTAATATAGGTGGGGTCTCTTTCAATCCTATGTAATCAATTAAAAGAAACATGTTCGTTGCGTTGAGTACAAGTGGTTGAGGCAATACGTCTTCCTTGAAAATGAGTCATCCCATCCGTGTTGGACCTCAAGTCTCAATAAAAATTAAGGCCTTATGTGTGACCTCCAAATAAATTGTCCTAATCTCATTAGGAACAAAATCTAAGACAATTGATTATATGTTTATTGTTAACATTTTTATTTAAAAAAAAAAACAAACAAAACGAACACTTATTCTCCTATTATACAACCAAAACACGAATAATTAAAGCTTTGGATTAAAAGATTTTTAAAAATTGAATTTAATTGGAGGTAGTTAATTAATGTTGACAGAAATAATATAAGCTTTTGATTAAAATATTTTAAAATTTGAATTTAATTGGAGGTAGGTAATTAATGTTGCTGGCTCTTAAATTTAAAATTTGTGCATCTTGCATCTAACGATATGATACGAGGAGTTTATTCACACGGATTGATACGACAAGGGCAAAGGACGAAATAATTACCAAAAAGAAAAAAATTGGGCAAAGGACGAAAATAATTACCAAAAAAAAAAATTGGGCAAAGGACGAAAATAATTACCAAAAAAAAATTGGGCAAAGGACGAAAATAATTTGGACCATTTCTCGATTTGTGCGTGTCATCCTTGCGCAGGGGCCATGCTAATCTTCTCTGTATCGTTCCAATTTTATCGGATGTCTCCTAAGAGACATCTCTTCTTCTGCGACGCCCGATATATAAATGCATAACGTGCGAAACAAGCAGGCCATGTGGGATAAAAAGTACATCACATTACATGACTCACCGTCATCCGTCCATCACCGACGTACACGCGCCACGCCGCCAGCATATGCTTTGTAATTGTGGCCAATTAGCGCTTTCTACAAATTTAAAATTATTATTAAATGACAAATAACAAACCCTGGTTTTATAAATGCCTCCACGCAGGATCAATCAAACTACGGACCTTCACTTTACAAGACTGACGCTCTACCACTCAGCTATAAAGCCGGCAGCTTCTCGCAATTCCCACTTCTTTCTTGTTTTCTTCTCCTCTCGCAATTCCCATTTCGTTTTGAGTTTCTATTCAATTCAATCACGTTCAAATTTGTGTTATGCGGACTTTAAATGGTAATGTTTTATCATATGTTATGAACTTTGTTAACTATTATTTTATATTAATTATTATATTTTATTTTTTATTAATATTTGAATTTCCGTCTTATTTTTAATTAGATTTAATTATATTTTGAAAATTTTAATTTATTAAAATTTTCAAGTCAAAATATAATCTAATGATTTAATGACTTGATCTTTTAATTAATCATTTCTAACCATTATGATCATAATGTTTGAAGTTGAAGGAAAAATATTTCACGCTTTTTTATGCTTAGCCATTATGATCACCTAGTTATAATTATCATAACTAATTCCATTACCTAAAATAAAGGTTACTATGGATTCTTTTAAGATTTCTTAGGGGCCATAACTTTTGCAGGTGGAAGTAGCTCGAGCCCATTTTTCTCTTCAAATTGCATGGTTTTTCAAGCTCTTTAAGTTGGTGGTATTGTTTCTAGTCACAACTGCATACAACTGACTGTATTTTGGTAGGAATTTTATGGATTGGCATGTGCCCTTGTACAATGGACCAAAATATGCCACCTAGAAAATCAAGATTGAAGCTTAGCTCTCAAGTAAGGGATTGCTAGAATATGCGAATGTGGTCCCTTGAGATATTTATTTTGATGAGAGAAAGTAGTTGGTCAAGGATAAGAAGGATGAGGTTTCTGGTGTGATTGTTCTTCATATTGATAGGATTTATGACACCCATGTTAGCAACACTTCACATCCCAAGGAGCTATTGGGTAAGTTTTAAAACTTGTGTGTGATCGCATTGACTCCATACAAATCAAAATCAATAGATTAGAGGTAGAGCTCCCTACCATGAACATACAAAACTTTAATACGATGGATGAGTGCATCAGTTGGTTAAAGAAGTTATAAGAGGATACCCATGACATTCATAGAGAATTCGATAGTGGGAATAAGGGCATCGATGACAATAGAAATAAGGACATTGACCTTCTCAACATTATGCTCAACAATTTTTTTGATAAATATGAGACGGTTTCCATTGTGTTTGAGATGCTTTGAGTTTAGTTTTTGATAGTTGATCCTCCTCTTGATGATATGTTCAAGTACCTTCTTTACCATCAGGTTCAGTGATAGAGGTGTAAGAGTCATTATCTCACTATTTAGGATAATGCAAAGATAGTGGTTACGATAGAAGTTGACAAGAAGTAAAAGCAACGAGAGAAAAAGCTAAGAAGCCCTTCAAAAATCCTTTTTGTAAGAATAAATGACACAAGATCAAGAATTTTTCATATACAAACTAAGAAGCTTGATAAGTCTTGAAGGACCACCCACCCACTAATAAGTTGGAGAAGCATATCATGATGAGTAGGAGATGTTCTGATTAAGTCTAGAAGGGAAATATTAGCAAACACATTCTCTAGTTGTTGACGAAGGTCAAAGGAATTGATAGAAGCAACAAAAACAAAGATAGGATATTTATCTGACAAGGGGTTATTGCTTTTATTTTGAAGGACTATGAGAAGTCGAGAGGACAAACTGTATGGTTTATCACTTGGTTGTTGTTAGGTGATTGCATGTACGAAAACCATATCAACCATATTCTGATATGTCACATTATTGGTAGCCCTTGAGTTATGATCAGGTAAGATATTTTAAAAAATCCCAAGATCTTGGTTGGAAGTACATGGTTGGGTGTTAGACTCATTGACAACAATTTGATCTTCATCTATTAGATTCTAGATAAGATTATAC